>CM052321.1:21569109-21594956 GCA_028455615.1 Lasioglossum zephyrum | reverse complement strand
TTTCGAATATATTTGAAACAGCGAATTAAGTGCTCAACTAATAAATCATGTTGAGTAAGGCTCTTCATTTTGAAGAACACGAGGCGCTGTCAGTAAGATCAGAAGTTCTCTGCGAGATATGCACCGGACACTGATAACGCAATTATACGATGGTTGCTCGGCAATTTTTCCGCGGGTCGAATCTCTACACGATCTCGCCATTCAATGGAAATCTCGAACAGGTTTATCTCGGAAAAAGCGCGCTGCGCTCTCCTGAGCCCCTCCTATCGGCTCGCCGCCTAGCCTCTAAAATGGAAAAAGGGTAACAAGTGGTTCAGCACTAGTGCAGAGGCCGCAAAAAACTTTTTTTTAGCGTTTTCTCTCTTTCTCTCTCTCATGTACGTTTTGTTTGACCGAGTAAAAACAAGTATTAACACTTTACCGACCGATAGCCTATTAATAGGATTTTCAATAATTGTGCTGTACCAAAAGAAAGCATAGAAATTTTAATTACATTACAATGTTATCACTAAGTCTATCGTGTCTTAAACATAACTGATACAAGCTCCCTTATACAACTGACAATGTTAATTTTATTTAGATATAAAGGGTGTATCCGTTAAGTTATGTCACCATTTTTTAGGCATTTCCAGTAGTGCAATTAAAAAATGTTTTAGATAAAACTTTTTCACAAAAACTTTCACACTTATTGCAAGGTATTTCTCTTTGAGTTCGTGTGTGAAAGGGGTTAACGTTGTTATCTAAGAAAGCGTTCCTCCTTTTCGAGGCACGTTTGAGTTATGAGACCGAAGTTAACAGTGCTTTTGTCAGTGTCGCTCGGTTCGCGCGTGCACTTTTTTCCTCGTGACAAAAGCGCGGAGATAGCGGACATAAACTGTTATGAACGTGGGCGTCAGACTAAATATACCGATGTAAATATTCCAGACTGGTGGGCTCGAGGGGGTTTGACCGCCAAGAAAAAATGTTCGGAGCCGGTGCCGAGCATTTTCTGCTTCTTGGCACTCGTAAAGAACGTGGCATTAATTGCAACGGGTATCGACGTGCACGTTCGGCCAAACAAAACCCCTGCAGATTACGCAGAACTATTCTTTTTATTGTTAACAGCAGAACGGATTCGACGAGTCATCTTTTTTTTCTTGACATACATATATCTGACAGGCATTTTTCTCTCCGTTCATTTTGCTGTAACTTCTTAAATTTTTTCATTTCTCTTCTCTCTTTTATACATTTTCATCTCTATTCTTTTTTTTATATTTTCTAATAAGATATAATTATCTCATCTTTCGTCGATACTAATTAGTAAATAAAAATTGTCTGCATCGATTGCAAGAAATAGAAAGTTAAATTGAAAGTTATTTCTTCCCTTAATGATTTAATAGAGAAAAATTAAATATTCACATCTTCAATATTCAAAAATTTTCCGACAATTTTAAATTTTATGTGCATGCTATTATTATTATTGAAACCTGTCGTAGTACATAACACAATATTTAGAGATTACTGACTTTCTTAGGCTAGATTGTTTTAATAGTTTGTAAAGAGAAGCAGCGTTGCGTTTAATGAAACATTTTAACAAAGAAATAAATGGTGTTAGCAAACGTGTCAGTTTTCATGGTTTGTTGTTTTCTTTAATTTCGAATTAAAGGACCTACGGTCATTTATGCAAGACACAAACGGCTAATACGACTAATAGTAACATTGAATATCTTTTTAGTATATTATTATTATTTAAAGTATTTTTTCATAGTGAACATAATCAATATCAATTTCTAATCTTTTCATTGATATATCTATAAAATATGTTTTGTGAATCTGCACGAATCATCTATACTCTGAAAATGTCATGGAAATGGATCACCGTTGAAACGAGCTACAAACGGATTATGCTAACAAAACTACACAAATGTTCGGTTATGATTAGACCCCGGATTTTTATGCAAAATAAAAATTTTCTTCATCACTTACAAGATGCAGGGACCGTACAAAATTTCTTCTTGTCTTTAGAATTGTAATAAATGGAAAATACCATTTGGATATCCTTAAAACTTCTTAATGTTTTTACGGTTTTTAATTATGTTCACCCAATTCTGTCACAAATGCATAAAATCCGCAATCTTTTGATGAAACATCCAAATGACTTGGAACATTATTGTATAAAACGTTCGAGCTGTATAAAAATTAACAGCTTCATACAGTAAAAGCATGTATTGAATGGATGTACATACACATAAATTAACTAACAAATTCTGGAAACATAAAGTAGATAGGTGTCGCTACGCTCGCATAACCAAGTCCGTGTAAGATTACGCTGTAAATGTTAATTTACGGTATCGTTGCAACTAATGACTTGGAACATTATTGTATAAAACGTTCGAGCTGTATAAAAATTAACAGCTTCATACAGTAAAAGCTTGTATTGAATGTATGCACATACACAAAAATTAACTAACAAATTATGGAAACATAAAGTTGATAGGTGTTCCTACGATCGCATAACCAAGTCCGTGTAAGATTACGCTGTAAATGTTAATTTACGGTATCGTTGCAATGTATTCTGATTGTGAGTGTCGGGTAAAAAGCGTTGTAAGTCTGGCCGAAAAAAGAGGAAGCTCGTTACACGATGAATTTCTCTCGGTTGATTCTCCTTCCACTGTTGGACTAGGAATAAGTTCATCGACACGGGTCTGCGACACGGACGCTCAAAAATAGCCGATGTATAAATTATGCGTTCCCGGGGAAATGAGAACAATGTTACGGCCGGGCGTAGTTAATGCAAATTGTGGCCGGGTAGAATTAGATTCCACTTGGAGACGCTTAAATAGTTCGCGAAGCGCCGACCAGGGATTATCATTATTCATCATGAAACGTCTTTGAATTGCAGAAAGCGATTACGTGCCAAATTAATTCACTTTTTCTGCCGTGGCGGAGTTTAGTCATCGATTTAATAATTCCGCCGACGGGAACCGCCTCGTCGAACATTTCAATGGACGATGATGTTCCAAAATTTACATGCTTCCGAATCGCTGAAAGGCCACGTTAACACAATGCCGATCATTTATTTATGATACCCGAGGAAGAAGCCGCGCACGACAGAATTGGTTTTCTTTGAGCAGACTAGTTCGGCGAAATCAGTTAGTAGCTTCTGTTCTCATTTGTTAGTTTACAATTTCACGCGTAAGAGAAATCGTACTTTTGTATTCGTGCACAGTGTTAATCACGCAAGTCTGCGGATCTTTATGCGAAATAAAAAGTGTCCGCATCGATTCCGAGAAATAGAAACCACATCGAATATTATTTCTTTCCTTAATGATTTTAATAGAGAAGAAATTGTATATTGACACCTTCGACTTTAAAAATTTTCCTCGGTATTGCTATAAATGCGTATAGAATCCGCAATTTCATAATTGTACTTTACTCTGCTTTTTAATGGTGATTACTAAACGACGAATTTGTATGCAAAATAAAGTGTGCCTATTCGTGTTTATGCATTTATGATGAAAGTGATTCGATATAATTCACAACAGAAGGATTAAAAGATTTTTTTTTCAACTTTTTCAAATTAGCAAGCAAATGAAGAAACAGTACAACAAATCTTGCATTAATATTCACAGTAATTAATAGACTTTGTTATTCGTGAACTTTTACCTTGTACAATTCTGATAATTCTACGTATTTTCAGTTTTATATGTATTGTATAATCTCAAGGTTTGCCTAATAATGAAGAGGGCGGATTGGATATCAAAGAATTCATGAAACTACAATGAGCTGAAATGTTGGTCGCAAAAGGTGGGCATTTACGTGAGAGTTGTTTAACTGAAAGACAGCCAACAACTTTTAGTATTATTACCTGTCTACTCGTTGTGTAAAATGACGTAACATAAAGAAATCAATTTGTACGATAATTCCTGATACATTTTTACAATCTCGACAATGGTAAATTAAAAATATTAGTACCCATCATTTTAACACTAAGGGTCCACAAAGGGTTAAATGACTCATTTTAAATTCTTTATTTGATAATTATTGAAATTATAAAGGTGTTTTCATGGAAACTTATTGAATATATTTTTTGACTCCAGTATATATTATAGTAAAAGTCGTACAAAATATAAATAAATTTAATCTTGTTATTTTTATAACACTATTAACGGTCTTTATTGCATGGGAATTTATTGAATATATTTTTTTACTCCAGTATATATTATAGTAAAAATCACACATAATATAAATAAATTTAATCTTGTCATTTTTATAATACTATTGACTTTTCGCGGTCGGTAGGTTTAGTGATAAATTCTCTAACTATCTTGAATATCATCTAATCAATTTTTATTTAAGTGTTTCCATAAAACACTTCATATCTCGAACCGAAATCATTCCTCTGCAGCTATAAAGGTTCTGTAATCAAGATTTCTCAGTATAAGGGGTCCACCTAGCATTTCCTTCTGTTTCGAATATAATTAGATAGATTTAAGCACCTCCTCATCGTCACTCAACATTCTCGTAATGATGAAAAACTTGTTAAACGTTTCGTGAATAAAAGAAGTACCTACGTGTACGCGTCTCTGACGCGACGCATCGTAGACAGAATCAAATCGTACTACGTCAAATGTATTACTGTCTTTTTTTTTATTTTAAATCTTAGAAAAAATTTATTACAACATTAGGTATACAAACAGGCATATACATAACAAAGAGTATTATCAGTATAAACGTAAAGGTGTACAAATTATCTTTTTCCTTTTAAGTGACACCTAAACACGCAAATTACAATTGTTTAAAAAGGATATAATATGATGACATGCCTCGATATTAGGCCCAGCAAGAAACAAAGAAACATCCAAAGGCAACTGAAATCTTAATTTGTAGAGTATTTCCAAAAGTAAAGATCTTTGTGTATTATACAGATTATACTGCCAAATGACATAATTGAGGGATGTATTACTGTCGACACGAGAGTGAAAAATATGAATATCGATGAATAAATATAGAAAGCGATTCAACGCATCTGTCGGACTGATCCTTGTCGGTTGTCAATGATCATAGTCCCGGGAACCGTCTGGTATGCTGTCAAGGAAGGCGCTGCGGCAGGGATTCCGAAGGGCACCGACAAAAATTAGTTTCGTACAAAGCAGAAGTTTTCGCGATGTCGACGATAAAGACACCCCGCAGTCCCGGGCAAGAAGCCGAACCATTCTTCGGGAAAAAGGACGCGGCAGCCCGATGCCAGATGACGAAATTCCGTAGCACGTGCGGTTAAAACGAAGTCACAAAACAAACCCAGAAGTCGTCTGGAGGCGGCCAGGCCTCGACGTTTATCGGGCCGCTACTCGACGACGGAAGGACGTCCGCGTTTCGAGTAAATATTTGAAGATCTTGAGTCGTAACGCCGGAGATCCTCTCCTCATAAAAACCGCGGGATCGACGTGTGCGTTCCCCGGCCACCTACGAAATCCCCGACGCATCTGCCCCTGCTGCTCTCGATGATACGATCTTTACTTCTCGATCGAATTCTATCTCTTTCGAAAAACCATCTCGGCCTGAAATCGTTATCCAGGAATTATCCGAATTATGCCGTCTCACGGGTCACACATTCATATCAGCGACACTGGTTTCGCCGATATGTATCGGTGTGCTGTATAATTCGGGTTCAATGGAAATCACCGACATGAATTTCACCGACTCCAGATTTCACCGACAACTATTTTGGCCGGCACGAATAGTGTCGAGTATATATAGTACCAACAATACTAATAGAATTATAAGTAACTACTAATAGTAACTACTAATAGAATAGTACCAACAACGATTTTAGATTAGTTGTCGGTTAAAGGCGGTGTCGGCCAAAGTATTCGTCGGTCAAATCTGATTTCGGTGAAAAATCGTGCCGGGGAAATTTGTGTGTGTGATTTTCATCGGATCCGTATAATACAGCCTGTATTCCTGATTCTTAGAGAATATTCGATAATCTTTTTATAACCCGTGGCGAACAGTAGGGTAAATGTACTACTGCCAGGGGTGGATCAAGATAATTGGAGGTCCTAAGCAGTCAAAAATTTCGGAGCTCCCCCAAAAAAGTTTCAAGAAAACTCATTAAGTCATAAACTAGAAAAAAGTAATCAAAAATTCCAAAAATATCTGTTAATGATAGCCAGCGCTGTTACACAATTTGACAAGCTAAACATTTTCTGCTCCACGTGCAGGGAAAGAAACTATATTGAATGTTATTTCTTTCCTTAATGATTTTAATAGAGAAGAAATCGTATATTGACACCTTAGATTTTAAAAATTTTCCTCGATTTTGCTATAAATGCATATAGGATCCGCAATTTAATAATTGTACTTTACTCTGCTTTTTAATGGTGATTACTAAACTACGGATTTGTATGCAAAAAGTTCTAAGCGGCTGCTAGATCCGTCCTTGACTACTACGCCTGTAAAAATAGATATTTTGCCTTGAACAAAAATTAGATCGAAGAGTAATGAAAAAACAGCAACCAAAAGAAAAAACAAAGTAAAGTGAAGTACACGAAAAGATCTACTTATGGAAATGAAACCTTAAGAAACGAAGCAAGAATAGAGATTTTAAGAATTAAAAAGGAAGAAGAATTGAGAAAGACAAGTTCTTAATTTAAAACAGTTTCAAACTAAAGATAATAAATATTACTGAAATATTTGTTAAAAGAATGTATTTAGTTATTTATGTGATTTCATACTATGCTGTTAAAATGAGTAAAAGGTTTATTCGTGATATCAATAAGGTATTATAAAGGTATACCATGATATAATTTGAATTATTTGACTATTACGTTATGTACAAGAATGTAAAAAAGACATACTATCAGTTTTGCGAAACGCCGCAAAAATATGATTTGATAAGAACCTAATACTGTTTTTATGTCACTAAACATTGAACCAGATAGGCATCCTTCGAATAGTATGCATTTTCCTGTGTAATTTTAAAAGCCCATTTTTATAAGTGTTTTTTGTAAACTGTTGCATGTACTGTTAGAACAAGTAGACAGGAATTAATAAATCTTTTAAAATTGATGCAGTTCTTGCACATGGCGTTGTGAAACTGGTTGCACACCGTGATAGCAGTAGTATTGCATGGAAAAATAAAAATAAAAAACAGAACAAAATTGTATGATTGCAAGGAAGAATATCATTACGTTGTGAATGCATTTTATTTGTAATAGAATAAGATTGTGTGGTACGAAAGGAAGAATATCATTATGGGTAGATTGCGGATTTTTATGTATTTATGGAAAAATTGGTAAAATATTAAACAGAGACCGACTTTACTGTATCATTAAAAAGCAATAACAATATTTAGCAAAGACTTACAAGTTTTTCGATTTTTAAAGTTATGCCAAATGGTTGATTTTTTAATGTTGCCCATTTACAGTTGATATTGCAGTGTAACAGAAATATAGTATTCGTAAGTGCGAATTAAAATCTGCCAAGGAATGTTGTTCAGTACCACAGCCGTTAAATAGAAAAACGATAGCAACAAACTGAATCACTTGTTCAACGGCCTTACAGACATCTTTCTACCGTTTAAATATGTATCTTACGTCAGGGATATTATAACATCATGAATATGCATGAATTTTTCATTGGAAGCATTTCTATGTCTGAAGTTTACGGCCGCAGCTGGAATATGTCACGTACATTTGAAAGAAATGCAATTATAGTTAATTTAAAAAAAACCTTACATTAAATGCATCGAGATCAGGTGCATCAAGTGCAACAGCAAAAACACTGTTGTCTATGATTTCATGGAACATTAAGAGTACAGTAAACCCTAGCAAGTTGTCCCAGGTTGGACGACTCGATTCTCGTCCATGCCTACTCACTCCACTACCCGTCACCGCTGTGCCGCGCCGCAGGGCGGCGGCTATTGTTCTCGGCCCGGGTATATCGGTGTGAACACTACTACATTAACACAACGAATCGAATGTTCAAACATCTTAATGTTCATTACTTTTTAATGAGATTTTACTGACTTATTCCTGGCATTTTTCTGATTACAACAAGACCAAACACGATATAATTTCAATTTTATTTAGTGGTGTATGTATAAAGTTTCGTATGGGAAAAAAAGGGACACGAACAGTCGCCGTCGCCGGCAATTCAAATGTATGTGCAGGTCACGCTGTGCTTCTACGGGATGCAACTCTGTTGATTTGCAAAATTCAAGTCAAATTCTTAGAGAACATATTTTCGAGATGTTTAGTTGTTTATTTAAACATATGCTATAGCATATGTTAAAGGTATCATAAATTATAAATTAAGCTTCACATGTAGAGTAAATATGGGCCAAATTATATCGTGTTTGGTCTTGTTTTAATCAGAATAATGCCAGAAACAAGCCAATAAAATTCTCAGAAAAAAATAATGCAAAATAAACTATTTAGAATTGGCATTACATTGTGAGAACTCTATTGTAGTCTCGCTCAGCGCGATCGGAGTGGTAGACCCAGCCGTAAATCAAAATTAAATTATCATCACGATTCTTGTCCGCTCCAGGAACAGTCCCTTGGACAAGAATCGAGGGATTACTGTATATTGAGATTGAATAAGTGCACTTTATTTTTTACGGTAATGTGTCGAATGAATTCGAACTATAAATTCAATGAACGATTGACTAGTGCACTGTATGTATTCAGATATTGTAACCCACAAAAAGTTTTTGATTTTATTATTGAATCAGCTTGTGTACATAATTCGGTTTTAAATAGTTATAATATGAAGAAGGTTCAGTAATATAGCTGAATGGATCAGAGCTCGAGGTCATCCAAAAGTGATTGCATAATTCGTCGCTGAATTCGTTTTTCTCATCAGCTATAACAATATAAAGTTAAAAGTACATATTTATACCCTTAGCACTCGAGTGGCGCCTCTGAGACGTCGCTAAAAATTGTTGTACAATAGTACATTTAAATAGTAATTTAAAATATTGTTTACATTATTAGAAATGTCGGTATCTAACCAATTACTAAACATTTAAGTATCGTATGAGGTACTATATCAATTTCATATCTACCAAATTTAAAAAATCATAGAGAATGGAAATATTCTCGATCAGAAGAAACATTAGATTTTCAAGTTAAAAAAATAGCTCCGAGTGCAAAGGGTTAAAAAAGTCTTCAGTTTCTTATTGCATAAAAATGTTCTTGGAATTTTTATTATTGCACTTTGTTCCCGTCAAAGCATTCTAACTTTTATTTAAAATCGGTGCGATCATTAGGATGAGCATCCTGTATAAAATTGAAGAAAGACCAGTAATTTGCATCAACGTAAAATATTACGTGGAATATAAATAGTTATAGTTTAAGATTTTGATGAAGATGATATACATAGTTGCAACTGCAACAGCTTAGAATATGTTGCAACGGATACAGATTGCACAAAATTGACCTTTAACAAATTCAATGAAAATATTCATGGATTGTATTGAAAATTTAAGAGCTGTACCTGGTAAATGTGGTGATCAAAAATTCGTGTTAAAATAGATGCAGTGATAAAAAAAACAATTCTGGTGTATACGAAATATCTAAACTCGTGAGGATATTACGCGATGAAAATTTGTCAACTAATGTACCACAACGCAATTAGAGCAAACAAAAATATGCATCCATCACAACAACAATTAAGGCTACAAACATGCAAAAATGACTAGTAACTTATTGTATATTGTATAAATAAATTGTTATTTAAAACATAACTGATAAATATCTGTTTGTATTAGTCATGGTCATATTTTTCTTGCATATTTGCATATTTTATGTGCACGAACATCCACAGTCTACTGATAAATAAACAAAGGGGCTTACAGCTCAAGTACGAAAGAAGGAAAAGGCGACTCGAAATCGCTAATATTCGGCAGCCGCGAGCTTCGGTTCCGAACAAAAGTTATGACCGATGTGGAAAATGAGGTCCCGATCCCGAGGGAACCGAACGCGCGGTAACGTATCGTCGACTTCCCGGAATCTCGCGTGGCATTATGTTATATGGGTATAAATAACCGAACAGGAGCAATAATACGTAATAATATATCAGTCGGGATTTTAGTGGTGCAGCTAGCTCGGTCGGCCCAGCGGTCGTAATTCATCGCGCAACCCGGCTCACGCCGCACCGTATCCGGCACACGCGTCTCTATACAGACATACACACGCCGAAATATACGCGCCGTGAGTAGGAGATCATGCGAGTTTGACAGTAAACGCGTTTTCGATCGACTAGCCCCGTATGAATCGCCATACAGTAGTTGAAACGTTTTGAACGTAATTGAAAAAACTCGATTCTCAAATATTCTGTACGCACACGCTGTACACTTTTTCCTCGTTCGATTTTAAATAAAGAGGTAGTCGACTTTCTGTTTTTTATTAGCTCTAGGATTTGCTTCTATTCTGACCCAAAAGCGTTCCAATTAAATTTTTATTTTCTACTAGCCAGTTCAAACAATTATGAATCAACTTGCAGCAGTTAGAGCATCAACGTTGATCTCGAAGAAATAGATTCGAAAATATACAAACAGAAATTGAGCCATATTAGTGAAGAATAATTAATACTTTTGTAAGGAAATTTTTACACGAACGATAAGAAATAGAATAGAATTCATCTTTAAATAAACGCAGCTACAAATCTCTCAAATATAGTAGACTGCGGATTTTATGCATTTATGACGAAAATGAATAAGTGTAATTTAAAACAGTGAAAATATTAGAAGAATTAAAAGATACTGTTATGTTATTTTCAACCTATTAAACATATTAAGAAAGAAAATACATCTCTATTTTACTCTAGTTTGTTGCAAATCAGGTAAATAATTTTTATAACTAAGGGTAGTTGACGTATCACAATTGATAAACATTTTCCATAAATTCTGATTAACTTTTTCAGGTTTTTTGAAGATGATAAATTGTACTTCCTGTTGAAGATCAAGTAGACTTGAAAAATATTTAGAAACTTACAAGATATTCGTAGCGGTACTTTGGTCAATAAAAAGTCATTTATGTTCAATGATGCAATACAGTAAATTAAATTGTGTTATAAAATCGTATGTAGTGGTAGTACGAAACCACATCGTAGTTAACGAATTGACCTGCACAAACTGAGTAGATCAACGAATGAAGAACCACTGACAGGCCGCTTGTATTTAATAAGACACGCGCATACGAAGTACATGGATAGAATAATTATGTAATTGCACCTATATATGTACTGGATAACATATGTTTGCTAATGTAACACACAGAGACCGAGGCACACTGTATGCAATATTGATTAAATATCATCCCGTTTCATAATGCCAATAGTTATTCTAATAAGTACTTAAGAGCGGAAATTGAAATTTTAATGAAATAATAATTAAAGCAAAATAGTATTTCACATGTTTAAATTCCATTCTGATTATTATTAGAGGTTTCCTGCTTTTTTTACTAGATAAATTTATTTAAAGATCGTAGTATCCATAAATTTATAAACTGATTTATCACTAGACAACGGATCTGTATAGGTTTGTAACAAAATTAGAAAGATGAAATTCAAAATCATTGAAAAATTTCAAAAATCGATGATGTCAATATATGAATTCTCTTCTATTAAAATCATTAAGGGAAGAAATAATATTCAATTTAGTTTCTATTTCTTGCAGTCGGTGCAGACAATTTTTATTACCACGTTTTTTTGCATAAAAATACGCAGTCTATTTATTGCTTTGTCCAAGATTCTTCTTTTTTATAATAAAAAATTATTTAATATCTACGCCCTGTCTATTACGACGCAAACAATTTTGATTTGTCAATGGCTTCGGGAAGCTTAACATGTGTACTACGAATTTATGTAAGAATCGAAGCCGAGCAATCAAGAACAACCCCTTTAGGATAGCGTCAGCGAAGGGAGTTAACTTCCCGGCTCGATTACACAGGGAGGTTTGGGATATCCGAGATTTCATCATCATAATTTTCCAGGCCATTAACTCATAGGGGACGAAGCACGATCCGCTTTGCATAAGAAACTTTACAATCTCTACGCGTTCGGATGCCAAGCGTTCACCCCCGTGAATTTTCACGGGAGACGGAGTCGCGTATCGCTTCAGTCTAATATTTAATTAACGGGATAGCTCTGATCCGAAACATTCACAGAAATCGGCTCTATTATTGTATTTTCTTAAAGCATACATCCTCAAAACAACCGATTTCAGTCCCGGATCCCGCAAGGTTAATAATCAAACAACAGGGTAGTTCTGGTCTAGAGCAATCAACAGAAATCAACATTTTTATTGCATTTGAGTAAACACGTCTTCACAAAACTTTAGGAATAGAGATTCCTACTGCTTAGAGAAGACAAAAAAAGTTATATGTATTAACATAGGTCCCCGGAAATGATTAGTTTCTGAGTTATTATAGTTTTGAAATGTTCAATATGTTCATCTCTATATATGAAAAAACTAATCTTTTCTAAGCATTAGGAATCTGTTACTAAATTTCTGCCCATCATTTACGAAACACCCTGTATAATAAAAAGTCGTATATTGAGAAATATTACTGAAATTTGCTCTTGTGTGATTATTGACTGCGGTTTTGATGCATTTATGAGAAAAATGAGTAGGTGCAATTTAAAACAGTAAAAACGTTGCACGAATCAAAAGCTACTTTTATATTATTTTCAATCTATTAACGCTTCGCACTCAGAGCTATTTTAACTCGAAAATTAAACATTTCTTCCGACCTAGAATATTTCCATTTTCTAGGATTTTTAAAAATTTAATGGAAATGAAATTGACATTTTATACCACATGCAACACATACTTAACAATGTCAACAATATTTTGAGTATTGCCATATCCAAGTCATAATTCGAGCGCTAACGGTCAAACACGTTAAGGAAGAAGTTAAATCTTTATTCCAGCCCAGTTTGTTGCAATTCAGATAGATAATTCTCATTTTTCATAAAGATCCGCAGTCTACTAATCATGATGAAAACTTGAAAAAATGAAAATTTTTCTTTACAATTCCGACCAATTACAATTTTCAAAATCTCATTTAATATGTTTCCTTATAAAAACGACAAGATTGATTTTATTTAGACTTTGTACGGCTCCTATTATAACACGTGCTCTACAAAAGATATCTACAATACAATCATTTCTTATGAAATAATTTTTATTATATCAATAATCGTAAAATAAAAAATCTGTAACCGGTCATTCTGACTGGTGATGGTAGGGGGTTTAGTGTTAAACTAAGTCTTCTAACGTGTCACGAAATGATTTGTTTCAATTATAGGAAAATGATGCTTTTTTTTAACGTGTTTGCATACTTTTGTCGAAAAATTGATTTCTTGAATCCACAGTGAATCCAAGCGTTTTAGACATCGTTCAGTTTCAAGGTGCTCTGTTTAATTAGACGCGCGACTCTGCGTGCAAATGGTGTGTCCGATCGAAAGCCAAGCACTCGATCGATCGCTCGGTGGGTATTCTTTACAGGTGGAGCGCAAACAATTTCTGAAATTACGTGTCGGGAATGCCGGGATGATCAAAGAGCTGCGACCGAATCGTTTTTTCATCGCGCGGCATACAATTTTCCGAGGCGCCGCACCGCGCCGCCCTGCTATTTTCTTTTGCCCGGTACACTCGGCAATATTTGCGGAGCGCAAGCGTGCCGGGACTAGCGTTCCGAGCATTAATATTACATTATATCAATAAGGGTTTGAAAAATCGGGGGTTGCCGCGGCAAACGGATGGCCCTCGTTTGAGGTTTCGCGTTACTCGACAAACACTCCCGCTGTCCTTTCCCTTTCAATCTGCCTCCTTCACCATGTTTTTCACCTTCGGGCGAAGGGATATTAGGCGGACCGGCGTCGAAAGTAATATCGGCGCTCGTGTCGGGAACACGTAGCCTGTCGTTGCGCCGATATTCGAGCCTAATTGTGCCGTTTACTCTGCGGAAAGACCGCATCTTCCTTCATCGGAAAGCGAGCTTCGGATCATTTGCGTCTACCGAAAGTGGCTGCATGCCTTTGGTAAAATAAGACGAATCGATTTTCTGAAAATGGTAATTTATGGTGAGACGATCCTTCCGATAAGCAGCAACTATTTATGTACGTACTTTTAACCCTTAAACCGTAGGAAACATTTATGTATGTACTTATAAACCTTAAACCGTAGGAAACATTTATATATGAATTTTTAATCCTCAGTGTAGGAGGATCTTCATGCCCGAGCGATTTCAAACGGTTTGTACATAAAAAGTAATGGTTATCCGTCATAGAAGTTAATCTACACCTCTCGATTGGTGGATATTTGTAAAAGAAACTTGCCACAAAATTGTTTTACATCAAAGAAAATTGTGGTTAATCTTTATTTTTACATCAACGCCTTCTACTCGTCGAGAAGAGAAAAAGTTTGAAAGAAACAATATGTCGCAAACAAGTTGTTATCGAGATATACGCTGTTAAAGTTTTTGCAAAATTTGATTGTGTGGAGTTATATATAGGCTGTTCCACTTAACACTTTTTTCAATCTTTTTTTTTTTAATATTCAAATGTACATACAATGTTTATTTTATATTAAGTAACAATTTTTTTTTTAAATATGCAGAAAATATCTATTTTATGTTACGAGAAAAATGTGTTTTTCTAACTTTTTCAAATATTAATTTCACATTCTTTGTAATATTTACTTTTTATTTTTTAAATATCGAGTTTATATTCCCTGAATATTTAGCTTATATTTTCTAAACATTTAATTCACATTTCTTAAACATGCATACAATAGTTCGATCGAATATTTATCTCATATGAAAAAATGTGGCTTAAAAAATATTTTTCCAATATTTCAAAAAGATATTTATCCAATATTTTTGTGCTGCTAGGGGAGTTTTCGATTGGCTATACATTGCAATAAAATAAAATTCATGGGAAAAATGAGTGGTTGCAATTTAAAACAGTAGAAAGGTTACAAGGATTTAATCTATTTTTTCAGTTTGTTAAAATTATTAAAGTAAGAATAAGCTGTTTATATGGCCCTAGTCTACTAATCAACGCAATATTCGTTGATAGTGCAAAGAACTACAAAATAGAGATGACAATCTTGTAAATGAAGCCTGTGAGTGACCAAAAAATTTAATTTCTACCATAATACAATCAAGAAACTTATGATTCAATAAGAGATAGTTGCAGCAATCGATTCGAGGCTCGCTTTCCGATGAAGGAAGACACGGTCTTTTCGGAGGGTTGTAGATTCACCCCCCTAGAACGGCTGCCGGTTACTTTTTATACACCCTGTAGACACGCGGTGTAATACCGACTACTAATTGGCAAATAAATCGTTAAGAAGATCTATTTGTGAATTTCTAAAGGTGGTAGGTGCGGAAACTTGGTGTTAGCGCTGTGCTAACCACCCGAACTGTATTTCAGGTCACGCCTTGATTTGAAACACGTAGGATAGAAGGTGAAATGGTTGGACAAACTTTGAGGAGATTTTTACCGATCCGTAAACTGGATAAAAGCCACGTGAGCCTAAGCTTGATGAATCCCTTCTAAACGTGCATTTCACACCATCAACCACAACATTGTTACGCGCGAACACAGGTGAAAACAAAACAGCTCACGGGTTCGAACAGGGTCTCTCGGAAACTGTAGCAAAAGTGTCATTGTTGTTTAAAGATCGTGGGAACTTGTTGGGCGACATCACTGCACTCGATCGCATAAAGAAAACTCCGAAGGCTTTGTGTGACGGCAGGCTGTGTCTCATCTTAACACCTTCACGACGGATGACTCAATATTGCGTCAAATCGAGTACTGCCACAGGTGACGCATCGTTGCTGTCAATGAATATCAATGAGAAATGCAAAACGAACTCTAAATGTATTTTGAAACAATCAGATGGTCAAATATAATACTGTTAATAAACGCCATTGACAGCCTGCCTCATTTACCAAGGGGTGGCTGGGGATTTTATGCCTTCGTAATGGCAAAATATCACGTTTTTAAAAACGGACTAAAAAGAATAAAATAATTTTTCCTAGTTCCATACAGGTTCCTAACCTCGTACAGATGGTTCTGAAAATTTGTGATTGTGAATTTTTAATAGCTATGAAAATACTTGTAAGATTTCAAACGAAAAACGTGGGGCGTATGCAATAGATAATTGATGTATTTTGCGCTCCATGTTTTTCGTATGAAATCTTATAAGTATTTTCATAGCTATTAAAAATTCACAATCACAAATTTTCAGGACCATCCGTACGAGGTTAGGAACCTGTATGAAACTAGAAAAAATTATTTTATTCTTTTTAGTCCGTTTTTAAAAACATGATATTTTTAAAAATTTATTTTTATTTAAATAATTATTTTCTGCTTCTTAGTCTTATGTTAATACTTGTATCACTCTTTATTAATACTTTGTATACTCACTAAGCTTACTGTAAATTTCACTTGGTAAAAAGCGATGATATACATACTATCGATCGTCGCGCGGCGATGTAATATCATATACTGAGCTCCGTCGGGGCGAAGTGGGTCCGTGGAGTGGGGACGAGCCAGAGTGCGCACGCATAGAAAAGTAGAGAGCGTTATCGCGCGGAGTGGGGATCGCTGAACGCGATAGTAAAAATATTTAATTGTTATTTCTCTTCAGCAGAGAGATAGACTTTAAAAAAAAAATTTTTTGAATATTGCATTATGATCAAGTTCTGAGCTATGATTACAATTTCAAGTCTCTAGCTCATCTCGGGAAGTTAGTTTAAAATCAATTGCAAGATTTGCACCGAACAAACAGACAAACAAGAAAACGAGCTAATAACAACGTGGTAAAATAAGTAGATACTGTAAGCTATAATGTATGCTATATGTATGTCATAATGTATGCTATAGAAACCAAATATGCTTTACGGCATCAATAAATAAATAATTAATTAAAAATGTGTAGATTACAAACACTATATGTAAGATCTTATGTTCCTTCCTGAAAGATTGTGAATTGTGTATAACGTCACGTACTGTTAATATGTCACACATTGGTATAAGGTTACTATTGTAATATCATGTATGTAATATAGACTGCAGAATAACCTCTTATTTAAGGTTACAATTGTACAATAAAAAAATGATAGTTTATACATATATTTTACTAAGCCGGCTTTTGGCTTCGTGTCCCTTTCAGCGTTCGATACTACAATCTCAACGACGGATGACTCAATATTGCGTCAAATCGAACACGGAAAACTTCTCTGTTGCATTAAACGAATGTCGATGTAACACAATGACTATTGTATTGAAATTCGAAGGAAATATGAGCCACTCGGAAGTCAGACTGATCAGCTCCACATTTTGTTACTTTGTCAATCTTATTACGTGCGATAGGTATTCAGCTCCTAAAAAACAAAAGAATTCCTTCCATGCATTTGTTTATTGTTGAAAGGTAGCGTGCCTGCGCATGGCTTCTGAATAATAATTTGTATACATCACGAACCGTTATATAATATAATCGACTACAGTTAATTCTTACAGTGGAGCCTCGACAACTGTTTTCATTAAGAATAATATAATATACAATGGTAAACTTTATTGTAAACAGAACATCTAATGTAAAGATACTTCATTAATCTGCAGAAGATTGCGTTTTTGAGAAAACACTTTTGTATTTATTCAAACTTATAGGATTTAGAAAATGCAAATGTGTCGAATAATGTACGTATTTTCCATAATCATTTTAACGATGGAAATACGTTGTTCTCCTGTGTATCACTCCACGACAAAATCGTAATGATCTACAGATGACACATGTCGCCCCAAACGTGTTACCGTATGACAAACACATCCTAAAAACATTCAGTAACTTTTCTTGGAGAACCCTTTAGATACACAATATTCCACTGTCAATATTTTTCAATAAAATACAATTTAAAATACCGATAAATCACAATCGCATATTTAATACGTTACAATTTTTGTAGACGATCTCTAAAAAAGTAGGATCGAATAAAATCTTATTGTATTAACCCTTAGTTAACCCTCAAAATTGATGTTCCATTATTTAAAATATTAGATATTTCGGTATCTAACCAATTACTAAACAGTTAAGTATCGTATGAGGTATTATATCAATTTCATATCTACGAAATTTGAAAAATCATAGAGAATGGAAATATTTTAGGTCAGAAGAAACGTTTGTACTAGATTCTGTGAAGTTTCACACTCTGGCATTTTTCGCAAATGTTCAGAAGCCATAGAACGAAGATCTGCGGCCCGTGGTCCCAGGATTACGGTGTCCCATAAGTGGACGTTTCGCGAACAAGCTGCTCACAGAAATTAGTAACGGCACGTGTCCAATAAAATTGATTGGCTGTCCGAAATTTTGGCGAGCGAGTCGCAATAGCCGCCTCCGGGCGATTGTGAAGCGAAAGAAGCACGAGTTTTAATAAATCGGTCACGATACCAAGAAAACGGCGACTCGGATGCATTTCTCAAGGGTGCCCGGAGCAAGAATTCAACGGAACGTGCCTCGTATCTCGCGCTATTTTCGTTTTCAACACGCGAAATGAAAATAAAAGAGTGCGCTTCGTGATCTACGCGCGCCGCGCCGCTCTGATTTATCGGTCGCTCTCCCCGCGTCGCATCGAACGCGTCACTATTGTGCACCCGTCCGAAATGCACTTTTATAAATAGCAACCGACGCCGACTCCTTAGAGCCTTTACGAGAGCCTCCCTGCAGCTAAGGGATGCGTTTCGATACTGAAGAATGGATCGATCGGACCAACGAACTAGACGCTGATCACTAGTCTGAGAATTTTATTCAATCATCGGAAAATCGGTGCGATTTAAGAAGAATAGAACTGATTTTGGAAGAATAAACAATATAGTACATAGAATATTCTCGAGTATGTATTTTACAATGTAGTAGAATATACTGGAACATATTACGATATATTATAGTACATGTAGAATACAATAAAATATGTATACTGGAATATATTACAATATAGTATAATATAGTAAAATATACTGGAATATATTAGAATATAGTAAAATATATACTGGGATATATTACAATATACTAGAATATAGTGAAATATACTGGAATATATTACAATATAGTAAAATATACTGGAATATATTAGAATATAGTAAAATACGCTGAAATATATTTAGAATCTACAATATTCTAACTAAAGAAAGAATGGTTATCAATTTATTACAATAATTACAGGCGCAAATACATTTATTCGGCACAAGTTTCATCAAATCCAAATAGTTGAATTTAGCTAAAAATTTTCATGTACACTCTACAGCAAGTACTCATTGACTATAAGAGAAAATAAATTAATTTGCTTGCAGAGCACGTCTGCAAAAAAATTCCGGAAGTATTTTTTTCTGGTTCGTTATACATAGAGTTTTCCAGTTTAACTCGGATGGACAGGGATTGACACAGGTTCTGTCAACATAGTGATTTTGTTCTCATTAGTGTTAGACTTGTCACTTGTCTTGTAAGTACTTGTCATTAGGTGTTAATTGCTTTTCGCTTAAGAATACGATATAAGAAATTGAGAATCTTTATGCAAAAATAGATTTCTGACATTTTTGGTAAAGTCTATATGCAATTAAATTATGTTGTTGGTTTTATGATAAATGTTAACACGTGGTGGAAAATTTTATCTGTTTCTACCTGTGCTAATGTAATAAACAGCACGTAAAACAAATGACTAATGAAACGCGCTGTCTTTCTTTATCTGGGCTGCAGTGAAAATGACAGTTTTATGGAATGTCTAGTTGGTTTATCAGCAGTATCAACTCGGGGAACATGTGTGTTGGAAATTTGCATCTACGAAAAAGAGGCACAACGTTACTAAGCCACTCGAGGTTTATGCTACGCTTTTGAGAAGAGTGCTACGTAAACGTTCTGGGGTTGAAAATTGATGGAAATTTAAAGACAAAGCAATACAGGTAACAAAAACAATTATAAATGCATGGTCTATGCTCAATTATTAGATATTCTTACTAGACTATTGGACATTCTTTAAACATTTATAACAAAAATACAAACTCAAACTAAATGAAATAAAAAATTTTAAAATAAAATTACCGACGGTACATAAAAACCAAGAAGATTATTTGCTTTTGAAAATAGATGAGACAATAAACAAATGAAGAAAATGTAAAAACGTCACCATATATCGAACTTCTTAAAATAATTATAAAAGTTTATTTCTAAAATTTCTATTCTACGCAAATATCCACGGTAAAATATAATTACCAAGAAAAACGAGTTTAAGGTTTCACTCTCACTTGTAAGAATCGTTTTTAATAAATGCTCTAAAATGAATTTATTGTTCTCATAGAGTTTTTAGTATACCGATTCTAACGTTGAATAATAACACTATTCAAAAAAATTCTTAAGGGTAGTAATTCTTTTTGTAGAAATGCCACAGACAGTTAAACAGGAAAATTTGAATAGAATTGTTTAAAAGAGAATTCTCAATTTAATCTATCCAGTCTTTTAAGCAAGAATGTTTCATTAGGAGATAATTATAAGAAGGAGGAGTTATTGTTTTTTAAATTCGCGCGGAGACTACTGCATAGAGGGAATCAAGCTCGCCTCTTCATTCCTGTAAATAAAAGACTCGTCCTCTTTCTTCCTCGGTTTCGTTTATTTTTTATGCTACCGCTCGTGCGTGCTCTCGTTCGCGGGGATCTCTCGTGCCACTGTATGCGTCCCATGGGGAATGACTGAAGCATAGAGCCACCATAACGCGTTGCCAGCACTCGGGTGTCCTATCGAAGGAATCCGGGATAGTGAAACGTACGTGAGAGTAAGCTAGATAGGGCAGACATGCTGTTACAATCTTCGAAAAATGGGAAACTCATATAACTGATGCTCGCCGATTCCGTGCTGGCGGCGAGGGATTTTCCTAAGAGACTATTTTTCCTGATCCTCGAACATTAGGCTCTGTTCTCGATCGATTCTTACACAGTTTTTCCATACATCCGCCATTTCGATCGCCGACATCGACATTTATTTGTACAGGGTGATTCAACCAAGTGTACATGTAAACACTGTAATAATTAGTTCTTTTTCCGTTCTACTCTTTCATCGAAAAATTTGCACCTTGAATTTAAACCTCATGGTTGAAGAGCAGTGCCGGATTAAGCCAGCGCGGGGCCCGTAACAAATGTTACCAGGGGGTCCTAGTTTTGCACGATAATATAATAAAACACGATGAATGACCTTCTTTGAGCAAAAATATCTGGGAATTTTATGTCAATTTTCTGCTGCAAACGTGAGGCCCGTAGCATTTGCTACTCCTGCTTAGGGGCTTAATCCGGCACTGTTGAAGAGAGAATTGAACCCTGAATAAAAAAAAACTAGAAGTATGTAGAATGAAAAACTAATCATGTTTGCAGAGAAAATATTTCAAGGTCTGGGTTAGGTGAGGAATGTCACATTTAAAATAATTATTAGCATGATGTGTAATGCAAGCAATGCTGAAAAATAATGATTTTTTTACAACGATTATTAACGTAGATTTTTTAACGGCGAAATTCGAGTTATTCTCGTACGTTTTCTGTGTGCGATCAGTGGCCGAGTAACAATAAGCACATTAAACTTATTGTCGCTACGCTCGTTAACCTCGTTAAGGTTACACGATTCCCGGCAACCACCTACGAAACTCTCCCGTAGAAGGTCAGTTTTATCCGACTATAATGAATCGGTTCTGTTTCCACCCAAGAAGAGGGGAACGAATCTAAACATTTTGAATCGAAATCGAATAACAAATGAAATTGGTCGAGCAATGGATTTATTAATATGGACTAAGTAGACTGAGAACCTTTATGTAAAATAGACATTTTCCAAGTATTGATTTATCGACAATTGTGTCAAACACAGAAATTCATTAATAGACTGTGAATTTTATGTATTTATGACGAAAATGGGTGGATGTAATTTAATACTCGAAAAACATTAAGACGATTTCAGGACATCCATATGTTATTTCAATTTATTACAATCGTTGAAGGTAGAAATAAAATTTTATGGTTCCTGCATGTTGTAAGTGACAAAGAAAAATTTTATTATTAACAAAATTATTACCTACTTATTAATTTTTAATGGAAATTGGTTTGATGTAAGAATACTTTTTGTTATTTACTGGTATAGAGGCAGGATTCGTAAAGGATGAATAAATAATCTAGTTGAGCAGCAGCTGCAGAAAGCAGCTTCAAATACTTGTCCTTATACTAATTCTTATAATTAAAAGTTATAATAAAATAACGACGTAAAACAGACAGTCACAACAACAAATCACAAGACAGTGCATTAAAATGCTTCTATGGACTGAAAAATAGTTTTATGAACAGTGATGTTAGTGAAAAACATATAGAAGAAAATTAAAGTTGCTCGATGAAGTACGAGAAATTGCATCCGAATATAAAAATTGAAATACATTTACACGTTACACAATATGATGGTGATTGACAACTGGCGTTGCCAAATTGTTCGAGCAACAATGACAGTTGTATAAACATTATCACAACTAGTATCCGTATAGGTATAACAGTTAGTGTAACATATGTTAGGAATACACAGGCATACAATAAATATAAATGTTCTATTCTAATCAATAATAATCTAATAATATTCTATTCTAATAATAAATTCTAGTGCAACGAATAGTTCACATTTGCCCTATGAAGAGGGGGTATTTTATGCACACCAAACCATCTTTTATTGCTAATCAATTCGGATAAAATTCTAAAGAAATTAATTATTCTTCAACACGATATTCTTCGGGACATACTTAGTTGTTTGTATCGGCGATTGCATGAACATAAATAAAAAATATGTTGGTACGGCAAGGGTTAACCCGATTTTCAAATTTCCCAAATTCATCCGAAAGAAAAAGCGAAAGACTGCATCGGAGGGTTAAAAAACGATTGGTCGAGAGAAGAACGCGGAGAAATGAAATGCGGAAAATTGGGTGAGCCGTTAAACGAGGGTGGAAGAGGGAAAGAATGGAAAGTGGCAAACACAACAGATAAACGAACGCTAAAGGACGTTTGTAATGGGCACGAACCGCGTCGGACAGATGCTGCTCGCGTGCATGCCGATGAAAATACGCGAGCGTAACGGTGGCGCACGCCTGCCTGTGTCGAGCTGAAGAAGAGAGGCCGAGCTTTTTGTTGCGCGCGGCAATTAGCCACGGCTCGTCGTGCTTTGGGTTTAGCTGCGACTGTCGCGTCGCCGTGATCGACGGCACTCCTCCTCCTCGTGTCGTTCAAAAACAACCAATACCTCGGTTTAAAGGTCGACATCCAAGTTGTCAGGGAACCTACTCGACGCAACAATATTCTCCGCGAGCGTCGCGTCGCGTCGCGTTGCGCCGCGCGAAACCGACAACAGAAACGCCTGATCTCGATACCCCAAGCTATCGTGCCTTATAATCGATTCTTAGCTTGGCCAATGTACCTTCCTGATCTTTGTCTCAATGCCTGTCTCCTCATGAAAAAAGAATTTCAGAACAACTTGCGACATAGAGTCGCATGTACAGTCGGAGACAAAAAGACACCCCATGAATTTGTTAATTTTTATTTAGTAGATAACGTTAATGAAATTTCTTGTATATAGAGTGACTTCCTAAAAATGATAGTTATAGCTCATATTCGAACTCTGACATTAAATGAAAATGGACACCCTTTAGCTAGTTATAGAAAGATCTGCTGTCCGACGGTTATAAATGTTGGAATTTATTTAAGAAACAAAGTAACAAAAATAATCTACTGCTTCCAGCAGGCACATTCGATCGAATATACAAATGATACACCGTATCTGTGCTGTCCGCGTCATGGAGCACTCAACCTTCAGTTGTTTCTTAGATCGTCGTTCGTTTTTCTAGAAATGATCCTCACACGTGTCTCCAGTTTGTCGAACAGTAAAGACGTGCCTCACAACGTGCCTTCAGAGATAGATTACTTTGTATAAATTTTATTTCATATTTTAATAGAGCGTGACTCATTGTATTTGAATAATTGCAAATGAGAAGAATAAATAATTCAGTCAGTTTCACGAACGCAATTCTATCAACTGTTTTGCACACCAATCCGTGGTAGAAGTAATATAACATTTTTTTCTACTCATTAACATGAGTTAATTAATATGTGTAGTGAGCTCGCGTGAAACGTTTCTGAGAGATTATTTATCAACTTTATTTCTTCTATTCGACTTTATTCCTTACGAAAGACGGGCAATAAAGACAGTGCAGGAAACGGCAGGAACTTTCTGGATAGTCTA
Organism: Lasioglossum zephyrum; assembly: GCA_028455615.1. Classification (NCBI taxonomy): domain Eukaryota; kingdom Metazoa; phylum Arthropoda; class Insecta; order Hymenoptera; family Halictidae; genus Lasioglossum; species Lasioglossum zephyrum. The sequence goes on along the minus strand of CM052321.1, from coordinate 21,570,661 downwards.
AGTCCGGACGATTTCAACGACCTTGAAATATGTTATAAAAGTTAATGTCCCGAGTAATTTTATGTTCAGCTTCGGAGATGTTGGCAAACACATATTTTCAACAGCGTGCGCATTGAATCTTTGCAAGGTGTTTCAAGGTCCGCGGCTCTCTGGTGTTGTCATTTATGAGGAATCATCCACCGTAAAATAATATTCTCCGCGAATGCACGATGTTTCTAAGTGTAGAAAGATCCACAAAGTGTTGTGGATCGCGTGATGATAATTAGTTATTTGTTTAATTATATAATAATTACATTGTGTTTAATGTAGGTATTTATTGTCCGAATACTAACGCGCTCACAATTATCTGAGCCACGTGTGCGTTTTGCATAAAAACATATTAACATATTAAGAAAGAAAATAAATTTTAATTTCACTTCAATTTGTTGAAAAGCAGGAAAAGTTTTATATTGCATATCCGGTGTCTAATAGCAACGAAATTATTAATACAATTCAAACATAGTCACACGTTAGTGTAACGCAAAACTAACTCAACATTGTGATACAAACTAAAGTTAAACCATTACATACATACGTGCAGTATGAATGCACAGACGTCATTATCCGGCACATTAACATTGACAATTTACATAATCGGCTAGTAGTCTTAAAAAAAATGGATGAATGATTATAACTTATCGTTTCTTATAGTACATTATTGTAGTTTGACGTTCATTCGTGTAAAAACGCGAAGTGTAACATCGGGAAGGAGAACGGAATTCTTAGGAATGTTTTTCAATGGCCAGGGATCAATGATCATTACTAGAATGCGGGTCTCTATGCAAAGATCATAAAAATTATGAAGTAGGCTAGGTGAAAAATTAGAAACATCGAAAAATAGTGTTGTTGTTTTCAGGTGTGAAGAACTATTAGAGGGTGACATGAATTTGTATACAACTCCTGCTGTCCACAATCGTTGCTGAACATTTTCATTTTGTATGAAGATCCGCAGTCTAATCAATACATTTGATCACGATCATTACTGTGTAAATAAATTCGGTGTGCAATTGCGAAACCCAACGAAATTGTTTCGAATATTGTTGTCGTTCATATTTGCACGAGGGTCAGTCAATAAATAATCTACCCCCTCTCCCGTAACAGGCTAAAACAGATATTGTCGATATGTTCCAACACTGATGCAACATTGTTATTAACCTATGCAAAGTTTCGAGTCATTTGCGTCAGTCGCTTGTACTTCGCGGAAAAATTTCATTGCACGTGTAATTTCTAAAGAGTTAGTATCTTCATCTGGAAAAAGTATCCTTGATTGTCAACCGGCAATTATGTGGCGCGAAGCATTTAACGAGGGGTTTATAAACGTGTACAAAGTCACCAGATCGGGGGAGGGGGCAATAATTAAGGAGAAAAAGTTACCCTCTCTGTGCCAGTACAGGATTAATCACGTGACCGGGTCGTGGCGGAAACGTGGAGGAACAGCGTCGTAGAAGTGGAAGGTAGGAAGGATCAAAGTGATCGTTTGGCAAAATTTTTAACTGGCAGTGGAGGGGGTATA
>CM052321.1:21485346-21569009 GCA_028455615.1 Lasioglossum zephyrum | reverse complement strand
ATTATCAGAAACTACAAAAAGGAAAAAGAATGTTCCGGTTGTTCAAGAGTTAAGTGAAGGATCTACAGTCGTTTTCAACAGATACTTACATTCCCTCGAGAAGAATGCCGTTCTCAAACGGTGGCCAAACGGTTCTCCTGGAAATGTGTCACAAGGCTCGCATCAAAAAATTTTCCCCGAACGCTCAAACAGCCCCGGAGGAATAGCTCCGTTTCGGTCTTGTAGACAACAATATGTCCCGACAATGGAAATCAGTCTCTCGAAAAGACATACATATATCCGCCGGCCATAAATAAACATGTCCTACCTTAAACCGCATCCACACACGTGCACGTGCGGGGTCGCGCACCATACAATTTCACCGAAAGGAATAAAGACAAAGGTAGAAGCCCGCCCCTGCCCAGAATCATCCGAAAACCTAAATCACCATTTCCAACCCTTGTCCTTTTCATCCCTCCTTGTCCCCTTAGTCCCCCCACCGGTATATCGTGTCACGGAATGGAGCAAAGTTCCTCCGGAGGGAGGAACCATGGTCCTCGTGGCGACAGGACGCAGAAAATTCGATATCCCCGCGGTATGACAGGCAAAAACGCGGCCCGGCCCGGCCCTCGTAGTTGACAATTTTACGTATCTCCCCTACCCCCTCCACGCGAATCTCCATTCAAGCTTACCAGAGTCTCATTGTCCCGGTCCGTTGTTTGCCAAGGTAATCCTGTACGCGAGAGTATACGAACCTGCCCAGGCTCGACAGAAAGATAAAGAGAGCAAGGACACACAGGACACGACCCGGGAAACGACAAATTTTCCGGCACAGAAAACTCGAATGGAGGGAAAAGCGATCTCTCGTGGCCGGCCCCCCGCGCCCCCTCCGGTGGCCCTCGGTGGTCCCCGTAGCCCCCGGTGAACGTATTACATTTTAAAACGACCAAAAGGGAGAGGGGGCCCGGGGCCGGGCTAATAATGGGGATAATATGGGGCGCCCTCGAACAGTGAAACGCGCCGGGCCCAATATCGATGCATCCTGGCGAAAACCGGTGTGTAAACACAGAGTTACCGCGACGTCCTGTCAATCCTGAGTCAGGACCCCCCTCCTTTGGAGGGCACCGATCGGACCGCGTTATCTGATCGCGCCCTTCTCTCCACAAAGATTCCGGGGGCTCTCCCGAGAGCTCGAATGCTGTTTAATTCGGGACTCGTTACAGGAGAGACGTTCGTTCGCCGAGGCTTGTTATACTTCGTTCTTGGAGAGCCGGTTATGTTGCATATGAGTGGATTAAGAGAAGGAGAAGCTCCGGAGGAAAGGGAGGGGGCGAGACGACCGGAGGAGGTTATTGTTCTGTCTATCTCCGCCGCGATGGAAGTGCTGGTAGCCGGGCTTGATGGAGAATCGGAGAATTCAATACTTTGCCTGAGAATTTTACTGTGCTTGATGGTGATTGGAGGCTTTCTAGGCTTGCGTCCAAGTTATGCGGCCTTTCGTGAAAGTTGCGTAGCGTTTCGAAAATTAACGGACTGTCGTAAAGGTTGAGGCACGTTTTGTTTTTTAGCTATAAAATTCTCATAGAGACTTGCGCAAAAAAATGCATACTGTTGGAAAGGTATAGTTTCCAGCAGCATTTTCGCTGTAGAAAGTATAATTAAGAAAGAAGAATTATAGCCAATGGTTTCTGGAGACAATGGTTTCGACAAAAACAATGTTTGCCTTATAAGTTGGGACAAAAACTCTGAAAAGTAACTGTTGAAATGAAATCAAAACGTCTTATATTCAATGTTCATTTAGCATTCAATTCTTACATCAAGATTTGACACAAATAGAACATTGTTCACCCCATTTCGTCCCCCGTTGATCTTATTCTTGTTTCCTATGTTCTCTAATAAACTGTGGTCTTATTTTCATTCAATTCGATTCGAAGAAATTAGAGTCGTTCATTTATTGCGAGAATCTTTTTCTTTACGCATTACATCAATAATTTCAGTGTTTCATGTCACATTTTAAACAAATACATCTCAAAACACAAACAAAAAGAAATCGAACGTTTTATAGTATCTAGAAAAGTGGTATGTCTAAAGAAAAAAATTGAAAGTTAAGTTGCGATTGGTAAATTAAAATATCAACTGAATTTCCGTTCCCGTTTGTACAGTACAAACGGAATGGAATCAAACGTTTAAAAATATCCAAGGAAAGAAGATCCGCTCTATCGAAAGGTGGAGATTTGAAATTAAGTAAGCGATTTCTAAATTAAATGTTAGTAATGATTTTGAAAAAGTTCAATGCTGAGGAACGTACGGCGATGCAAATATTTTATCAAAAATGCCGAATTAAATAACAATGGGCGAAGGAAAGGATCGTTAAGATCGAAAATATGACGTGCTAAATTGAATAGCTCGATTAGAAGGTTTTAAGATTCTTTATTGTCACGCTCAGCCTCGAGCAATCCGGTGTCGGTCGTGTTTCACGAATATCTCAAAGTTTCTGCACGGTTACGGCCAGGACACGGTCGGTTAGTATTTCATAAAAAATTGTTTTCGTCACGTACTTAGGGATAAGGAATTACTACGACACGATGTCTCCCTCAACACACACCGAGGATGCAACTTTCACTTGAAACCTCTCCCGCTATCTCCGGTAATGTGGCGGTAATTCAGTTGGTCCGTGTTAAGTGACTCAGTGCCGTTGTAAAATCACAGCATTAAACTCGACGACGGCTTTCGCGATCGCCAATCAAGATTTTACGCGGTCGCCGGACAATTATGATATTTTACAGGTGATTTGGGGGGCATAAGCTTATCGTATATCGCGCTCACCGGGCTGATAAGCGGGGAACGGCTGCCTGGAAATATCTGAATCCGTTTGACCTTGGATCCGAGCCAAATCGCGTTCGACGATCTCTCTCTCTCTCTCTCTCTCTTAGATGCGTAAGGACCGTTTCGAGTTGACTTCACGCCTTGTTTCAGACTGCGTTTGATTGCGTTTCGCATATCGAGCCCGAAACTGTTGCTGCTGTTTCTGCTGAACTGAATTGGCAACTCTCGCGATTTAAAGCGCGACACACGATCACTGTGACGTAAATGATTTTATTGCGCATAATCATAAATACTCTAAACGGATCGCGAAAAGAATGCAATTTAGCACGATGTGGCGGGATGATAATTGTGTAAACGCGTTCGTGACGACCGCCGTTTTATAATTTTACTATTTTTGTATTTCATGAAAGGATACGTTGCATTTAGTAAAATAATGTAAGCATACTGCGGATTTAACCACGTTTTCTATGCATTTATGATAAAAATTTAAGAACATCAATGTTTAAACAATTTTTATTTTGCGTGAATTTAGCAATCTAGCTAGAAGCGAACATGTCGTAAAACATCAAGATAGTGTTGAAGCAGCAAGCTCGTTATTCAGTGAAGACCTTCACATTGTTTGCTTTACCATGTTAAAATTAGCTTGTATACAAATGTTAAGAAAAATATTCGTCACTGAAGAGTCTGTCCTTTTAATAAGAAGTTGATCGTTGGCCCTGAGGATGTGTCTCTACTTAAGATTAGCTTATATAGTATTTTCAAGAAAAAATACTACTACAGCTTGTTGATGCCCCTTGGCGTCAACGTGTTTTAAGTAAAGTCAAGGACGGATGTTGAGACGACCCTTAAGATTGAAAGGATTATGGTGGGAACTGGACATCCTGAATAGGGATGCACGAGAATAAACAGAACCGTCGCCGGACGATGGCGGGTGGTCACTTTGGGCTATTCAACTATCATTCGGGAAAGTCGTGTTTATGAGGGTGTGACGAGTGAAACTTGCCAAGGGTATGCAGCCCAAAGGCACACTGCCCTAAAGAATTGGGACTTTGTTCCAAGAAGATCTGGCCACTGAGTGGGGAAGGCAAGGGTGCCTTTTGGTGAGAGGTCTGTGTCAGACCCCACGGCACTTACCCCAGAACTTTCGAAGTAAACACTGCTTAAACCAATTTTTAACAACCCTGTTAGTAGCGCACTTCGATAAGCAAAGTGATTAAATGGATGTATCAAGAACTGATCAACAAGAAATTGCTCCTTGGTCCTTCATTCAGATGATAGCTTTGCTAACCTAAAATGAGCTTGTATAGTAATTTCAAGAAAAATTGCTACTACAGGTTTGTTGATGCCTGTTGGTAGCGCATTTCGATAAGCAAAGTGATTAAATGAATTTATCAAGAACTGATCAACAAGAAATTCCTCCTTGGCCCTTCATTCAGATGATAGCTCTGCTAACCTAAAATGAGCTTGTATCGTAATTTCAAGAAAAATTGGTAGTACAGGTTGTTGACAGCTCTTGGGTATCTCAATTCGGATAGCAAACTGGTTATAATGATTTTTCAAGGTTCGAAACATGAATAAGAAATTGCTTGTTCTTGTTTCAGGAAGGATGCAGTTCTACCGACCGAAAGTTAGCGTCTATGTACAGCAATTTCTTTAAAAGTTGCTACTTAGTAGCTCGACAACCCGAGGTAGTCGTAAGAAGAAACGGGGGCAGCCTTACTAAACCTGGTGTCCGAAACCTAACTCGCCCCCGACGAATGATCAGAATCGTAACTGCAGAACTGGAAGAGAATCACTCGTGGATACGGCTTCCCCGTATGTTGTCCGTGGATGCGCCAAGGGATTGGATTTTCGGCCGCCCTTCCAATCCCTTTGCGCAAAGGGTTTCATCCCCCGGAACGTTCACGCGCTCGTTAGCATATCATACGAGGCGGCGGCGCGGCGCGGCGGGGTTCGAGGGTTCAGTCCTCGGCCAATAACAATCCATTTTAGCCTGTCCGCCAGGTCCTCACTCCTCACACCCCGCGCACAACCCTCCCAAGATCCTGTATTACAATTCGTATTCGGGTTTCCTTCTCGTGGCCCGTTTATTTGTTTGTCCAATGGTCGGACAGCTCAAAGCATTCTCGTACTCGGGACGCCATTTTTTTTGTTCTCCTTCTACCCAGCCGCCATACTAACCCGTTACCTCTCCGATTACGGAAATCTTCGGATCCATGGGATTACGACCTGCATCACCTTCGACAAACTGTTTTTCCTCTTTCGCGGAGGATCTAAGCTCGCCGATCACCAGAGATCCAACAGTAGCGGATAACAGTTTGAGATGGTCAATTGTAATTTCAATATTTCGCACGTTATAGAAACAATAATAAAAATTCTAGAATCAAAACTTATATCACCACACTTTTTAAAGGACCATAGTTATTTTAATATCCAACCATACCACTGGGATTTTTTGAGAAGTTGATACAATTAGTTTACTACGCGAAAAGTTGTTGTTCATAACTTTTTATTTGTCTCTGGGCTAGAACTTTCAAGATTCCTTCTGCCAGGTACAGCAGAATTAGTGAAAACTCTGTCGATAGGTTTCTGGTAGATCAAGTGTTGATTTAGTCATGTTACAAATTTTGAATGGGAGTTACAGTAGCTCGACTTTTAAAGATACAGAAATGTTTAATGAGGTAGTGAACATTTTTACTAATCGAGCTAACTTTTTCATGTAACCAAATTACTTGAAAAATCATAGCATTTGTTTTATAACAAACAATAAATAGGATCACAAGTTTCATAGTGTAGGACCTCGATTATACGAACCTTCGATATCTGAAGTCTTTAGTAGCTCAACACATTTCGGATACAAATAATATGGAAATTAGTATTTACATAAAAATACAATCAAATAGAAATTGAAGAACTCTCCTAAGATTTGGACAAGCATATTTTCCTGTTTAGTTCGGATAATCGAGGTTTCACCGTGTATTAATTTTCAAAAAATATGTCACCCACTGTGCACAATTTATTTCGATTGTGCTACAGAAAATAGTGACACCTATTCATCGTAAGAATTCAAAATTAAAGTGATCATATCAATTATACAAATGTTGCATGTTTGAAACGTTATGGATCTGAATTTCACGTTGTAAATATGCAATTGCAATTCAGATAGCGTGCCGATAGCGTGCCAACAGCGTATTATATCGTTTTCTGGTGTGAGACTGTAAATCTTGATTATGTTAATAAACGTAGTTCCCCGTATCGTTGGCTGGTGAAAAATGTTTACAAAATGAAACGAACGTGAAAACACAGTATAGTCGCAGGTTAAAATTCTGATTCGAATGGCACTGATGAATCGAGGTACATACTGGTCGGTGGGTTGTGCACGTTGACGGACGAGTGGTCCGTACAATTCCCATAGTCTTCATTGAACGGATCTGCATTGATACTCGGCCCGTACGGTGCCCGTTGTTCTATTCTACGTCTTCGAAACGAGTGTATAAATCCGGACTGATCTGGGTCGAATGAAAATAAACGAACAATGCGTGACAGATGTCGGCGTATTGCTCGAAATGACATCGGGGAAAATGACGGTGTATACTGTTTTGGCTGGCCAATGCGGAACTATTATTGTGTTGCATTTTTCTTTAATAGAGACCGCACTAACGACACCACACTGTCAATTATTTCAGATCGTGCACACGCGTAATTACTTCGTGGAATTTTTTGAAAATTTGTTCAAGTATTTACGTACGGTGACTCCTACTAATATTCAGACACTCTTAATGGGTTATGACACAGTAAATATTTTGAAAATAAATCGAAAATTTTTGGTTTGATGGAAAAATTATATTCGTAAACTTCAAACGAGTTTTTTTTAAACGGCGTACAAGATATCTCGAGTTCAACCTTAGCAATTACATTAAAATTTTACACAGTTACCTTCATTATAATATCTATCAGGCATTAACGATCGACTTTTTTTTTCATTTTCCCATTATTTTGTTAAATATAAATGATTTCCTACCGACACTCAGTCATCAAATTTGAAATATCTGCCATTTTGTTGATTTTCACAAAAATTGATATGTGGGATCGTCAATGCCTAGAGAATACATCATAGTTTATATTATTTTTGGGATTTTTGACATAGTTAATGCGTTTTGTAGGAATCCGGTTGGCCATCTAGAAGAAAAGATATTCCGTGCAAAGACGACGAAAGGCATAAGAACAAATTATTTATTATAATATAATTTTTTATAATTCTAATTAATCTCGATCGTTCCATTTTTTCTGTACTGTTGTTTAAAAATCTAATATTTTCCCCACTTGTTACTGTGTTCTACCCCTTAACAAGACGATCACTTTTTAATAGTGAACAACACGATTTGAACTTTTTTGAGAAGTTAGAACTATTGGTTTGCTACACAACGCGAACAAAATTTTTTTAAGTAAACTACAAGTTGTGTGTCGGAATTGCAGAGAAATTACTAAAGGTTGTATTTTCCTTACGTAACGTTAACGTAATACTTCATTAAAATACAGAGGACTGTAATTTTTCATTTTTATAGGCTCATGAAAGATTGAATAGAAATTCTGTCATTTGAGAGGTAATTAGTTCTGCTCCAAATCTGTAAAACAATTCTTGTCTTGTTGTGCGATTTTCATCTACATATACATATGCAATCTACGCTCAACATGGAATTAATTTTGATGTCCCAAATAAACGGCAAGGAGTGCGCATGACAGCATGCATTGTGGTAGTAAGAAACTAACAGTTGTGTTTTGATCTATTGATCGGATAATGCTTTTAAGGAGAAGCAAACAATTAAACTATTTAATAATTACTGTTCTATAGAACACTCAATACAATTAGCTCTGCTTTCCATTTGTCTTCAGTGACGTCATCATTAGCGGATTTTATGCATAAACAAATAGACTGGGTAAATATAAAACTATCAAGACACTAAAAGAATTGCATGATTTTTAATGTGGCAGATAATGTTCTCTAAACCGTTGCCATAATGTGCAGTTTCAATTTATACATGCAAATAAAAAGAAATAAGAATATTAATTGTAGCTAGGGGTTTATTTAAAAATTAATTATATTAATATGTACCTTCTCTTATAATGTTTGTCAATGCAAATAGCTGTAATAAGTATCTCACTGTAAATATGCATTTAAATATTGCAAAAATTCATTAGAGAAAATATTGGAACTTCACAGTGAGTTTGAAATTTTCAACATGTTCCAATAATTTGTTGATATAAATGGCTTTACTAACTTGCTCAGCCACAGTAAATGTACGTTGTCTATTTACAAAAATAGTTAAAAAATTATAGGTGAAATGTACACAAGATCCACTAATATTTCAGTGTAACCCAGTCTAAATATACATTTAAAATTTGCAAAACCAGTCGAAAGCAAAAGTTTTGTAACTATATGGAAAATCAAGCTACACAACATCCCGATCAAGTTAGCAATTTCCTCTAATAAATGACGTACCCAAAGCACGTAAATGTGCATTGAAAATTTGCAAAAATTGTTAGAAGCTGGCAGCTAGATGAACCAAGCAGCTATACCAGAAAACTGCACAAAGTCGTGGAATCGCGGGTTCCTGTCACCTGGTACCGGGATGTAGGGTCGATTTTGAAGCTCGGAGGGGTGGGGGGGGGGGTGAGAGTGCCAGAAAGGAAAAAAAAACCGGAGATGCTAATCTCCCATCGCGTCGAAGGGTGGAAACTGTGTGCTAATGCGATCCCGTTTAGCCAAGTCAGCTGGAAAACGTGCAAGAAGCGTCCCAACCCCCGAATGCACGGCAAAACACGGACCAGGGGATCCTCCCCATTAGTCCGCCTCCGGGCGTTGTCGATGTTGCGGCTCGAGGATTGTCATTATTTCGCGATATCCACTCGGTCGGAAACATTTGGACACATTCATCCTGCTTTCTCTGTCTGTCACCGAGCAATCATTCCCACAGACGATGTGATTATGAAGTTCGGTCCAACGAAGGGGAGGGAGAACACATTTTTTTTCGGATCAAATCCTCCGCATGGTAAGAGGCTTTCTTATTCCTTTCGAATAATCATTTTTGCGGGAGGGTGACAGTTGGCGCGTTTGCAATTTTTACACGCGCCTTTACGGCCGTATAAACTGCAACGGAATTTTGAACTTGTTCGAAGCCGTAAAAGACGTTTATGTTGCTGAATACATTGTACGGTGGAAGGAGTTTACGAAGCTGCACGAGGGTAGTACAGTTTTTCTTGATGGTTTAACAGATTTACGCTCGGTCTGGGTGGCCTAATAACCTTGGATGCTTGAAATGTCTCTGGGAGATTCAGGGATGCGCTTCCATGGTAGATTCTGCGAGATTCATTGAGCTGCTTTCATGTAATATCAATTTAAAATTTAAACATGTCTATTTCGACCACATTATCCCAATTTAAACGAAGCAAAAATCGATTAAGAGTTGACATCGATGTTTAGTTTCCTGCTGCAGTCATTTAGCTCATCAATTATTTAAATATCCAACTCGTATGTATGATCGTAAATAATAATAGATAATGCAATACATTAATTAGAAATCTCGGACTCTTCTATTTGTAACGCTGCAGCACTGAAAGCCATCGATCACCGTGTAACACTTTAGTAAAAACGGCTTTACGTTTTGTATTATACAAGGTGTCCCAAAAATGATGTATTTTAAAGGAGTGATTTCTGAAGTCTTTCAAAGCAACTTTATCCTGAGTGAAAATGTTCTCCGCGGCTTTGTTGGGGAGTTATTAACAAGAAACACGGACCAATCTGACCACAGGTTCCCTGATTCACAGATTCGCTAATCGGTCTGTGTTTTCTGTGAATAACTCCCCAACAAAGTCGTGGAGAACATTTTTAATAAGGAAAAAATTGCTTCAGAAGACCTCAGTAATCCCTCCTTTAAAGTACAACATTTTTGGAATACATTTTTGGGATACATTTTTAGGATAAAATTCTAGATTATTGTTGAAGATACACTTTAATATAGCCAGTCAAATTCCTCGAGAAATTGCATGTAATTTTTCAACAAAAAATTCTCAAAGATGCATATGTTTTCGAGTATAGGTCTTCTAAATAGAACGAATTTGTTGTGGAAAATGTATATGCATTTTCTCGAGGAATTTCAATAAAAAAAATTCCAGACAATTGTCAAGGAGGTAATTTTGTTTCCAGGATTGCAAACATGGGATTTTTCAGTAGTCAAAAACGCTAGATAAAAGATAAGAGATCAAAAGTTCTATGTTTACGTTTACGAGGCGTAATTTGCATTATTCGGCAGCATGCAGCTGTAATAGTTTTATGAAAATAGCTACATGCGCAGCTTTATGTTTCCAAATAATGCAAATAAAGCCTCGTAAATAAAGACTTATCTATCCGTACAATCCTGGAAACGAGTTTACTCCCTTAAAGATGCGCTTTACAATATATCCAGTGAAATTCCTCGAGAAACTGCATATAATTTTTGTCACAAAAGGATTTCCAAAGGTGATGTTTTCGAGTATGAATCTTCCAAATGGAACACGCGTGTTCCAGGCAAAACAAAACGGGCTTCATCTATTCATTGAACTTCCCACCTAGAAAGGTCGGAAGTCGACTGTTGAATAATGGCAGTGTGAAACGTGGAGTGTCGCGGCGGTATAACGCGCGAATGAGAAGAGCAGATCCTCCTCGGGGTCCGCTCGAATTCCGCTTCGCTGCCGGTTATTAGGCAAATACGGTCTCGTCAATGATAACCCTTTCGCTCGAGGGCTGAATAATATGGCACCCTTAAACGGGTGGCGTTTGATGTGCCGCCGGTTCGACGCGCGTCGCAGCCAATTTCGCCTCGTATCCCCCCATTCGCTACCCCGAGTGTCATAATCATCGCCCTGCCCTCTCTCGTCTGTTGTCTAATCCTCAACACGAATTGCGACAGTTTTTCGCCGGCAATATTGTCCGACTGTTTTCCTAATCGGCTAACACGTTCGATATTCCACCCGCTATACGGTGAAATATTTGGCTGGAAAAGTCAGAAGCAAATAGATTTCAAAATTTTTCGTAAGTCATCAAATTTTAGCTGTTCGACGTAGTTAATGATCTGAGGAATAAGGCTTCAGTAATAAATACGTAAAACTTCAATCACGTTTCATCGTTCATCATTGACTTTTATAAGAAAAAGTGTAAGTTTAATTTTACAATTCTTCTGAATTTTACACTTCACTTAATCCGAAGTGGTTAAATAGTTTATTTTAAATAATGCTCACACGTCTGACACAATGTAAGGCGTACTTAAAATAATTTTTTAAGACTCTAGCGGGTCTAGGACGATACACCTTCCTTCTTTTAAAAAAACTGATTAAAAACATTTTTAATAGCTAACGTGGTTCTCGAACCAGAAGATTCAAATCCGAATCCAGCGTTTAGTATGTCACAAAATGGCTATTTGTTGTTGTAAATGATCGAATTTATGCGCCGCGAATAAAACTTTGTATTATCCTGAAGATAAATTACGATCGATAACTAATTAATTAATAATTTTTTAAATTCATTTTCTTCGTAAATACATACAAATCACAGTCTAAGTAAATGTATTATACACTGCATTGTGTACGGAATGGGGTCTAGTTTTTTTATTAGACCATAGATAAGAGCAAACATAAATAACTAACTATTCCAAACTGTTGCTAATTTATTAAACGAAAAACCCTCCGAAAGATTTACGCGGCTATACAATGGATGCACATGAAGGTATAACTTGAAAGGCTCATAAACGAATAATATAATCAATATTCAACAGGTAGACCCGAGTCCAAGTGTTCTTATTTTTCAATTAAGTCTGCAAATCTGCAGATTGTAACAGTTGAAGCAGAGCTTGTATGAGAGAGAAGCAGCGAGTCGCCCATTGATAAGAAACTAATTAGGCAGAAAATATCCCATTTGCTCTTTAATTGTGAACGATTTAAATTTTAAAAGGCTGAGCGGTTACGCTTATCGATCTCGCATGCTACTCGAGCGTGATCGTATATTCGAAATATAATTCGATATATGTATGTTCTGCCTTTTTAAGGGAATGCTAAATGCGACGCCGCATCCAGTTTGCAAGATTCTCGAGCATCATCAGTTTCGATACTCGAGCGAAACCTGGTTTGAGTTATCCTGTCATCGGCGGCGATCGGTAATGGTTATTTATGGCAATCGTAACCGCACCGATATTATGACGTCTCCTCTGATCATTGGACGCATGCCTGAAACAAGTTGTCCCGCTGCTGTTCGCGCGTTGGAAACGCTCGCTTGGCGTTGCGCCAATTGGGCTGCTGCCCTTCACCTATGCCAGTGAACGCTGTACGAAATTGGTTTCCCTGTCTGCTTCTGAAAAGTTTCGCGTGCAAGATTGAACGGGGAATCGGCTGACCAGGCGCCTAACACTCCCAAAAATTAAGACAGCACTTTGCGGAAACGCTATAGAGGAACAGAGTTGTCGCGCGACTCAAACAGGACTGATCAAAGATTACCAATTACATAATTAATTAAATAGTTATAGATCGTAATTTATCTTTAGGATATTATGAACTTTTATTCGCGACGCAAAGGTTCGATCATTTTTCTACACAACAATTTCTAATAACCTTTGATTTCATCTTCTGTTAACATTCCTGGATTTCTTTGATTCGACTCGATTTGAAGAAATTAAAGATGTTTGTTTATTGCGAGACATGAAAGTCTAGTATAATATTAGGACAATACATCAGACATTTTTGCTTTACTTTTCTCGTTTCGCAGTACAGTCGAACCTCGATTATCCGGGCCTCTGATATTCGAATTCTTTATCGTCTGAATACTTTCCACAAAGAATGAGTTTGCGTTAAACCAACCCATACGCTACACGATTTACTGCACACTTCTATAAGGATTAAGATTAAGGATTAAGAGAGAGAGAACAAATAGCTATTTTTGTAGGAATACTAAACGCTGGATTCGGATTTGAATCTTCCGGTTCAAGAACCACGTTAGCTATTAGAATGTTTTAATACGAGGAAAAGAAAGGAGGTGTTTCGTCCTACACCTAGATAGAAAAATAGCTATTTGTTGTTGTAGAAAATGATCGCACTTTTGCGCCGCGAATAAAAATTCATAATTACCAATTACGCCTCGTAAACGTAAAAATTTAACTTATACCTCGGAAACGTAAAAATAGGAATTTTCAGAGCGATTGCCAGTATAAATTGATCTTTTATCTAGCGCTTTTGACCTCTGAAACACCCTTTGCATTATCAAGAAATGAGAAGGCGTCATTCGATGTGCCATTGAATACTGTGGTGCCCAAGGTGGTTCGGAACCCACCTTAATAAACTATAGTTCCCGTCGCGAAATAACCTTAGCAAAGAGTTGAAAGCGACGTTAAGTAAATATAAAAGAAAAATAATGAGCAGGCGCATCCCGCACTCTTCCTATCCTGGAAACGAGAGTCTACCTCCTTAATCCTTTCGATACGGGTCATTTAATTTCTTATTATTTTCAAGTTAAAAACAAATATAAGTTCCACAAATATAAATTACAACAAAGTTTGAGAGCTGTATAAAATATTATTTAAAATAAGTAGCAATCAAGGATCTGTCCTTTGAAGTAAATCTATCTATATATATAAAAACGAAGTCTTGACTCATTCACTCACTAACTCATCAACGTCCAGGCTAAACCCTTGGCCCTAGAAAGCTGAAGTTTTGCACAGAGGTTTCCTTTATGATCTATACAAGGGATAAGGAAGGATATTTCAAAATTCAATTCCTGAGGGGGTGAAAAGAGGTTGCAACATTTGTATGAGGAATATATTGTTCGTGGTCTGATTTCCTTGAAACTTGGTCTTAATGCTCTTTGATATAATTAATTAAACACCTATTTCGGCATTTTAAAAAATTCATCCCTTAAGGGGGTGAAAAGGGGTTGCAACATTTGTATGAGGAATATATTGTTCGTGGTCTGATTCACATCATATTTGGTCTTTTAATACTTTCCTTTGAAGTAAATTTCAAATAAAACAGTTAAAAGTAGCAGGGAGTTGTTGACAATATAATTGAAAAACAATTCGGAGTGCAAAGGGTTCATTCTATTTCATAGAAACATGCCAGAGTGCAAGGGATTCGTGGCTAAAGATTGCCTCTCGCTCTGTGTGCGAGAAAACCGGAAGTGATTCGCGACGTTTTTCCCGGACAGAGGACGGCGACGTCATTGAATTGTTAAATGGAATTCATCGCCACCATTGAGTTCTCTGGTCGAAGTCGGAGGCAGCTTCCGCAGATTTCCTCGATCCTCGAGCGAGAGAGAAGGGGTTAGAGTCTGCGGAGAAGGAGTTGGCCGGGCAGCAATTCCTTCGGCCGGGGGTCTGAATGAAAGTTATGAGGATGAATCTGGTCGGCCGGTTGCGGGGGAGGGCAACGTTCAACGAAAAAGAATGGTGGATGAAGAGCCGAGAGTCTGAGCTCCCATCGTCCCAGGCGTATCCACTTACAGGCGACACTATGGCTGTGTGCCGCAGCGGGTAGATTTAGGCCAGATAATACTACTTCGTACGCGTGCACGGAATTGCTCGTGGAAGATGATTGGTGGCACGGTCTGCGATCGTTTCGGCGAGGCGGTTTTCTTCGTTGCTTTAGTTATACGCGATCATCGGACATGTTGTGCAAAATGTTTCTTCCCGGACACTATCCCCCTCCCCTACACACACACACCTCCCGCCCCACAACGATATATTCCTAAACCGCGAGCGTGTGCGAGCTGGTGTTGGAAAATAATTACTTTGCGAGTCTCACTATGCAATTGTTCTGCAACAGTCACTCTAGGGATACTTCTCACGCAACAGCTATTTTATAATGATTTTGCAGCAATTACGCCAATTTCTCTCGCGATAATTGCCAAGCAACTACATATTCCGACGAGGCTCGCGAACACCGCTCATTCTCGAGCTGCTCTTACAACGTATTGTGGCTTTCTTTGTAAAAATCGGTCTTTCAGTGAATTCTCCTCAGACGTAAATCTCTGTCCTGCGAGCACATTGTTTCAGCGCGCTCGTAAAACGATCGCGTACAATTTAATTTGATATTTTTATCGTAATCGTGAGCGGATTTGATGCATTTATGACGAAAATTAGTGTGTGTAATTTGAAAGGATAAAACCATTAGAAGAATTTTTAAATACTGTTGCATTATTCTCAAACTTTTCCTTTTCCAATTCATATGGAAAATTCTCGTTTTGCATAATGATTAGCTGTATAATCATCAGAGTATGTAAATTATAATTATTGGGCATAGTCGAGGAATCTGTAGAATTAAGGAGCATATACATACTATTAAATGGTTTGTACGTTAACTTTTTAACAGATTTGATTATTTTAAGTAGCACGAGGAAATTCGTGATAAACATTTTCATAAAACGTTATATATTCTGTTAAACTAAATTTTCTTATTAAAAATTCATACATGTTCTACGTTCAACATCGAGCAAAACTTTGAATAATTTATAATGGTCACGAAAGCAATGACGCACGCTCGGAGGCTTTCTAAAAAGCATACACGCGTTTGGCTTAATTTCGATGAACTGAAAACTGTGGTCAATACCTCGCGAAGGTAATAACTGGATTTGCCAGATCCAGTTCACACGTAACATTTGTTATAAATAACATCAGCATAACATCGTAATTTATTTCGAGATCTCGTTCACCTGTTTCAATATTCAATAATTAAAGATACAAAAAATCGATGAAAATTCATGAAGAGGGATTCCTAATCAATTTAGTAAATTGATCAATTGCGCAAGTCGGGTGACTTTAAAGTCGTTATCAGAGACTGTCTGTATCGTGTGTACCTTGTGTCATTAACGCGGCTGTCGTGTCGTTTCACGTAGTCTTGTTGTGATTACTATTCCCGTGTAACACTAGACTTGCCCACAAAATAAGCTCGGAGTTGACATTATCGATTGTACCAGTATGATATTATTATATTTTGTTTTTTTCTTTTTCTTTATTTGCAAATCCCCTCTTTCTTATTAGACGAGTAGTCTTGTATATTTCTCTTTTTTTTTGTAAACACTTATGTAAAAGGGGGCTTCCGTCCGTCTATAATAAATAATAATAATAATAATAACTCGGTGTGACATTAATAATCACGCGACGAAATTATAACATCCGATGATCTAGCGACCGAAGATCTCGGATGTATTGATTTTGGAACGACTAGGATGTCCAAGCCGATATTTTGGAAATTGTGATCTCAACATGCAAGTTCCAACTGGTGTGCAATATACGGTAAATAAATGTATAACAAGTAGACGGCATATATGTATATATGATTATACATGTATGTTTTATGTTTATGCATTAAATTGTAACAAACTGGAACGAGATGGAAATTTGTTTTCCTTCTCGATAGGTTTAATATCTGGTAAAAACAATATATATTTTTAGTATTTTTAAGTGTAGATTTTCAATATTGAAGTAGAGTGGGTATGGGTATGAAACGTATATTTTCGAAAGGTGTGTGGTGTCTAGTGGCAATTGTTTGGAGCGTGAACAGCAGTCAATTTTTTACGTCAAAACGGTCGATTTTTGTTCCAAGCAGCATTGTTTTGTTTTAAAGAAAGATGCCGCGAACGATGCTCCATCAAATACAAGTTATAAAGAATGGTTTCGCCGGTTTAAAAACTATGATTTCGACGTAAGAGACAAAGACCGATGCGCCAAAAAAATTCGAAGATACAGATTTGCGAGTATTACTTGATGAAAATCCTCGTCAAACACTTGAAGAACTATTACGACTACAACTATTACGTTTCAAGCATTATGATTTATTGAAAAAAGACAGTGACACTTTTTTTTACACGTCTGTAAAATCAACAATGTTTAAGCTTTCGAAGAATCATTTGAGATTCGTTCCATAGGTCACTAAAGACTACAACAGAAAGTTTGAAATTTCGCGTAGAATGACCCTATTGTTATAGTCTTTTTAGAAATATATTTCGAGTTGGTGACTTTTCTTACGAATGAACGATACGATTGTCACGGCATTTAACCCGTTGATAACGGTTCATTTTCCAGAAGAATAAAAAGCGAAAGAACCGAGGAACGTAGCCGTGAAACGATTTCGCTCGCGTATGTCCGATTTCTCGGTTTATAAATACCACCGCGGTCCTGAAAAAACAATCGGCCTCCTGAAATTCCATTGGCCAGTAAGTCGGCACCTTCGGAGACTGTGTACGAGGCCTCTAGCAATTACCCCCTAATATTATTTATATCTGTCTGTCGTTATATCACGGCAGAGCGCGATAGTAGCCGGGTAGAGGGGGGACCGGTAAGGATGTTGCCTGTTCTTTGGCGGTTTCGCGCAAAACCTTCCGCGGCATTCCTTCGCGGAAGAGGCGAAGGTCGCCAATTATCGAAGGCGGCTTAATGCGAGCCCCTATGACGGGTCATATTCAGCCCTCTTTTTGCTCGCGGGACGATTCCACGCCGGCGTCAAAGAGCACCGGCCGCTTCGTAAATCCTCCTCGCGGCTTTCCAACTCAGTCCTCTTCCCTTGCGCGACCTGAACTTGATTATACACAGTGTTTCAGGAACAAAGACGACTTATCGTCACCCCAACACTCGAACGATCGCGACAGTGGGGTATTTGGCCCGAAAAGTAGGAAAAAATTATTTCAGCATTATTTATGGGCTCAAGGTCATTATGTTGAAGGTCGTTAAATTCATCTTAACGTCAGCTATAATATTATGAAATCAAAAATGCATTTTAATATTTACAAAAATCAAAATGATTTTTATTGTTTCTCGAAATTTTATCTATCGAAGTTTGTAGATGTTTAAATACAGTTCAACTTTGGTTGGAAACATTTTTCCTCAGTTTATCGATAACAATTATATAATTGGTTACCGATCGTAATTTATCTTCAGGATATTACAAATTTTTATTCGCGGCGCAAAGGTTCGATCATTTACAACAACAATTAGCCATATTTGTGAAATACCAAACGCTGGATTCGGATTTGAATCTTCAGGTTCGCGAACCACGTTAGCTGTTAAAATTTTTTTAATGCGAGGAAAATAAAGGAGGTGTTTCGTCCTAGACTAGATCGATAACCCTCGAAATCGTGATAATGGAAATGGTGTAATTTATTATTTCAATACTGCGTATGTAAAATCATGACACTGTTTAATAAGTAAATATATTTTTTCATCAGGAAACATAAGCTGCGACTATCAATGCTCATTTTTTACTTAAATTAGTTACACATCTTCAAACTGTGTTAATCTGGGACTTATTCCTTTTGCACAATGATCACGAACCTTTATCGAATATAATGATACCAGAAAGAGAGCACCGGATATTATTCAATAGTATAACAAAACCGTCAATGAAGTTTTATAATAGTGAAAAAACTTACAAATTGTTCAATGTTGTTGTTCAATGTGTTCAAAATTGTACATTGTGTTCAAATATTAATAAGTATACTAATTTGGATGATAACAAAATGAAATCTGTGTAAAAGTGCTCTGCAATGTAAAAATTTACACAATTTCCTTAAAACACTTGAAAATCACTAATGAATGAACGCTGTTTCAGAGACTGTTTAAGAACGGGAAGCGTGCTATAAAATTTCTTGGCTTTCGACGAAGAAGAGTACGTCACGCGCGTGCGCGGGGGTGTGTACAAACAAAAAGAAACAATACTAAAGCCTTATTCTTCAGACCTTTATATAAAAATTTGGATACAGACATTCCTGTCATTTTTATAAACTAATGTAAAATAATCAATTATACCACATAAACGAATTCGTTCTACTATTCTGTAACTGGTTGCCGGAGCAGCGAACGTTTCTCTCATCGTAGTTAGCGATCATTGAACTCGGATGCGAGCAGAGACACCGCATTCAATTCTTTGAAACTGAAAGTTCTTTTGCTAAATAAAGCTGCACCGTTTCATATCTGGATCATTGATTTTATCCGTCGGCAATATCTCTTTTGCTATTAAGATCGTGAATGGCTCTTTTTATAAAATTATACAGTTCCGCCATTTTATTGTCAGTGTTAGAGAGAACGGGTTTCGAAGATCATAATTGAATACTGAATGTCGTCCGATATAAATTCAACCGTTCCCGTATCTGAGGATCTCATTTTCGTGATACGCGTGTCTCGTTGAGCTTTATTTAACAAACGTTACTTTGATTATACTGCGAGCAGTACACGGTATACCCGCCTAGTGGGACCGTCAGTAGCTGACCGTTGAATTACCTTGCCTCATCAAATTCTTATCGAATTCATCGGGGAAACAGAATTAGCAACAGAAATCGACATCATCGGTTTCTCGAGGCATCGGGGAATCCAGCTCGTAAATTTCGTGTAACGCTCTCGTAAACGCTATTTTTCTTCGAAAATATGACACCGCTAATATATTCTTATCTCGGCCGGCAGATTTATCGGACACGATCAAACGCGGTCGGAATGTTTACGATCGGCCTTGAAGAAATTATAATGCCGATTGTAGCACAGACTCATAATTGTCCAGTGCAACCACCTGTTACTTGCGGATATCGTAGATATGCGAAATCAATTTACGGCCGACGAAATTACGCGCGACGCCGCGGCTCGTTTCATTGATACGCCACGTCGATTTCGTTATAAAAACATCGCCGGTAACCAGTTAGCCTGTCCGCTCGTGTTGCTGCCGCAGAAATTATGGATTTGCTGGAGACTAATCTGTTCTTTTGTGTCGGCTCGACGGAATTATGATGCAAAAATCAACTCAGATGAGATTTTACGGGAGCCTCTCGCTCGAGAAAGCTCTTATTGTACCGTTTCGCTGCGAAACTCTGTGTCCCCAATCTTAACATTTCTAATTGTGTTTGTTGATTATCGATCGTAGTGTAGTTTATAACAAGGAGTCTAGATGATATCGGCGCAAAGGTTCGATCAGTATATTACATTAAAGCTATCGCGCTAGTTTGGTTAAACTTTCAACGTTTCGATCCCAATATGGCTCCTTTTCAAGAAAGAATAACAACTGCGTCTGCTTTATGAAGAAATTTAGAGACAGGAATATATGCATAAGCACATGTTGTTTCAGCGCCGGTACACAAGTTACTCTTAACATTTCTGCTGTGAAAACTGCGACTTAGAAGCATTCACAAAGCCCCAATCTCAAAACCAACATCGCCACATTGAGACTCACAAGGGACACATCCCGCTCTATCGTTCCCCTTCCACGACGCTACTCCACCACGTTCCCACCAAGGCTCGGTCACATGACGCGTTCCGTCCCTATCGTGCGTGTGTCACAATGTCACGTGATTAATCCGATACTAAGAGTGGGAGTAACCTTTTCCCTTTGATTCTAGGTACAACCAGCAGGAACCAAATAGGATTTTATTTCTCTTTTCAGTGGATTTAAGTGCTAAGAAATTCTTGACACTGCTCGAAATTACACTCTCATTTTTACTATAAATGCATAAAATCTCTAACCTTTTATAGTTATGACCACGTACCTACCTACAATGTATTTTTGAAATTTTGTGTAATAATAATACGTGCTAAAATCTATATGTTTCACAATGTTCTTTAAACAATCTTGAGTATACACACAAGGGTCGAAACACTTGAATTTTCTTCATGCAGAATAAAAATGTTTGTGCATCGATTGCAAGAAAAAGCACTGCGTAGACATTTACTTCCCCTTTTAATAATGTAAATAAATTATTATTATAAATAGCAGTATATGTTTATCGGCTTCAATTTCACAGATACCATTTTGTCATAAATGTACGAAATCCGCAGCCTGGAAATAACAAATGGTTCTCGAAAGTGTCTGATCGTTCGTGGAATCATTTTTGCGTGTCCCATTTTTCTGTAACAATGCCGTAACCCAAAACCACCTCCTAGTCGAAAATAGAATTGGTGGTTTTTAAATCACAATGATTTACAATATCTGCCGAAACATTCGGTGGTATCGCGGTAACTTATTTTTAAACTAAAAGAATCCAAGTCTCTGAAACACAAGGGACTCGACACAACGCGACTCGTTTTTCAATTCCGTTATACCGCGGTACTCTATTTCGAATCCGGAACGAGGGTTTTTGATTTACGCGTTCGTTCGAGCATCAATCTACTCTTCTCTCCGTTTTTTTTTTTTTTTTGGCATTTTCATCGTTTACGCTCACAATAGCATTTTCGCCGATAAACGACGCGATAATGACACCGAAAATATTTGCTCGCGACGGAGGTCAAAAAACCGGTAAGTCGGCTTCGTCGACTATAAAAAAAAAATGTATTTCCCAGATTCCTGTCTCTGCTCATTCATTCTCTTGTTTCTGTCCACGCTTATCTCCCTGCTCGACTACTCGTCTATTTCTTATGCAGTTCTACCGATTTTATAAGAATTTTCGATAAATACCGGTTTAGACGAACTAATGTATTTCAGGTCGAAAATTTCGATATTTTTATCGGCTCGAAGAGACATGTATTACCTGCTATATGTATAACAGTATCGGTGCATGCAGGAGGATCGTGTGCGTGCGTGTGACACGATAAATCGGTCTATCAATAGCCACCTGGGATCATCGACCAAAAGCATGACGATGATCCCGGGCTGGTTGTTGATTTGCGAGAGCTCGGGCCGGCGGTAGCGCGGTGTTTCGCACACTGCATTTGCATATTTCTCGCGAATGCCTATTGCGGCTCCGAAATAGCAGAGCATCGGCGTCGAATCAACGCAATGCAACGGCGAAGGAGAAGACACAATACGAAAACGTCGGCGCGGCGAGCTGGGCCGGACCGGTGTGCGAGAGCGTTTCGCGAACGGATGAAAAACACACCAGGCATCCGAGCAATTAATTTACGACGGTTCGGAACTGGTTTCGGTGGGCCACAGCGTGTCTGTGTGTCGCACAGTTTCGCTCGACAATTATTTCTCGCGAGGGCGGTTTTCTCCGGCCGATCCTCTTCTCGGCTTTTTGCCACAGTTTATTTCGCAGGCCCGATAAGCCGGACCCCTCCCCAAGTTCGCGCGAGTCGCAACGTCTTCGGACGTTCAGAATTCCTGCGTCACGCCAAAATCATTTTTTCGTTACGTTTCAACTAGAGCTCGGACTTTTACCCGGGTACCCGAGTACCCACGAGATACCCGGGTAGAGCAAAACTACCCGGGTATCTCATGAGATAGCAGAGTATCCGGGTACCTCATAAGACGTAAGTTATAAATGATTTTGTGCAATTTAAAACAATAATGAAATTAAAAGAACACGTTGATATTAGAGCTCGGCCTTTACCCGGGTATATGAGATACCCGGGTACCCGAGTACCCATGAAATACGCGGATAGAGCAAAACCACCCGGGTATCTCATAAGAGATAAGTCATAAATGATTTTGTGCAATTTAAAACAATAATGAAATTAAAAGAACGTTGATATATTAATTTAAATTTATTAAAATCGTTCAAGAGAATAAGTAATCGTAATATATCGTCAGCTTTTTCCTATTGAAGCAAACGATTTTTATTATCATGAAGATCCACAGTGTATTCATGAGATACTCGGGTAATTTTTGTTTACACGAATACCCGGGTATTCGGGTAATGCTGTTTACCGAGTACCCGGGTATCCGAGTAATTTTTGTTTACCAGGATATCTCACAGGTAACCCGGGTACCCGGGTATCTCATAAGTCACAGCTCTAGTTTCAACGTCAACAATAAAAACAGAATAAATTTTCTTTTCTGCCTTTCTCAGTGAATGAGCTTGATCCGTCACGCTCCGAGCTGAAATGCTATTCGGGTATGCTCGGGGGAGAGCGAGCGAGAAACAGACAGGTGTGTGTCGCTGACAATGTAATAACTCGCTATACGAAACCGTACAATTCTGTATTATGAATAAACAAATTAATGATAAACAAGAATCATCAGATGAAGACTTGTCTCTCCACTCTACCTTTCCCTTCTACGACGCCATACGCCCACGCTTCCACCCAATGTCACGTGACTAATCCGGTACTGTCATAGTGGGAATCGCTAGTATGCAACGGACGAGGGTACCATGCAAAAAATGAGGTTGCAACGGGCGAAATAAAATTTTTTTTTCCTTTATCATCTGGCCTCTGGTGGCTGTATTACCCTGCATTATAGTGAAGGGGAGATGTCAACACAGCTTCAGAAACATTAACTTTATTAAACGATGAATGATTTATTAAAGCGAGTAGACACAACTTAAAGTAGAAAAATGTGGTAATTATTGAGAAGTCTCAATATTTTTAACTGGTTAAAATTATTTAAGGAAGTATGAAGTGGGTATCTGGGTCCTGTCTCCTGTAGTTCGTAGAGTGGAAGGATTTCTCAGGAGAGATTGATACTTGTAGAGTGTAAGAATAGTTTAGTCGTCTGTCGAGTGCGAATGCTAACTGGTAACTGTTCTTCTCCAAAACGGACAATTCGAACGGAGGCCCGGCTGTCCTTAGTTTTTATATTTTGCCTTAGACCGCGAGTCGTTGCCGATCAGCTGCTTTGTCATAAGACGAAACATACGAAAACACAGTAGCGCAAGGTGTTTCTTTTACAAATTAATGCACAACACTTTTATTTTGCGTAAGATTTGCATAATTATTACAATGCGAGAAACTTCAAGAAAACAGACGAATAAACAAACGAAGTTTTGACGTAGCGCAGCAATTATTGCTAATATTAATAATACTCATATAGAAAAATTCCAACTTTAAAGTTTCTTTTATCCACCGATGTATTGCTCCGACCCGATAAGCCCGATCGTTCACGAATTTCGCGCGAGACGCAACGTTCTGAAACGTTCGGAATTCCTGCATGACCGACGACGCGACGTCGTAAATATCCCCCGCCCCCACCCCTCGAAGAAAAGCCACATGAAAATCCTTTTGTTCGCCTAAGATCTCGAGGCATTCCGAAATAGTTCTATCGCGATCTACGGATCCCGGCGAGATCATGTTTGACCGCGTCTCTTCCGCTGACTCAACGTGTCTCTAACGAACCTTCAATATCGCTCGGTTTGGTTTTGCCGCCACGACGAGTCAATATGTAAATAAAGTTACTGTTATCGGTAGACATGCAAATTAGGTTATAACTGTAAGTCAATTTGGAAACTAAACTGCTAACAGTCGATTTACAAATTAGATTAGTGCGTGCTGCGTGCTGATACGCCGAGTATATTATTACTCCGAGCCGATTTGAAAAGTAGACTGATGCTTATCGACGGCTATGCAATCGGCATCACATCTAGCAACGGGGATGCTACTTTCTAGCGATTATTTCGCGAATCGTCGCAAATTGCGCGAGCTCATGTCGCTGTGTATCGTCCAGTGTCTTGCATCGATTACATCATCGTCTTTCAATCCACCCATACTATTAATTCATTATTTCTTTAATTAGACTGAGGATTTTTATGCAAAATAAACATTGTTTGCTTTCATTTCCATCTACCCACACAGTTAATCAATTATTTATTTAATTAGACTGCAGATTTTTATACACATGCATACACATTTATTTATTTCATTAATAATTCTAATGAATTTTATTTAATTCAACTATATTTTTTATATTATTTGAATGCTTTTGTTATCAACATTATTTATCACATGAGTTTGTTGTCAATGCTCAAAATTGGCGATATACATATTTATATCAAGAATTACTAATTTATTTAAAACATTTATTTTATGTTTTCGTTGGAAAATAGTAAAATTGCTATAGATCCCTACTTTCCTGTAAATTCATTTACACTTGACATAAAGCAATATTTAAACATATACATTATTGAACGTCACAGAAAATTTCATAAATAAATTGCGTAATTTACATTTTTTATTGTGTTTTCACTTGACACGGACGGTTAGTGAAATTGAATAAAAATTGTAATTCTTTTGCACTACTCAACCATTTCTTCTGCACTAGAATAATTCTATTCTATAAGATTTTATGGTTATGAAATTGATAATATGAATTTATGAATTATATTACATTTATCAATAATATCAATTACATTTTAATGCATCATATAGTACTTAAATGTTTAGTAATTGATTAGACACAAACATACTTAATGGTGTAAACAATAGCTTGAATAATGGTACAATTTTTAGTGGTGACTCTTTGAGTCAGTACTAAAGATTAATCGTAAGAAACAGCGTTATTTTATCATTTAAAATAACATTTTCCAATAGAAGATTCTGTGGTGTATTAATGAAAAATTCAGGAAAGTGGTAGTTTCAGTTTGAATAGAACATGTATATTTTTATACTACAGTAACAAATATTTTCCTCAAATCAAACTGCTCATCGATATTAAAAAATGTCGTTGATCTATGTAGCATATAGTCGTAAATTAGATGAAATTGTTATTTAATGTTAAACGAGACACCGGTTTGGTTTTTCATTTTGTTAAAAAATGAAATTAAAAAAACAGAAGATAATTGTCCATCTGGATTATTACCTGTTAAATCGAGTTCCCATTTCGGTTTTCGAAAACGCTTGATAATTTCTTCCTGAATCTCGTCTATCCGTTGACTCACAATTTATTCCGGCCGTCCGTCCGTCTCCCAATTAGGGCGGGTTATAGTACATTCTACTGTAATACAGTTTTGCTGTGTCGGCGACAAGTCGCCGACAGACGAATAGAGAGAAGTTGTGCCGAGTTCGCCGGTGTTGACAACGCACTAAGGGGGTGTGTTGGTCCCCGTAATATGTGTGACAAGCGACTAAGCACCGCCTAACATCCGACTTGACTGCATATTAATAGATCCTAATATACGCGTCGCTCGGCATCGTTACGTCTACCGTTTGTTCCGCGAACTATAGAGACTATTAGAGCGTAGACGGTTCGACCGCGTACACTTTTCTGCGTTTCAACAAAAAAGAGCTCTACACAACTCTCGGAATCGGACACCGACAGCGGAATTAGTTCTGCTCGATATGTATACGTATATTCTGCCCGATACTCTTCATGGGCCATTAATGATAAATTCTCGACACTTATCATCTAAGGATTTTTATTCGTTATGTTAAATAATAGTTACGCGTATTCATTGCAGAATATCTGCATATTTATTTAATTTCTCAATCATCTTAATAAGACAAAAATAGTAGAGTAAACGCCCGTATAACGTGATCAAGAAATTTGTTTAACAAGATGTGTATACGAATTTTTAAACAATATTTTTTGTGCATTTATTGAATTTATTCATTGCAGAATATCTGCATATTTATTTCATTTCTCAATCATCTTAATAAGTCAATAGTAGAGTAAACGTCTGTATAACGTGATCACGAAATTTGTTTAACAAGATGTGTATACGAATTTTTAAACAATTTTTTTTGTGCATTTATTGAATTTATTCATTGCAGAATATCTGCATATTTATTTCATTTCTCAATCATCTTAATAAGTCAATAGTAGAGTAAACGTCCGTATAACGTGATCAAGAAATTTGTTTAACAAGATGTGTATACGAATTTTTAAACAATTTTTTTTGTGCATTTATTGAATTTATTCATTGCAGAATATCTGCATATTTATTTCATTTCTCAATTATCTTAATAAGTCAAAAATAGTACAGTAGACTCCCGTACGTGGTCAAGAAAGTGTTTAACAAGATGTATATACGTATTTTTAAACAATTTATTGCATATATATCTGCATATTTATTTTTTTTAATCATCTTAATACATAAAAAATAGTACAGCAGGCTCTTGTACAACGTGGTCAAACAATTGTTTAACAACATGTGTATATGTATTTTCTGGGGCAGTAAGTGTACAGTATTTTTACACAGTTTTGTCTGTATATTTATTGTATATTTACTAGGACGTAAAAATGAATATGTGCAAGCTTTTCCAACAGAGTATGCGACAACTATGTTCTTAAGTCGTTGAAATATTGAGTCTTGAGTTCTTCATCTACTCATTTTCGTCATAAATCCATAAAATTGGTACGTATAATTTAAAGCAGTGAATATATTTAAAAAATGTAAGACCCTCTACATATTAGTTTCATTTTAATAAAATGATTAAAAGAAGAAAGAAATTTTTATTTTAGGCTCTGTGCCGAGAAATTGACGCAGCTATTTTTGATTTTGCATAGAGATCTGCAGTCCAGTCATTATGCATTGAAACGCGAGATACAACGCTTCAGAAAAATCGCTGTGGTTTAAATCGACAAAAACCTTAATTATATTTGCACGAACCTAATATAACGATTATTATATGAACCACACGCGTAGGCACAAGGCAGCGTGATCATTTTCAGAGAAAAACGTGGTTGGCGCGCCTTTCTCTCTCGCTTAATTTGTCACGCTGTCTCGAGCACGTTCTAAAAAAGTAGAAAATTCGGTGTGAACACATCAACGAGGCCTTTCAGCGTGAAAAAATATTAACGATTCCTCAATCGGTGATGTGGTGCTTGGCGTGGTTTGAATAAAAATTTTATAATTCCCTTAATTTATGGCATAATAAAACACGGCCCGGGAATAAGAGCTTTTGTGACTCTCGGGAATTCTCGAAGATCGGTTCAATATTTATGCAAATGTCTCATTATACTTAAGCGTGGACACGACGCGCGAGAAATCGCTGGCATGCGGACAGATTCTTTCCGTTTACAGTTTATCGTTGAACATTAAATTCTACAACAATCTCGCGAGAGCGATTCTTTTTAGGGTGTATCATTAGTTATTAATATGCTGATTGTAAATGACATTATCACATCGCGACCGAATAACTGAATTATCGTTATCATGTAAAGTAAAGATGTTCCACCTAAGTTGTAACAAACAGGAGTAAGATAGAAATTTAATTTCTTTTTAAGATGTTTATTAGATTGACAATAACGTAACAGTATTTTTGAGTCCTTCTAATGTTTTTACAGTTACGTTTACAGTTTATCGTTGAACATTAAATTCTACACCAATCTCGTGAAAGCGATTCTTTTTAGGGTGTATCATTAGTTATTAATATGCTGATTGTAAATGACATTATCACATCGCGACCGAATAATTGAATTATCGTTATTATGTAAAGTAAAGATGTTCCACCTAAGTTGTAACAAACAGGAGTGAGATAGAAATTTAATTTCTTTTTAAGATGTTTATTAGATTGACAATAACGTAACAGTATTTTTGAGTCTTTCTAATGTTTTTACCGTTTCAAAATATTCTTGTCACAAATGCATAAAATCCTCTAGTTATTAAATTATCAGTTAATTGTTAAGTATTATTTCTGTTGTACCTTGTGTGTTAAATTTAATTACACTTCGTGCAATCCTTTCGAATAATATTCGCAGCAAAGGAAATGTGTAACATTCAGCAAACATGCTTATTCATTATTCATAGAACGATTTAAATCAGTAACGATATCTTTTATTAATTTTCAGTTTTCTAATTAGAATAAAATGCATAATGCATGTCCCGCTAATAAGAAATTGTAAACGTTTGGAACAGTTCACGTGACTTTCAGTTGTCACCTTCCGAGAAAATGGACTTTGTCACGCCGCCGAGCAGATGTCCGTTGCGGGAATCGATTCAAAAGCATTGAGAATTAATAGAATTTATAAAAATTGTCACGGTGGAGCATGAACAACAGTTTCGTTCGAAATACGTATAATTAGATTTCTAAATGATGTTACTTCAGGATTAGAATGATAAGATCGTCGTGTTAGAAAGTGCATGTATGGAAATGAATAGAAAATATGTATGGTGTATCGTGGAAGATATGCTAATGCTTAAAATATAAGTTGTATAGTTTCTTCATTTGCTGACGTGTGAAACACTAGAACTCTATAAATTTAACGGCGTTCGTAGTTTCTATGAAAACGAAGTATCATCGAGCGCACTTAATCTTTGGTGAACTTGTCGATTAGGGTTCTCCCCTCAGATTTCAACGGGACACTTTTTAATCACTTTGTTTTCATGTAACACAGAAAAAAAGAAAACAAACTGTCGGTCTGTGACCTCGATCACAGCGAGCAAATATAAAATTAAAATAAATACCCCTGAAACGGTTGAACATGCTACTATGCTCTTAGGAAGGCATTTGTTTTCGAAATGCTATTTATGATCGTTAGAATATTCTTCACGAACATTGTATATCCGTTTACAAATAATATTACGATAAACATCAACAATGAGGTGATTATACAAATTGTAATCATTCAGATAATCTATTCTCTGTAATTAGTTCCCTTTACACGTTCCTACGATTATTATCATCTTTATAATTTATTGTATTATTTCAGTATAACGCGAATGGATCGGTGTATGTCTAATAACCTATAATAAATTATTTGTGTCTACATTAACTTAGCAAATAAAAAAAGCACAATAATGTGTTTTATGTATGTATGAATATTCATCAAGATTCATTGTTTCGCAAAACAAAGGTAGGTCCTACAAGAACAATGAATAATAGGTATATTACGTAGGCTATAATTAAAGGCTAATTTTTTATTGTTATTGTAGGTGTCACGGGAAAAATACTACGATTACTTAACGAAATGGATACCTGAACGTTTAAAATTGCTAAAATCAAATGGCAGTTATGTCGAAATACGTCAAAAACATGTTGCATATAGTTTACATTTGTCAGTTTGTATTGTTAATTTTTCATAGTTCAATTATCACAATTTTTAAAGGATTTCCGATAATCCGAGGAAAAAATGTTTCGAGCAAAAGTTGAGCAGTATTTAAACATCGACAAACTTCTATCTTGATTATTTAAATGTTATAGCTGACGTTGAGACGAATTCAACGAGCTACCATAGGTATGTATTATGACCTTGAGGAGAGACCTCGAAGACTTTTCGAGATCTCTCCATCACTGGTTCGCACAATCGACGCTCTACTGCAGTTTCAATTCCGTAAACCCGAGCGACGACGTCGAATCCTTAGACACAATTCGAGATTTCGCGGGTAGCGAATGCCAGCGAAGTCCCGGGGATCGGAAGGCCGGTTTATCGCGGCTGTATCGTCTGCTATCACGAGAAATGATTAAACTGTTACGCGCACTGGTTTCGCGACAATTTGCCATTACGAATGGCGGCCGCTGAAAAAGGCGGGAAGGATGCGCACCGCGTCCGAGGATTAATCGAGAAACACGGAGTTCCGGACGTTCGGCAATTCGTATCCCGGGGCCCGACGATATCTCTGTTTATCGTTTAATTGAGAAACGCATAAACCGGACGGTTAGAATGAAATAAATAGCCGACAGCGTTGCTTAACTCTAGCACCGGGCACACGGAGGATCGCAGGGGCCTCGGTGTGCGCGATTCTTATTCAACCGATTTTTCTTTCATCTGTTCCCCCGATCGATTCCACGGGAATCCTCGGACAAATCCACGGGTTCATATTAAACGAATGCGATTGTAAAAAGGGGACTGCGGCCACAGAGCAGCAGCACGGTTATACTACGAGGAGTTTCATTTGCACAGAATTTATGCGCCAATTGAGACAATTTGTAAGATCGTTGTTATCATCGGTCAACTTGGGAATCAAGTTGTTTTGCCGCGAGTCGATTTCAACGGGTATAGAGCCCGAGTGACACCGACGGATTCGCGAGCTCGATTGTGACACGCGCGTCCTAACGGTACCTCCATTTGCACAATTTTTTATGCCAGTTTTTCCAGTCACCCACGATATCTCAACACCCGTTACACGACTAATTGTTCCACTAATAATACGCAAAAGAAGCGTTTCCAAAGATTAAACAGCAACTGTGGCAAAAAGATCTTCTGCAACCCTTCAGCTGTACCACTGCTGTGCAAAGTTCTCCATTTTGTTTCATTAATACCAAATCTATCAACACCGGTTAGAGTGACTGGTTCCAGGTTTTTTATTTTACAATTAGAAGAATAATGTAACTGATTTCATAAGAAACGATTCTACAGATATCTTTAGTAACGCACGTATTACAATAGGAACCGCACAAAGTCTAAATAAAATCAATCTTGCCTTCTTTATAAGGGAATAGTACCAATTACTTTTAAGGCTCGGTAGATTTAGTATTATTAACTGATTACCAAACTAAAAATGATTTTATAAGAATTGACTGTATAAATATCTTTAGTAGAGCACGTATTATATTGGGAGCTGTGCACAAAGTCTAAATAAAATCAATCTTGCCATTTTTACAAGGGAATAGTATCAATTACTTTTAAGGCTCGGTAGATTTAGTGTTAAATACATTTTTATTTATACAGAGTGCCTCGAGGAGGTTTAACGATCGAACTTTGCCGTATCGCAAAACGTCTTCAGACTGGGTCTTTCGTGACCCGAACGAATCTTCTTACTTTCACTACTGTATTGCTTGAAAATAGCAAATATCAACGTTTTTTTAACTTCTCTAGAACATTTGCATTATTTAGTCGTAGAAGTGTCTGAAAATATATATACAAAATTTTAGGAAGGTCCACTTAATTCGAGGTAATGTTCATAATATGAAATACTATTTTGTATTTACATTTTTTGGATGAAATTTGATGCACACCAAACTCAATTTAGCAGATGAAAGAGAACGAAATGTATACATAATTATTATATAGTTTTAACTTTCACAGTTTTTGCTAATAAAGCAGGACTTTTGCAAAGTATGATCGTTAAATCTCGGGACACCATGTGTAATACTCCTGGACCCGCTTGCTTGCATAACATGTTCGGAATAAAATATGAGAAACTCATGTTGCTACCATGCAATGCGGACGTCATTTTCAATTTTATGACATAATTTTCCGCTGAAACACAATTTCTGGTTCCGTGCAACCGCTCAGTATCATTTCAAGAAATCTATTAAGTATTCGCATTCCTACCACTAGTTAGCACTCAAATAGTTATTAAATTCATTTACATGATTGCATTTACAAATAATTCGTGGCAGGTCTATGTTTTTCAAATATTTCGAAATTTACTACATATCTACGTTGGTAGCAGTAATTAACGTACATATGTTTCTTACTCGCACAATTTCCACATTATTGCATCTAATTTTGTAGAGTGTGAAGTTATCAGTAGACTCCAGATATTTATGTGAAATAGACATTTTTTTCTTGGTTAATCTAAACAAGCAAGAACACATGAAAATCTATTAAAGAAATTTGGAGCAACTTAAATGTTCCTAATCTTTACACTGTTATAAATTTTATATAATCAGTATACACTTGCAAATAAAATAACGTATGAAATCTTTTATACACTCGGTAGACGTGATTTCTTATATTTTCGGACCTACGTGTTTGGGACTATACTACAATAGAGAGAGAGAGAGAGAGAGAGAGAGAGAGAGAGAGAGAGAGAGAGAGATAAGAACTTTTCCAAAGAAAATCGGTAAAGTACAGTGCACTATGCTCGTTGATATAGCTTATCGATGTGACTGGACCGGATAACTAATAATTGACAAATGTTTACGGAAACTTTGTTCGAACTACGTTCTTATCGCTTGAATTTTTTGTCGTGACTCATTGCTGCGTCCTTGTATTGTGCATAAGATGTGTTCCATGACAATAGTCGCTGATAATTTTGTAAAAAATTACATTTCTAGAAAGCATAATAAACTAAAGCAACGCTATCACTTAGAATAAATACATCAGCCCGTTTTTTTTTAATTATTGCATAATATATTATCTGATTCTCTTCAAACAGCTTCAGATAAAATTTACATTGCAGCTAAACTGTGCTATAATTTGTTGCTAAACTTGTTGACAGTTTAAAGAACATACGAAATATTTAAAGACATTTTAAAATGTCCTTTATTTATTAGGATTTAGAATTGAAAATCTAATTGAAAATCAAATTTCAACTATTCGAGAATTACAGAAAATTTTACGAATATTTTAGTCTCGATTATTGTATATACAGGTTGGCAAGAAAGTAATTTCGGTGTTTTAAGGTGAAGTAAAACCCAATTCTTTTTATCCAAGGGATGGACTTCAATAAATAAATATTTCTTATTTACTCTCTTTGGAAAAAGATCATCGAACAGAATGGGAAATATCTTATTTATTAAAGTTCATTACTTCGGCTCTATTTCACCTTAAAACACCGAAATTATACTTTCTTGCCAACCCAACAATTTCTCTTTGTGTCGCTTATCTATCGATACCGCAATCTAATGAAATGGAAAATAAATTCTTGGATATACTAACGTATTGTAAAAACTAATTACAATATTTCTATCGTATTATCACTCGTAACTTTCACAGTTAAATATCAGAAACTCTAGGACGACCGAGTATGTAACCTTTCTGTCGTTACTTTATTATTAACAATTACCGTTTCGAATATAAAAAATCAAAATTCCCCATTAACGTTGTCCATGTTTGCTATTTTCAACATTAAACCTACCGATCTCTAAATTAAAATGTATTAGTTTATAAAAACGACAAGGCAGTACTTATCTAGATCTAGTGCAATTTTTCTTACAATATATGCTTCGATGAAAAAATTTATCCAATCAATCTCCACGTATGCAACTTCATAATTCTAATCATTGTAAAATGAAAAATATAGAGTCGGTCATTTGACCGGCAGTGGTAGGTTTAATGTTAAATTGATTTATAAATGCTTTTGCTACGGTTACGTTAACAGGTTAGCAAGTGTCAAAAACGGAGTCGACCAATACGTCAAAATTTTTTGCGAATTTCCTCGCGAGGTTCACTCGCAATTTAATATGATAAATATCGGGATCGGTGGACGACAAAAAGCACGGCGATCATGCGAAGCCTATCATTGGCCTCATTCAATCTTGCGTTTCTTATCTACGTTTCTTTTCAAACTGCGTGCCGCTGGAGATTCACGAGGGATCTGTGAAATTTCACGCGGAGAAATTCCTTTTTTTCCGGCGTGGAATTCGATTTCAAAGGATCTTGCCGCTTCGGATTCGTCTCTGAGTAATCAATTAATGGGCCGATTTTCTTGCAGCTACTTTTTCGATACTGCCGAACCAATGATCTTTCAATATTTGATTACTGTGCCATTGAATTTCCCACGAACGGAGGTATCAAAAGTTTCGAGATTATCGAATGTCGTAGATCAATAGATTGCGGATCTATATGCAAAACAAAAAATGTTTGTATCGATTGTAAGACACAGGAGCCAAGTAACAAAATTTATTCTTCTCCCATTGAAATTATTACACTGATGTCCTTAAATCTTTTTAATATGACCATTACTAAAAAAATTGTATCATCAATTCATAAAATCCACAGTTTATGAATCAATCATTGATGCATATTCATAAATTTTTAGAAGTTTCTATTTTCAATATTCAACGTCACAATCGAATTATTTTATCTTAGACGTTATAATTTCATCAATTTATAATGAAGAGTTTATTTCAAACAACTAACCATAGAAAGGTTTCACTAACAAGATTTCACAGAAATAATCAGAACACTTGTTTATTCGCTGCTCAAATTTAATTAAACCACGAGCACACTTTTATCAGGAACGCGCATAGTGATTCTTGTATCATATAAATCGATAAATAAATTTATACGAAATTTGGCCTTACACAGAAATCCAAGACTGGAATTCAAAAAGACAGTAAGCTTCATTTTGTCAAAAATTGTTTTCTCCGTAAAAAAATGGATATAACTTCCAACGGCTCAAAGTTCTCTGATTACATGTTACAAAGTGATCTTTCCAGTTTTATATGGATTTTCCTCGTGATTTTGATTTTCGCATTTGCAGCCTTTTATTAATTCCAGTCTTCAATTCGTATTTCCTTTCCTATCAATCCTAGTTACGATATCTCTTTGATCGAGATGTACCTATATACAAGCGTCCAGACTTTTCTGGAATCATGTTGAAGCATAGATCGTCTGTTTCTAATGTTTCATAAATGCTGCGCGTGATTCAATTGCAGCCTATGCTTCCATGAAACTTTCAGGTTATTACTCGCGATATTCGCAACTTCTTCGTGACTGGAAAATTGTTCCTCACAGGTGAAGGCCACCTGAAACTTAGCCGGGCTCGAGGAGAACGTGAAAGAGCTTAATAATTCCATCAAACTGATTGTGAAATGCATCGATTGTGGTATCCAGGTACAAGCGGAATCGAGTTCCGCCATTCGAAACACCTACAATTCAAATATCGGATTCTTGCGCTGCTTAGAATCGACAGAAGAACGCGCGTTCTGCTATCATGTTCCTATTCGGGTTGCTTATAATCGACGGGAGACCTTATATTCTATAATAATGTTCCTACTTCACTTTCATAGAATCAACAGGAGAACTTATGCTCCACAATAACGTTTCTGTTTGAGTCGCTTATAATGGACAACCTGCATTCTTTAACAATGTTCCTGTGCATTTGGCTTATTCGGCACAACCGCGAACTTACAATGCGAATAAACCACAATTCACGCAATTCGCCTAACGAAGTAGTAGCTATCAACTATTGTAACCATTAACCTTTAGCACTCGAGACTCAGAGTCACCACTAAAAATTGCTGTACCATTATTCATAATATTGTTTACATTATTAATCTTCTCCCTGTGTACTGCTATTCTAATGTTAACCGTGTACAGGTTTGTAATTGAAGCCCGTACATTTTTAGAATGCAAACAAAAAGTTTGTCTGCACAAGTATTTATGAAATTTTATTGATTTTTAAAGGATAAGTATACAATACTTAGAGAATTTGAAACTTATCACAGATAGCATTCTAAGAAAATCTTTATAGAAATTTTCCATTCGTCAACTTTTTATTTTCGTTTTTATTAAACCTGGAGTGCATTTGCACCCCATATACAGGGAGAAGGTTAAATATGTGGTATCGAATCGATCACTACACATTTAAGTATTGTACGAAGTATTACGTCAATTCCATATCTATAAAATTTTAAATACACATACAGAATGAAATTATTTTACGACGGAAGAAATGTTTCATTTTCAAGTTAAAATAGCTTCGTGTATAGAGGATTAAGCCCAAATGAAAGGATCAAAGTCTATTCAAATTCCTCGATGTTCGTTTATCGACAAATTCTCCTGGAAACACACACGAGATCTGATCGTGGAACAACAATTCCTTCGTTACTCAAAAATGTCCTTGACAGAAGTTGCTATCGATATTCAATATCAGTGTTATATTCGCCACTTGTTGATTGAAATTCCTTCAACGTATAAAAATTGCGAAGACGGCCCTCTGTAGGACTATGACAAGCGAACGAGGAACATTGTACGTACATCTTTGTAACAAGTCTCAGGATAAATGCAGAGATGGTTCGATCTGTGCATAAAACTTGCGAATTGATATTGGAGATCGAACATGAAGAACGAGTCCGGTGCCGAAAATAAACTAAGCCGAGCGTGACTGGTGTGTCGCTTTGTAGAAATGACAAGGTTAAACTTAGTTAAATGTTGCAGGTTTCTTTATCACTCTATATGCCCCTGAGTACGAAAGTATATTTAACTATGTTTCTTTTAAAGTAAAATATATCAAACCGATCATTTGATCGGTGGTGGTAAGTTTGACGTTGAAAGAGCATGGACGATTCGGCAATAATACTTAACACAAGTGGTATTCGATTCTAAACACTTTTTATGAATGGTCATTATTATCCTTTGACTGAAAATTCACGCGTTTGTATCTTTGAGGACTAGTCGAGCAATTCGAGTATGGAGGATTTAACAATAATTAAGCGTAATACAAACTAAATATTTCTTGTAAACAATTATTAATATTCCTCGCGTAAAAGTTCACTCATTTGTAGTCTGGAAGGACTAGCCAAACTGGACTACGGAAAATTCAACAAGAATTAAGTTTAACACAAATGGTTCACGATTCTAAGTATTTCTTATGAACAATTACTATTTTTCCTCGCGTAAAAGTTCACTCGTTTGTATTCTGAGAGGACTAGCCAAACTGGACCACGGAAAATTCAACAAGAATTAAGTTTAACACAAATGGTTCACGATTCTAAGTATTTGTTATAAACAATTACTATTTTTCCACGCGTAAAAATTCACTAGTTTTTATTCTTAGAGGACTAGTCAAGCTGGAGCACGGAAGATTCAACAAGAATTAAGTTTAACACAATAGTTCACGATTCTAAGTATTTCTTAATATATAATAGTAAAAGTTCACTCGTTTGTATTCTGAAAGGACTAGTCGAGCATTCTACGACAATTAAGACTGACAGTAGTGTTGGCTGATCTAAAATATTCCTGTTAAACGATTATTTTCCTCAGGTAAAAGTTCACTTGTTTGTATTCTGGAAGAACAAGTAATCGGAGCATTCGATAACCATTAGGCTTCACACGAGTGGTGTTTGATTCGACATATTCCTTTTAAACAATTTTCCCTAGTATGAAAATTGCTTCGGAGAACCGGTGAATGAAGGGATAGCGATCTCGAAACGCTTCCGACTGCCGAATGGGTGGCAAGTGACATCACTCGTTGCGTTTTTGAGCAGGTCATCGCACTTCGATTGAGGAACCTCAACCTGTCTTCACCAAACGATTCGTTGCGCCCAACTAGACCCATTACGAAGACTAAAGTCTTACAGCTGGTATCACACACATACTCTGTCCAAGAGTGCCTAACATATTCTATAAATTCCTTCTGAATCATCGTCAAAGTACGACGAAGCGATCGATTCCTCAAATCGCCTTCAAATAGTCACGATTTAAATGCCACGATGTGCATCACAATTGATAGCTTATCAACAAACCAAGGCAACAGTTGTCTCGCGACGGCTGATCGGAAAATCGCAAAGCCAATCTGACATATTCCTAGTTCAACTTGGCGGGAATATGAAACTTGCGAAGGGGACAGGAATTGGCGGCACGAGAGGTCCGACGGCCGTGGATCGAGTCTCGATTGCACTCGTCACCGCCGACGGCTCGAATCCCGCGAACTCAAAAACGTCTGAGAAGAGAATTTTAGTTTCCAGAAACCGTGGAACGACCTTTCCGACGGCAAACCCCTACTTTCACTGGAGGAGAGGTCGTGAGTTACCGGCGACGACGGCCTCTCATAGGACAGTTCACGCTGAATTTGACACGTAACGAAACCTTATCGGAACATCCGAGAAATATTTTAGAAAGTCTGTTAAATCATCCCGGCCGCGAGATAATAACGCCGGGATGTCATAGAGATGGATAATATCAGATATCGGAGCCGGCTTGAGAGTTACGACCGCCAAGCAACTTTCTACGTTATCGTCGTCGAGCGTTCCCCGATTGACACTATTTTCGGGGACTCGAACAGCGACAATTTCGAAATTTTCCCGAGGACGATCTCTCCCTACGAGAGGGACTTGCTCCGGGGAGCAGCAGCCGGGTCGATGTACACTTTCCGAAGGAGCCTAGACGACAAGCACTAAACATGAGCGACACTTTCTGATACTGACTCTGGCGATCACTCGACAATGAAGGAAAACTGTATAACACGTTCCGGGTCACTTTCCATTGTCCTTGCTCGGCAAGCAACAAGGTGCGCGCGACAAGGTGCACAACTCTCTGACTGGGATACCTCGCACCGAGCGGATTCACTTTTCCGAGACCTGGAGAGATTCTATCATTCTATCCCTCGCAGGATAACCCTGACCTTCTAATCTATGTTGCACAGAACTG
This sequence comes from Lasioglossum zephyrum, assembly GCA_028455615.1. NCBI lineage: Eukaryota > Metazoa > Arthropoda > Insecta > Hymenoptera > Halictidae > Lasioglossum > Lasioglossum zephyrum. The sequence goes on along the minus strand of CM052321.1, from coordinate 21,530,582 downwards.
CGCGGCACTTTTCATCCCCCTTTAGAAACGCACTGTTGGCTGGGTGTTCACTTACGGGTCTCGTTCACGTTTCCCACGGCATTGATCAGCAGAGGCCCCTGGACAAGATCCTCCTCGAGGTGGGCACGGCTAGGACGAGCCTGCTTTCTCCGTGACATCCCTTCTTGCCTGTTGATCCTTGGTTGCGGCGAGTCCTGATCGGGTTTCCTCCCGGCCGAGTCGGCGACAATGTTGCTCAGACGGGCCGACACGTCATCGGTCCACGCCGTGGCGAGGACCGCGTCGGTTCCGGTTCCGCACTCGGTAATTTCGCTGGAGAGTAACCGATTCACTGCTGTACTTCACCATCGACACTGTCAGGGAGCCGCACCTCCCTGCGCGCGCTAATCCACTTCCTGAACGATCCCATGCGGAAACGAACGCTCCTCTCAACTCGGCCAGTAACACACTCGACCCATCCTGAAGACCGCGCACTCTCGAGTTTCTCCAACGGCACGTGGCACCGCTCTCTATCTCTCTCGCTCCCAAACTCTCTCTCTCCCTAACTAGTTCTCTCTCTCTCTCCCTATCGTCTAGCTATATGTACGTATATGCACGTATAAATATCTATATCTATATATCTATTTCGATCTTTCTCTCTCTCTCTCTCTCGCTCGCTCTCCGTTCTCACTAAGCTTTCTGTCACACACTGAAATTGGGTTTGGAGCACCGACACACACACACACACACACGCCGGTGTGCGCACGTGTGCCACCGGAGCGACTTTTGTCCGTCTGTCCACGCGGGACACCGCGTGCGTACGCGTTCGCTTATGCGTGCCTCTTCGTTGATTGCCTGCCGCTCTGCGTCGGGCGTGCAGCGTGCGTACTTGCGTGCGTGCGTACGTGTGCCGAGAGGTTATACTTGTATATATGTGTTTATGGTTTTATATTCTCCCGCGAAATCCGCGACTCTGGTGCCTCGAGTCGGCCGGACGACGGACGGACCAGCTCTGGGCCTGACAGCGCGACGCCCCTCTCCTGCGCCGCTAGTCGCGCCCTGGTGGGGATGGAGGGGATAGGCCTGCGCGCGCTCTTCCCCCTCCCATTGCCCACGCGGAACCCCCACCGGCCAAGCCGCACGCCCCACCATCAGAACCCGAGCGACGCTCGCCAGGCCAGGGGTGGGATCAAGTTCAATGTGTACTCATGAATCTGAATCAATTCGATGAGTACGGAGCCCGGAAAAAAGTATTCGTACGCCGCCGCTGCCGCCGCCGCCGCCGCCGCCGCCGACCGATCCACTTCCGTTCTTATTCCGCCCGCGCGCGCCCGATTATGCGAAAATTATTAACAGGCTCGACTTCCGGGCCGCCCAAAGTCGCACCACCTCACTGCAACTTCTTCTTTTTTGTTTCGTACACGTCGTTGAATCGTTAATGTTAGCAATGGTTTGCTTCTTCTCTATCGAGTTTCTCCGGCGGATTCAAAGCTGTCTTTTCGTTCAAAGGTTGTGTGAAAGGGTTCCGTGAAAGGGTTGACTGTTTGTCAGTGACGCTGTCGCTTTATTATCAGATATCGGACACGTGCATGAAACGTCTTCCAGCGCTTCTGAAATAAGACTTCCTGTAAATTCATCGTGTTCTCGCTTCACACTTCGAGCGATCGACAGTTGAACATCGAAGACAGTTGACTGTGTTATAATATTGGAATGTTGCAGAAGGGTTTCTAGGATGGGTAAATGCTTCTTCTAGTACGAAACAAGTTAAATAAAGTACGAATCAGGTAAATGCAAAAATGGTTGATAAGAGATTTAGGTGTTTTAGAGAGTCTTAAAAAATGAACATTTCGTCGTGCAGACAAATTAAATGTTTACGACTGATGGTATTAGATTTACAGTTCTGGTTGATTGATTTTAATACTTGCGAAAATGTTTGTAATTATGATTGATACTATTTAAAGAGTATTCCTGACATTAAAATGAATAACGATTGACAATGATTCTAGTGAATGAATCGACTTATGGTATCAATTCTCAGATTCCATTTACGACATGTTTCAAAGAAGATGTTAGCGTACTCTCGTCTTCATTCAAGACATTGCATTTCTGATGCGGAGTACTTCGTGACCAGTATCAACTGTAATCTACCCTACACGCATAGCTCGGAAAACGCAGATTTGTTTTATAAAACGGACAAGATTGGTGCGCATAAGTGTGCCAGGAATGCGACCGTGTACAGGAAACGTACCTAAGTGGCACGGAAAACGATTTTCTAGAGAGTACCAACCGTGAAATACGTTTTTTTGCTCGCGGAGGCTCACACGCGTCACACTTAATTCATCGACGCGCTCTCACAGCGTACGCTCTGCACGTTTCCGTGACAATATTCGAAAAGCACAAACAATCCGTTTTTTGTTTTTGCGTTGCGGCCGGGAAAGTTTCGTCGAGAACAGCACAGCAGAATAATATCGAGATAAACTGGTCGGAGGAAAAATAATGGATGCGCTACACGTTTCGTTATTTAGCCAGATCGTTGATACATTAATCAGCTATCGGCACTTTCCGCTAAACACGCCCCTAGCTCGAAGGAAAAGGGAGAATTTCCGTCTGACGGGTTCGGATGATTTTCTGCTTCAGCTTCAGTTGTGTTTCTGCAACTCCCCACTCGAGGCTTCGTCTCAACTCATCCCCGTCCCTGCGCCGGGTTCTCCCACTAGAAGCACGGCCGGCGAGGGGCGTGGCCTGCGTCAGGAGCGATGCCGCCCCCTTATGCATTATTATAGCAAGCCACTCGTGTCTCTATGATTTTATATGCCGCGTGAATATTCTACGGGCGCCCCCACCCGTGCCGACTCTGCGCGCTCGCGATCCTCGATTGTATTCTCGTCGCGCTTACGCGCGTTTTTATAGCGCCGTCAGGGAAATGCTGCGAGCGTAGGGGTATTCGGCTTTGCACAAGGACCGCTGTCGCTCTTTCCGCGCTTCTTTCGCGCTTCAACACTAAACCAACCGAACACTAAAATCGATCGAAATGTTTCAACTTAAATAAATGACGAGGCTCTATTGGCTCTATTACAATACATGCTCGAGTAAAAATATTTATCGAATCAACTTCCATGCAAGCAACTTCATAACTTTAATCATTTTGTACGTGACATTGTTTCTCTATAATTCTTAAAGTTATTGCAATAAGCAAGTAAGTTGACATATTTCAAAAAGTGTTTAACACGTTTTCGTTAACAAGATATTACTTTGATATTGTTTTAATAATTCACAGACGCAATCATGATTTTCTAAACAAAGACCGAAACGTCGAAATTAATATATTGCAAAATTGCTTTCCATTAAAATGATCGAACTGGTGCGCCAAAAACATCAACTTTGTTTAATAATTGTGAAATGAAAGAATATAAAGCCCATTAACAAATGATAACATTCTTTACTGATATTTCAAACATTTTTCCGATTTCTAATCGAAACGCATCTGCAGAACACAGACTTCGTGGAAAATAACGATTTATTTTTACTTTGAATACATGGTTAACCGGAGACGTCAATTGGAGTTTCTCATTTTTCGAACGTTGTTGATTGAAGACATCAATTAGTGTTTATATTTAATATGTATGTATGTTATTAATACACTGTGGATTCTTATGCAAAATAAAATTTATCCAAGTTTATTGTATAAGACTGAAGTAAAATAAAATTATATTTTCTGTTTTGATGACCTTAAAAATTTGAGAATAATGTAACAATATCATTAAATCGTTCCAATGTCTTCTCAGTTTTGTATTTGACGTATATGTTACTAGAGTTTCCTTTCAACTGCAACAAAATTATATTTAGTTGTTGTCGATATACAGTTGTGATATACTTTCTTTCTTGGGAATTATGCAGAATAAAAAATAGAATAAAGGATAGAGAAGAATGAAAAATAAATGAAGCAGTGAGTGGATCATCGTCATCGATTAATTATAAAAATGGTTCGCTGTTCGAGGATTATTATACAGATTTCATGGAAACTATTGTAACAAGGATTAAGTACATATATGTTAAATGTATATTAACGGTTTTAAAAAATGTATGAACTCGATAACACATAGTTCAGGTTAATAAGTGACCCATCTACATGCATTTATGCCTTCTACAAATTTTTAATATACGTTAAAATATAAAATACGTCAGAATTGAAAATAACTTTCTCGAAATTCGTCCACAAAAATTGAAAACTGCTAAATATCCTATCAATGACTATATTTATTAATTGAGTTAGGCTAATGATCCTGGAAAGCAAGGTTACTATCGCGGAGTTAAATGATCCGAGGGTTAAAGAAATCAAATAATCTCGTTGGTCTCGATGGCGGATGTTTCGCCCTAAAACCGCGAAATCTTTGAATCCATGTTCTGGAGGTATTCTAACAATAAAGAAGCCGAAAGACTCGCATTGAACCCTTTCCATTCATCCCCGAAAAAGCGAAAAGCTGTCCGTTGGCTGGCCTCTCGTTTCCATCAAGGTATCGGCCTATTATGGTCTCGTCTTTAAGGTGTCAGCGTGCTTTAATCTTCGAGAGCTCCGTCCCGACTCCTTTTACCCGGCAGTTCTGCTTTGAAGCGTCCGCTTATACTCTATCATGCGATCCCGGAGGGGGAGAACAGGTGGATTGTAGGAGTATCGACGATTCCGTGGGAGAGGGGCGGTTTTCGGGGTAAGGCGAGAACGTCCAACGTTCAGGTGCTGCCGAGGATACGCCCGTTGCATGCACTTTTATTGCTCGGAGCACGTTTTCTGTTGATTTTTCTGGGTTGCGTTCCAGGCTCTCTTATAGGGTGGCGATGGCTGTTCGGGAGTCACGGGGGAACGATGAGTCCTTTAAAGCTTTCCCAGGGTTTCTTTAAGGACGACGACCGCTCGATGAGCTTTCAGCCATTCCGACTTTAATACTGTAATATGGCAAATCTCTATTTGCACTCTGATACGCTGACTACCACGTAACTCAGATATAGCTGTCGAAATTATTTATTGATCATCAATTTTTCAGCATTAAAGTTGGTTACTGCAGAGTGCAAAAAGCTTGGTAGATTACTTAGTATCATTACTAGAATCTTTATGCAAAATAAAAAATGTTTGCATGGATCGCAAGACATACGAGCCAAATAGAAATTTCATTCTTTTTTTGCCTATCTTGTTACGGTGAAACTACTGCATTTATAACGAAATTCGGCAGGTGTAATTTAAAACAATGGAAGCATCGAAAGAATTAAAAAATAATGTTATATTAATTTAAAGCTATTGGAAAGAAAATCAATTTGTATTGCACTTCAGTTTGTTGCAGTTTAGGTAGAAAGTTTTTAATTGTGCATAAAAATCCGCTATCTAATTATCAATTATAGTTATATTGTCTTTTATATTTCTCATTGACAAATAGCAAAAGAGTCATGAGGATATTGAGCTGTGTATGTGTATGTGAATTTATAGTAAGTAGAAAATTTGGAGCATTGTCATAAACGTTTGTATACATTTATAAAGAAATTGGCTGAATAAAATATAAAGTAGTAAATGATTAGAAAAATCGAAGAAAATATTGTCACCCTGTTTGCAATGTATCAGTGTAATTAGGGGATGGAATCATGTCGTATTTAACCCTTGCTTCCCACGATCAATGCAGAAAATTTTTATTATGCACCAGCATCTAGTCATAAGAGTTAACGTAAACACATTATAATTATTATAATTATACAAATATAATTTCAGGGCATATTTTTATGCTCAATAATAATTCACTAATTTTCATACCACTTTACATTATTTAAACTCATCTATTGCATGTTTTACACAAATTGTGTCGATCCCTTTTAGAGATTCTTCAACTCAAATTATTCAGAAATATTTTATGTATAAATTGGACACAAAAGCCCATTGATTCATTGATAAAAAGATTGTGCAAAATTCAATGTATAAATTTTTGTTCGAGATCCGAAAGAAGAACGGCATTAAATACCTATTCGTGAAATCACACAGAACGTTGCAAAATGCATATTTGCATGCGCATTGTGGACGAAATTCAGACACTCGCTAAACGAACGGCAAACACACTCGGAACATTAGCACTCGACGCGGACGGTTTTCCTTTTGTTTCGAATCACTTTACGGTCTGTAATTTTTGCGCAACGATTGTTCGGGTTCATCGTTCAGGTAAAACCGGAAAGAGTGCGAGCGGACAGGCGCCGGCGCCGGTTTTGACACCTGCGGCGAAGAAATTTCACCTCCGCCTACCTGTTTCACGCACCTTCCTCAAACGTTTCAGCCCTTGAAGGAACCGGGCAAAAATGCGGGACAGGAAAGAATTTTCACTGTTCCTGACCGTTTTTGCGGAGGAAAGGACCTCTTCTTCCCTGTTAGTATTGACACTAAACCTACACTAGTCAAAATGACCGGCGCCAGATTTTTTATTTTACGATTATTAATATAAAAAAAAATTTCATGAGAAATGATTGTATACATAGTAGATATCTTTAGTGGAGCACATAGTATTGGGTTGTTGCATATAAAATGTCCGTTTTTAAATTTTATTTTTATTAATAGTTTTTATTAATAGTTACTTCCATAAAAATAAGATATGGTCATTCACGTTTTTTATTCACAAAATCGTTATTTTATTGCTTTTGTAGTTCTTATATACTATCAACGACTAGTAAGTTAATTAATCACCAGATTTTGACCAAAAATCGCATAATATATATTTAATTTCTAAAAAAAGCATCTGCGTAATTTTAATAATTGTAAAATGAAGAATGTGAAACTGTTCGTTTGACTGGTTGTTATAGTGTTGAATTTGACTTGAGCATAAAATATAACCAAAGAAACTTGAAATAAACATGTCACTGACAAATAGTAAAGTTTTTATACACTTATGGAAAAATTGGCTCAGTAAAATATAAGAAAACCCTAAGAATAAAATTTTCTGTATAACCCCAAGGGTGTGTTTTGTATTCAACGAAAGAATATATTATTTCCTTACCTCCGTGGAAGTAACAGATTATGATTTTGATAGATAATCTAGCCTTTGTTGTAAATAAAATTCGGTATAAGGATAGAGCGATATTTGTATATTCCTTTCATCAAAATTGATAATTTAGATACTCACAATTAATACTTCTTGTTAATAATTATGATGATATAAATGTTTATTTACCATAAGGGGTTGACAATGTATTGACTACATTATAATTAATTCAAGTACAATATTATGTATTTCAATCGTATAATAAACAGCCTGAATTGTGTATGGTGGTAGATGGAGGTGCAAAAAATGGTATAATAATTGCAACAAACTGTTAATGGGGTAATGAACCTCAAAAAATTCACTATAGCAGGTGACGCGACTCGAGGCTGAGTATTAACACTCCTTATAGGGGTGGTGGCCTGGTAAATCGACGTCATTTAGATTGTGCTGCATTCAATTAGGCAACTGCACAAAGTGTGCTTCCACCGGTAACCCTCTCTGTTCCTCTATTATATTTTCGCTTTCGATTGTTCATTGCGGTCGTTGTACCTTCTTTTTATTTTGCCAAACTATTCTGATGGTTTGCATCTTTCGATGATCTTCACACAACTTCGTTCATTCTAATTGTTTTATCCGTTTAAGAATCCACGAGAATTATTTCATTAAGAATCTGTATTTATGAATTATAAATGTACTAATTATACGTTATTTATGAACCGTAAATATTGAAATTATGAACTGTAGACAGTTTTGTATTTTTAGTATATTTGACTCTGTAATTATAACATTTTATACAATTCGTATACTATTTTGAATACATATATTGAAATTGTTTGTAAAGAAATATTTCCATTTCATTCTATTTCTTAAAAAATGTAGATTTCACATATAATATGCTTACTTAAATAAATAACAATTACCGGTTCCGAGGTCTATGTAGGTATAAAATTATCATCTTGTTTTACCGAATGTCTACCAATTAAATGACAGTAGAACCTCGATAGTTGCACTTTCGATACTCACATATGAGTCTCGTCAGTTGTTTTTCGTAGTCACGAGGTGGGGGTAATTTCCTAATCAAGGATTCACCATAGTAGAAGTGGAAAATACCGTACAGTTGATTGGTGACCTTAATGCATAGTTGCGTACTTAGTTTCACCAACACACGATGGGGATAATTACCTGAAGGAGTGGAAGATGTCATACAGTTGTCACTTGTATAGTACGCTTGATACATAGTTGCAGGGATTTCGATATCTGCAGGCTTTTCCAATATCGTGCAACGATTGAGGTCTACTGTACACAATTGAACGTGTTCTCGATTAGGACGAACAGAAAGACTGATAGAACTGCAAAAAGTGCTAACAAATATATCTTTTAAAAAATTGATAAATATAAATGGTCTAAAGTTCATAATTGTATTAGGTCATCCCATAAAATGCATATGTTAATTTTGTAAACATACCATGAACTGTTGTTTTAGGTGTCTTCAGAACATCTGATATCTCCTCAACTGATAAATTTCGTGATTTCTGTACAAAGTCTCGAATTTTATCTTTGTGTGTCCGAGGAGGACGCCTGGCACGTTCCTCGTCTTTTAAACAAAAATCCCCACCACTAAAACGTTGAAACTACTTCCTACATGTAGATGAAAGATGAGATGAAAGCACACTTCCTCCGTACACAGCACATATGTTATTTATTTATTTATTTATGGTTTATTTTAATGTGGTCACATCAGCAGCTAGGACATTAGCGACCACATGGTTTACAATCGAATATATCTTACATGTTATTTGTGAAAAGGGCTACGGTTAATGATTACATTGTGATGGGGAACAACAAAGACGAATTTATAACAGTTTATATACATATCGAAGGATTTCAAAAAGAAGAGGATATTTCCAATGTTGTCTTCGCCTAGATAAGTCTTGAGGTCATTTCCGATGAAAAAACTGGATTATTGTGGAGAGAATCTAGGACATTCGAGTAGGACATTTTGGTCACGGTTCATGTTGTACACTCCGGTGGATTTTGTTTATTTATCAGGAATTCGTGGGTATATCTAGTTACGAATCTAGTTACGAATAAATTCATGATATATCTTTGTGTCCTGTTCTGATGCGGGTAACTGCGACCTGTTCTTTCCTAGAAAGTTGAGAATCCTTTAGGGTTTCGTGAACATTGGTAATTATTTTATGCAGTTTGGCCTTGTCTGAGGGTTCCTTACCAATGAGCACTTATGTTGTTCGTGGCGATTGTTACTGAACTTCCTTTCCGATATTCATATAACACGAGTTGTCGGAAACGGATACGCATTTCGCTCATGATTTTTCACTGTTAGGAATTGCTGTGTTCACTATTTCACGATCTTATATCCACGAAAAACTTCTCTAGACTGTTCTCGAACAGCTATGCTTAAGTGCATTGTTTCCTTGTCGCCGTATATTTATAAATCGACGTGTGAAAAGTATATTATATTCAAAAATCGGCACCAACTTATGGGATGACCTAATATAATTGTAAGAGTAGTCCGCCGCCCAAGTATTTTTTTAATTTATTTATACAGGTCGCATAAACAACAAGGTCATTAGCGACCACAAAGATTATAACATATTACGCAAGATTACAAGATTATATCTTTAAATTTGTGTTATTACTCTATTACACTGTTATTACATGTTATTACACTATTTGCATAGTGTTTGAGTAACAATTGATCGAACCTATGCGCCGATATCATTAATTTATGCTTAAAGCAATTTACGATCGATATTATTTAATATTTATCAATGGAGGGCGAAACTTTCACAACATATACAAGTTTTTATACGACATTGAGAGGACATTTTGATTTTGAAACGGTGAAATCTATGAAGGAATGGTCTGACACAAATTTGTCCATTGCCAAGACGCAATGTTAATTTGATTCTCTTGAAAATGATCTAAATGCAGATCGAAACGTTGAGAAATAATATTGTGCTAATTTACAAATAGTGTTTGAGTAACAATTGATCGAACCTATGCGCCGATATCATTAGTTTATGCTTAAAGCAATTTACGATCGATATTATTTAATATTTATTCACTTAAGTTGTTAGGAATAGCCAAGCATCTTCTTTGGAAGGAGGCCGGCCAAGTATTGAAATGATACATTACTTTGAAGTGGCCTAATAACGGGAAGAGCCAGTGTACAGTCGCGGGGTGTAACAGCAAGCAATATGAAAGATGGAGTCCTAGACAGAAGTGGTGTATACTGCGAACGGGAATAAATTATCTCGGTTCCCGAGAGTTCGGTTGCGGTGAACAATCGGGACCCGGTAGCAGAGCACGTAAGATCGCGATGCCGCGCCGATGGGGTTACAGCAGGTCGAAGTCTCACGGCCGGGGCCCCCGAATTCCGAATTGGTAGAAACAGCGAGCTTGTGGGACTTGTGTGTGGAGGGACCAAGGAGTGAGGTCCGGGTTTATGGTCCCCCCTGGTTGGCAAAAGAATAGATATGACGTATTCATGAGGATGGCGCGGGTTTGTCAGGCAGATGGCGCAGCGATAGCGGCGCGTCGGAACCCCGATAAAAAACACAAAATAGTTGTGGCTCGCTCGAGGCGAGACCGGACCTGTTTTCTATCACCTTTCTTCGCGTCCAGACGCTCCCACTCTCTCGCAATAAAATCCGATTTGACGTCAATTTATCTACGGATATTTCAGCGACCGCGGCGGCCCCCTTTTCTTCTTCTTCTTTCAGCGTTGCGCATGAATTTCGCTTGCAACCGGCTTCTTTAGCGAGCCCTCTTTTTGTCAGGGGCTTGCGTCGCTAATAAGATCGGTGCAGTTACCGATCTGGATCGTTAGGGAACGAGACACTGAGCGGCGGATTTATTGGCGGGTCGGGGGGAACCCTCTTTTTGGTATCGGGGAAATCGAGGCTGTAACTTCGTCCGGAGAACAGTATCCGCTGTTGCGATTCGATATTAACCTTCTGAACGACAGGGGCCCGTGACTATAAAATAGGGCAAGTGTACCTATTACTGCGGGTGTACGTTTTATTGCGATCATTTTTTCCAACATTTTGCCCTGAATGTATTCTCATTGGCAAGACAAACAAAATTATCAATCATTTATAAATTTTTATAATCTCACGATTTGAAGAAACATTCTTCATAAAATTTTTCTTCTATCTCGATTACCAAAGGAATGTTGTTCACATGATGATACATTCTTTATATTGTTTTCAATTACATTGGGGAAAGCTTTATTATTATTTAGAAACCTGCTTTAATAGAATATAGATATACTTCAGGAGGAGTTCATTCCTGCGGCACGAAAAGAACTAGAAATGTTCCTAGTATTGTGGTATAAATTGCAACTAAATTACAAGCTAACGTTTTAGGTTAGGTACCTATTCGACACACGTAAGTAGGTAGGATACTATTCTAAATAAAAAAGAAGTATTCTAGATAAAATAAGGAAGAAATAAATTATAAGTGTAGATCATTCTTCCATAAAAAGATTACACATATTATTATTTCATGATAAATCAGGAATAATATTAACATAAAGTACGATCGAAGCATAATACCACAGTAATAGGTACAGTTACCCTAGGTGGAATCAATAAACTAGATCTTTTCGTAAGATGATTGAGATAAAGTGAAGAGGACACAGACTTATCTGATCTCATTTGTGAAATAAACAAGTAATGCGTTAGTCAGTTTTAATAATTGCTTAAAATCACAGTCGAAATCAACTAGCAAAGCTACAATTTTCTAGATTCAAACGTCTCCTATAAGGGTAGTTTTACAAAGACTTCCTCATTCTAGCAAATAAGTAATATCAGAATTAGATTCTACGATTAGAGAAACCCTTAAAACCGCGTTCTCTTAGTAATTAATCGTGTACAATTAATTCTGAGTGTCTTTACAACGGCGGAGCCTGGGTCTATCCTGACCCGGATCATCAGAATCGTCATTTAATTTCTGCATTAGGAGCAATACAAAGACTGTGAAAGATGTACCTTAAAAAATATATTTTAAGACATACGAAAATGAAGCAGTGAATGGTTTTAAGTATTCTCAATCATATAATTATAAGAATGCTTCGCCTTCGGAGGGTTAATTGATTTTTTAAAATAATTAGTTGTGCATAGATCGCAACAAAAAATTGCGACATTGTTTCATTCATTGTTACATTGTTTCCCTGGTTTTTGTAATTAATAAAAGGGAATCAATAAATCTATTTATTTCTCGGACGGGATAGAGGAGGATTGATAGGTATCAATATTAATAGCTGTGCTATGGGACTAGTCCCATTACTACAGTTGCTGTTTTGCTGGATATGACAAGCACGGCGGGGCTGGTTCCACCGGTCTCCCCATATACGATAGGCCGTAACCTCCATATACACAAATACAGGTGTAAAGGTGGATACACTGTCCGCGTGGACATCTCGCATTCTGACGGTATCAAAGCCTGCACATCCAACAAATACGGTCATAAAGCAAAGAATTCCATGTACGAGGGGCCTTATTTTGGGTACCGTGAAGATCAAAGCGATTTGGCAGTTCTTGCAGGGGGAAGTGGCACAACTTAAAACAATCGCAGCTTCGCAACTATACAGGATTATTTAGTCTTATACTTGTTATTTTGCTACCAGCAACAATATATTAGGTTGTCTCAAAAGTTTCATTCGGAATGTGTTAATATTCCTAAATAAATATTAGGTTATCTCAAAAGTTGATTTTCGATTCATGCACATAATGCAAATTCATGTTACGAAGTGCTAAAACATTATCATAAAGATCATCGCATTGTTTCTATTTATTTAGCAACATTGAACGATCACATTCCGAAAGAAACTTTTGGGGGAACCTAATATTTACGAGTGAGAAAATGTTCGGATTGAAGGAGCTCACATGGTGAAGGAGATTTAACCTTGTCAAGGTCGAATTTTCGGAAATATTAATTTAACTTAATGTAAATGTAGTTAACAATCCTATATCCATGGAACCTTCAGTGCACGGGTGATTATCTGCATTTTCATTAATAAATATTGTTGCTTTATCGCTAAACACTACTATGAACAAAGGAGGTAAATTTATGTAAGCTAGAATGTAATTTTAAAAAGTTCAATAAAAAACAATTTTTGTCATGGGTTCCATTTACCAACCCTGTGTACCAGAGGGTCAAAAACACCGATTTGTAAAGCTTTGAAAATGTTAGTGATTAGTAACGGTGAAGGTTTAGAAATATCAAACAAAAGAGGAATTTAAATATCATTAAAGCCTTTTAAGATCACTGAGTACTTTCCATTATAAACAAAGTTGAATACTGGCTATGCATCAGCTATGTATCTACTTAAAAAACAACTTATCAATAACAAGGAAACTAATGCTTCTCATATTTTTTGTCTTAACAAAATGGCCACCTTTGAGTGAACCCATGCACTTTAAAGACTTTGACTCATTAATTTCCTAAAGTATTCTTTATCTAAATGTGGCCATTTTGGTAATGTCTTCTGAGAAAACTCTTTTGTTTGTGTGAAAAAGAAAAAAATCCCAAAGATGTGACCCGCAGAAGTAATAAATAAACTACAGGTTTTAGCATCAATAACAAAATTAACTAGAAATTTTAGAATGTTAATATAGTGGACCTCGATTATCCGAATCTCCAATTACTGAAAAGTCTTTAGTGTTTCAATAAATATTTATTGTATAAATGAATGAAAATTTAATCTAGTATCATATAATGTTGCATTATTTTCAATCCATTAAGATGATTAAAGAAAGAACTTTTTTTATTGGGTTTCTGTTTCTTGCGATTGCTGCAATTTATTCTGCATAAATATCCGCAGTCTAGTAATAAAATATACAATAAAGTCTTTTTCGCAGAAGGGCAACTTCGATATAATGATAAAGGGTTGCAACTGAAATGATTGTTTGCGAGCATCTCCTTGTAAGTTTGTTAGGTTTTTTCTGAGGTTCGGTCGCTGTTGTCCCATGCGTCATTTTAAATCTAAAATGGTAAGAGCAAAATGAATTGGTAAATCGTTGCCATGTCTTTCGGACAGCGGGCCACGTCAGATCGCTTTCTTACGGAGCTTCAAGATCTTCTGCTGTTTTTCTTTGCCTCTTTCTTCGTCCTTTCTCGCGCACTTCGGTTTCTTGTCCATGAAGGTCGTTGCGAGAATACCTGCCGCTCCTTTTGCTATTCTGTCAACTGAGCACTGCGAAATCATGCGATTTCTGGTTTCGAGGGGACTTTCGCAGCAATTCGAAACAGATGAAATGATCATTGCATTTTCTTTCGACGGCCCTTGTCCAGCCTTCAATTAATTTATTGTTCGCTGTACGAATTAATTCACGACTCTCTCACAGTCAATCAGTCACTTTCTCGTAATTTCAAATTTTTCAATCATCGCATTATAATCACTAGACTGCGGATTTTTCTCTGGTTGTCAGGAAGAACGCTCCATATTGCCGTTTAAAGTTTTGATCACTAAGTAATACTTTTCCATAGGACATCCGTTAAATTGCATTATTGTTTTCAGCCGTTCGAATTTGTTTTCATGACTGTTTCCTGGTAAATACGTAATTCCTATCCTATAAAACTCAAGTAATGCATAAACTCAAATATTTTGAAATTATGACATGTGGCGTTTTTCCTTGCAACCACGGTTTCATGCATTTATGAAGCAATCAGCTTCGTAACTACAAAATAGCATAAGATTAGAAGAATCTAAAACTATTGTTATGATGTTTTCAATATAAAAAATCTATTAAGGGATGAATTTAATTTTTATTTCACTCCTGGTGCCTCCAATCGGTGCAAAACATTTTTATTTTGCATAAAATCCGGAGTCTAATAATCATACTGAACTAATACTCTACTAATAATCACTCATAAAGTGGATTAAACACACTGAAAGCGATGGAGATTATTTTGGAGAGTAGAATCAATTTTAGTTGTTTGCGAATAATCAATGAATTCACTAATCAATCAATCATTTCTACACCTTGGAAATTATAATTCCTAAATTTATACATTAACATGTTTTATACTTGAAAACGTATATTTTTCTGTACATACATAGATTTGTAATGACTAAACTTTCTCCTCTTATATACTTATTTCAATAAGTTAAAAATAATATGTTCTTAAATCCTTCTCACTTCTCTCATGAATGCGTAAAATCTGCAGTCTAATAACGATATTTATTGTCCACATATTTTCGACAAACAGCAGTTTAATATGAAACTTCAATAAAATTTTGGTTTTGATAAATCCTTATAAAGTAATTCCATCAACAATTTAATGAACATAAAATAATTTTCACTGTCGTGTTTATCTATCGTTAAAATGCTTTATTACCAGTTCATATAAATTGTTTTTATTAATGTTTATAAATTCGTGGAACAGTATAGAAAAAACGAGATGACCTACAGGAATGAAATTCAAGAGACACATTACAAACGAATCTTATCGACGACCAATTAAACGTGGCGGACCTCTAACATTAGAAAAGGATCGACAGAAACCGGATCGTCGTGATGGGATGACAAACTGAAATGAAAATGCGACGTTTGACTGCTTCTTACGGAGTTTCTTCTTCCTTCCATCTTTCGTTCCTTTCTTCTTTGCCCTTTTTCGGGTACAACAGTTTGTTTGTGTATAATGGTTGCTTCGAAAAGCACTCGCCGTCCTCCGGCGGCCTTTGACGTTGCTGAATTTTCTGCTTCGCCAACGAAGGTCTGTACTACAAATTTTTGTACAAATTTTGATTTAAGCTGAACATCAAAGTATTCTTTTTTAAAACAATTCTCTTGCCGCTGCACGCGTCCAAATGGTTAATTAAGGTCTTGTAAAGCTGTGGAGTCGAAATTCTTATTTTTGGAATTGATTGAAATATTCAATCTATTGCTTCTTCGACTGCAGATTTTATGCATTTATGAAAAAGGAATATATTGCCATTTAATTTTTGTTCTCTACTAATATTTCTAATGTATCTAATCTAATATGTCTAATAATATGTCTAATAATATAAAATAACTAATATGTCTAATCTAATAAAACTCAACTAATGAGTTTAATTTTTGATATCATGAAATCTGAGATTTTCCAAGTAACTTTAATAAAGTAACTTAGATTATTTTAAATTTTTTAACCAGCTTTGCGATGCTCATAAAGTTGAGGATTACTACTGGCATGTTGAGTATTTAATTTCAAGCAATATTTTAAGATGTACAAAATTCTCCTTGTAATCAATTAGTAACATGATTTTAAATCCAAATCATTTATCCATCACATTGAAGATTCAGTAGTTATTTATAAAATAGAATGAATGTATAAAATATGTTGGAGGTTATTATAAAGTAGAATATACATACATATATTTTAACTACAAATTATGATATCGGCGCACTGGTTCGATCAATTTTGAAAATATAGCAAATTTGCAAAATATTACATGAAATTTAATTTTTCAACGTTTCGGTCTCAGATTACAATGTTAACTTCTTACAGACGCAATACAGAAATTTATACATTCTTGAAAATGGTCTGAATCTGAGACCGAAACGTTGAAAAATTAAATTTCATGTAATATTTTGCAAATTTGCTATATTTTCAAAATTGATCGAATCAGTGCGCCGATATCATAATTTGTAGTTTAAAAAAGTTGTCGATCGAAATACACACAACGGTTATACATATATTTTGATTGTAAATAATTAACAAATTCAAGAATAAAGACCTACGAATTAATTTGTCCATCTAATAGATGAAACACTTTTTTTACAATGGTCCACTTTCGATATCACAATTATTTTACAATTATTTATAACTACATATTAGTGCATTGTTTCCACACGCAATTAGTGCAAATAAAAACTCCACACATATAAATTTACAATGCGTAAAAACATATTTGCATGTCTCTTGCATTTCACAATCAATCGGCAAAATCATACTTCCATGTCTCCGCATCGCAAAGTGTCAATAAATATAAACATTTCAGGCGTAATCACGCAGAAGTCGTTTGGTCCTTTTTGCGATACAGTTCCAGTAGTACGTTCGTGCGACCTTCTTATCAGTTATTCAATCATCGTATAAAATTTAAATTAAGAGGGGGGCGAATCGAAGAGGAAGGGTCTTATAATCGAGTGGCTTTCGTTATCTCGGTATAGCGAGCGATCTTCGCAAGCATGATTCCTCCTAAGTGTCCCCCATTTTCTCTCGATCAGCGATGCTTCCACCCTTGATCGACTCGGAGGAAATTCGGCTGTTTCCCAAACAGATTCGTCGAAAAAGAAATCTCCCGATCATTGCAATAACTATAATAATGGCTGGGCCGAGGCTCGCGGCAGTGATGGCGGGAGGCAGGGACGCGGCCAAGGCCGGCAGAAAGGAGCTCGGGTCGGCCGATCGCGGATCTTGGTCGCATAAATTTGTTTTAATTGCCAGCGACGTTACATTTTGCTTTAATTATGCCGCATTATCTGGGAGGTAAATTAGGTAGGCCCGGTTCTCGGTCCATCTTCCCCTCCTGCCTTTTTCCCCACCCTATCGAGGGTCTTGGGGCCCCGTCTGCCCCCTGTCCGGGGACAGTCCGCTTCTAGTGATGGGCATTCGATTCTTTCTGCTGTTACTTTTCGAGCAATTTGCTTGATCCATACTGCCTACTTGAACTTGAACCTACTTTTTTCATCCATTCAACCCCCCACAACAATTACTCTCTAGGTTCATACATACACTCCCGTAAAACCTCATCAAAAAACATTATTTATTTATTTGATGTCGCTCTCAAATGTATGTATACACAGTCTTTTTACACTATTTTCAATCATGTCAGGTGGAACTCTGCTAAGCGGAAAGTTAATGAACACTATGCTCAAATTTTAACCATAAATTAAATTCGTACCAGAAAGTTGTTATTGAACCTGTAGTTCAAGATTTGTAATTTTTATGCAACAAAAAGATTTTCTAGACAACATAGAAATTTATTTTTTCTCTTAACTCTTATGTTCTTACACTCTTCCGATGCATCTACTTCTATGTGTATTTCTTATTTTTTGTTACATTTTAAAATCTGCAGTCTACTAATTGAAAAGTCTTCTTTACAACTGTTTAATTATACATGGCATTTAAGACTATTTACAGGTTTAGTTATCAATTTTTTTTTCAGACACATTTTTAAAGATACTTTTAGGTGACCATTCACCTAATTTAATCCACAGATTGAACGGTATGTCGAAAGGTAAATTAGTTAATTCGATTGCACAAGTTACAGAAGCTACACGTAGTTGGAAGTAAGCACAATTTTGCAATGCTCTAAATATTTTTACTGTTCCAAATTTTATCTACTAACAGAGTCTTCCATTCAGAAGTGCGGTTACAAATGATCTCTTTTCAATGAACAACAACAGAGCAACAACTCCAATCTTCAAAAATAAAAGATAGCGCGAAATTTCAAATGACACCTCATCATGGAAGACTTTATGTGTTATTGATGTTTATAATCGGTAGTTTAGCGACGAGGTTTGGGATTGGCTTTTGTAGGGGTATCATCTGAATGTGGTTCGAAGTGATTCGAAGCGTCTTGAGTTCATCACTAGCCCTTCCCGGGCAGAGTCCAGCTTGGAATAGGATCTTTCTCCACCCGCTCCTCTTTCTTCCCGGCCGATCAGGGCCTCTTGGGCCCACCACCCCAATTCCTTGTTCCCTCAGAACGGAGAGAGCGTGTGACAATTTACTCGGCCGATCTCTCCCGGGCCTTCGTCCGGGCCCCGCCTTTCACCCTTTCTTCTCTCGTTCTTATAGCCGCGTTATTTATGCGGGGTCTGGCTAATAAACATATGAACGCCCGTGGCCTCTCTCGTGAGACCAGACCAAGCACACGCATACACACCGGGCCCCGGCATTGTCTCGTCTTATTAACAGCCGGCCGGACGATATATCTCGCTTGTCCCCGAGCGACCAGGTCCCGGGAACATCTACCGACACCTTCGGGAAAGGACAGGGTGTCATAGAGGACTCGGACAGAGTACACCGTCCGCCTACGGATACTTTCGGGCACATTTTTCCTAAGAACCGGCGACGTACGCTGCTCAAAATCGGCTTACCACCTCGACCAAGCCGACAAAATCGAAAGCAATTAACATCTTACAGTGCCGTGTCTCTCGAAAATTATTGGGGATTCAAAAATAATTCAAACACTACATTTCCGAATCTCGTAACACTGTTGATATTGAGATTGTAGTAATTCTGGACTAATAAACCTGGATTCATTTTAAGATCACATTAAGATAAGAAGGCACTAACACAATAGCAGGTAACAAACGCTCTTCCCAAACTTTCTACAAATTTTTAACGTAAATGGAGAACTACCATAGAGTTGAAGATTGAAGCCTGATATCATTACAATAAGACCTTAAAAGTTGATGTAGATTTTTTAATACTATTTTATGCAATAAATGTTAGGAACAAGTTCGGGGCATATGAGGAACGAGTTGGCCAAGCACATCTTATTGAAGCTTGATAAAACGACTACAGATATTCGTACATCAACTTTCAAGGTGTCGTTGTAAAGGCGAAGCTCCAATCTTTAAATCTGTAGTAGTTTCAATCACGAAACAAATTTCTAAAAGTTGTCACAAACGTTTGAATTTGCTGCATTTTTAAGAAAAATGGCACATCAGTTTCTCGCCCGCTACGCCATGAAAAAAATCACTGAATTAAATGAAAGATGAATTCTGATACTAGAGGTTTCTAGCTTTGAAACGTGTCGAAATTTATTGTCATACGATTACTTTTTATGGAATTACATCAGTTTTACATCAGTTTTAATTAAACCTACCGACCATCAAAAGCGACTGATGTGTATAGTATCATAAAAATAACAAGATTAAATTTATTTATATTTTGCGCGATTTTTACTTGAATATATACTGGAGTAAAAAAATATATTCAATAAATTCCCATGGAAACACTTTCATAATTTCAATATAATTGGCCAATAAAAAATCTAAAATGGGTCATTTTACACCTTGTGGTAGGTTTAGTGTTAAATATGAGTCTTTTTTCAAATAGATCAGCAAAGGGTTGAAATTGCAATTCGATTGACCATGTCATTTTAATCGACATAGAAGAGTTAAAGAACGTGTGACGCGGTCGTTCATCACACAAGATGTGTTCGAATGTTGCTTTGCAAACGACTGTGCAGTAAAGCCTCGCTCGTTGCAACCTCGTTCACCGCGCAGAAACCTCGTTCGTTGCAAAACGGCGATTCCCACTACGAGTGTTGGTATAAACGTATAAAGAATTGTTTAAAAAGACCGTACATCTACTTGCCATCACAGACACACATATCCGACGTTTTTAAAACTATTTTTTCAATGGCATTGTATGGTAGTTTATCTCGAGCAAAGTGTTTGACGACCAGAAAGTATTGGCGAACTGTATCTTTTCAACCATGTTCACTAACTAAATGCTTTTCAGTTTAACCCTTCATTGCATGATTTTTTCAATTGGGATGAAAAAATTGAAAGAAGGTCAGTTTTTGTGTTTTATTTAAGGGAGAAATATTTTTAAAAAATAAGACGACATTTTCCGAAAAACAAACGTAAATAAACATAGTAAGAAAACGCATTCTTAGTTTACTATATGTATACCAGATTAGGTAAGTGTATCTGATATGATACACTATACAGCTCGGTCACGAAATAAATAATGACAATCTTCAGCGACGAACAACAAGAAAAACACACTTTAGGGTACGGTCATTTTGATCAGTGAATAAGTTTTTTTTATTGAGCCACTGAAACCTATTATAGGTTTATTTCGGCTTTAATAATATTTTCTTAACAGTAGTCTTACAGTTAGTGTACAATGACAGAATTAATAATCTCTAGAGATGAAGATTGCAGTCGCATAAAAACTGAAAGATATATTCACAGGCTTTAACATTAGGTTTAGCAAAGAAAATGTTCGCTTTTAGTGGTAGAAAAAACTTAATTTTACGCAACTTATTAATTAATTTAATTCTTTGAGAATCATAAAGACGACACTGCCATAAAACATGATCTAAGTCCTCGGAGCTATAACTACACTTACAACTATGATCACTGACAATGTTTATTCTCTGCCTCTGATTGCAGAACTATGCAAACGACTGTGCAGTAAAGCCTCGCTCGTTGCAACCTCGTTCACCGCGCAGAAACCTCGTTCGTTGCAAAACGGCGATTCCCACTACGAGTGCTGGTATAAATGTATAAAGAATTGTTTAGAAAGACCGTACATCTACTGCCATCAAAGACACATATATCCGACATTTTTAGAATAATTTTATCAATGGCATTGTATGGTAGTTTATCTCGAGAAAAGTGTTTGACGACCAGAAAGTATTGGCAAACTGTATCTTTTCCACAGAATCACCACGTCGCGTCGGAGCAAAATGGGTGGTAGGGGACGAAGGAGGATGAGCAGAGTTCCTTTTGGACGAATGCAGAGGGCCAGTTTGTAGAAGCGACGCGGTCGTGATGTCAACGAATATTTATTTAATTGGCTCCGCGGCGGCGCGACGTCGAATGCAGCCGCTGTGTTATGCGGGGGCGATCTCCGCCCCTCCCCCCCCCGCCCCCCTCCCCCCGCCCCCCCTCCCCTGTCCCCCCTGGTCCCGAGGGAGACGGTACCCCCAATATTATCTTCGAACGTGTCCCAGCGTCGTGGGCAAAGCGATCGGCTATAATCGAGTGTCTCATCCCTCTGTTTCCTCCGAGCCGACTTTTTTAAGTGGATAAAGTGAGTGAATGTTTTATTAGGCGGCGGGAGTCGGGGGACTAACCTTTCGCTTCTTTTTATTTCATCGCGTCGCCGGAGATTAAAAGTGGTGCCACGTATTAATATTTATTCCGTACAACGAGGCTCTCGTGTCGTTCTTCTTTCTTTTCTTGGGTTTTGTTGAACACGAAAATAGACTTTGTAAAAGAAAACCGAGATGGAAGAGGAACAATTGAACGGTGTTGTACTCGTCGAATGATGAGGGTGGATGATCGGATCGGAATGGATATTTATAGGCCGGATAGTAATAGACAGTGACTCAAAATAATTTAACCTCTTTCTGACTAATTAAACAATTCTTTAGAACAGGAATGTTCTGAAAGTATTTCTGCTTGTTGTTTTATCAATGATTATCTTTGACCATACAGCAAGCAATTAATTAATATTATTTGTACTATTATCAATTACATGCTTTTATATTTATCTCTAATTATATTTAGTGTACATCTATGCAAATTGTAATAATTTCATAAAATAGAATCGTACAATAGTAAACCTGGACTCGCTTCGAAGCCTCTATCCTCTACTTTTACTACTTGTTATTACATTCTTTCTTTAATTAATGAGAGAGAAAACTTTTCTGTGTTCTGATAAGGTGATAGAGTATCCCACCGGTTTGAAGCTTTTCCTTTACAACAATCCCCTAGATGTTTATTTATCTTGACTGATTTATGGATTCAAACGAGGAAGAATAGTGTGTCATATCTTACCGTAAAGATAGCGGTATAATTTTTATTCAGAACTCAATAAAACAACCAATAACCAATCATACATATATCAAATTTTCACATACTATCAAATTATTCATTCTTTTATTGAACGTGTAAAATAAAAATGGCTGAATTGTATACTAGTCTTTTTTATGCAGCTATTTTTGAGGAGCGTATAAAGGTTAAGGTGTTGTTGAAAATGAAAAGTTTCAGTCGTCAACAAAATTTTCCATTGTTCTTAAAGTCATTTCAGTTTCTAGGGTTTTGGAGAAAAACATGCCTTCGTTTTTCAATTAACAGCTTAACTGGATCTGCTTTATGTAGAAGCAACATTAACCCTCGCACGATATTTAAATGTTGGTAAACATTGGTTGAGGTAGTATTATCATACGTAAATTTTTTGTTAATTAACCAACTATATTAGTTGTACGTCCACCGTTGGATATTCATTGGAAAATTGTTATGAATTTTCATCTTAGGCCCTATGTTGGAGATTTATAGACAGAACCACCAACTATCTCCCAACCAGGTCCCAACCGTTGACCAACCATAAATGCTACTAGAGTAGGTTGAAGGTAGAATGCAAAAACAAAAAGCACACTCACTATGCCACCGGCTGCTCTAAAAATTCGAAATTGATAGCCACAACTGTCTCAGAATAGAGGAACCACGAGGCACAGCCTTGTTTCCTATGTACCGGAAAAAGACGTCCACTCTGCTTAAGCCCTTATTCCGGTAATCTTCCTGGTGTCTCATAATGTTGTCCACGGACCTATCCTTCCGCAGCAAGTCGAAATTGCTCGTAAACTTCGTTTCCGGGAGGGTCGGTGGAGGGAGGGGGATTAGCAACGAATCGCCACAAGCCAGCGCAGCGCAGCGCATCGCAAGGAGTCGAAGGAGTATTGAGGGAAAAAGAGAGACACACACACAGAGAGAGAGATAGGGAGCATGGTCGACACAGGTTCCGGGGGGATGAAAAACCGGGCGCAATTCAGGGCTAAGGTTACACTAGCAACACTTTCATTGCAACACGCGTCAAACTGAAAAACCCTGACATTCCGTGGCGCGTCCATGGCCCCCATCAATCCGCGTCCCACGCATTCCTCAGCGTCGCGGTTAAGTGTTCTCCGATAAGCGAAACGAGGCTACTGGACGTAACTTATTGGCAAGTTGCGCAGGAGCGCACCGCAAATGGAATAGCTTGCGACATCGGTCGAAGGAGAGAAGAGGGGTCCCCGATAGGGGGGAGCCCCCCTTGCAGTCAGAGAGGAATATCTTCTCCCGGAGGGGCAGGGGGTAGGGGAGAGGGGGATAGGGCCCCCGAACGGAAGGAGCGCTCTCCGAGCGGGGCCCCGGAGTGATTTGTGAAGACGCTCCCGTGCTCGTAATCACGTGGGATCTCTCCGAAGCCCTCTGAGAGAGCGAGAGGGCCCGATCGGGCCCACCGTCGTCGGGAACGGGACCGACAGATTCTTATTGTTATTATGGGGAGTGACGTCCCACGATTCTGGCATGTTTATGCGTCCAGATTCGAGGCGGCCTTGGACGCACCGTGGCCGCAGCCGAATCAAAGAGTCTCCTCTTCCCCAAGAGTCAGCCTCTCCACCATGGTTCTCCTTCCCCAGGCCTCTCATCCTCATCGAGCAGATTTTTTTTCCAATCGTTTCCAACGGACCCAACCGGAGGACTACATCGGTGACGAAGACGTTTCTGATGTGTTTTGCCCGCGGGGTGATCATTGCTTGACAGACCCTACTTTACCTACGAGACGAACGCTATTCTTTGCCTGATTACTATTAGCACATTGGGGCCTCGCTTTTCCGAACAGGTCGGGCTACCGGGCTGTTCGATAACCGATGGATTCTGATAATTGGAGCTCGCTAAGTACTCCTATCTGAGGCTCTTATTTGTTCCGATTACAGAGGTTTTCCACAAGCGTCAATCGTTTTGTAACATCACTTTCGACCCCAACCATGTTCACTAACTAAATGCTTTTCAGTTTAACCCTTCATTGCATGATTTTTTCAATTGGGATGAAAAAATTGAAAGAAGGTCAGTTTTTGTGTTTTATTTAAAGGAGAAATATTTTTAAAAAATAAAACAACATTTTCCGAAAAATAAACGTAAATAAACATAGTAAGAAAACGCATTCTTAGTTTACTATAAATATACCAGATTAGTTAAGTGTATCTGATATGATACACTATGCGACGAAGGGTTTAGAGTTAATTATAAGTAAAGATTACCAGAAATAGCCCTTGCTTGGTCACGAAATAAATGATGACAATCTTCAGCGACGAACAACAAGAAAAAGACACTTTAGGGTACAGTCATTTTGATCAGTGAATAAGTTGATTGCATAACTATGATTGAAATAACAATGTACATGTTGGGACAATGGTTTCATACAATAGATCATAAATTTGCGTTAACAGCTATAATAGATCTTGAATTATTTACAATATTACTTTTGCCCTCTTTTAACAGCAATACAAATGCAGAGAATACTTCAAATATTACTATCAAGATAACAACATACCTTGGTACAACGATAAATGTCTCACGCGTGAATTTATCGTCACTATTAACCAATGTAGTGCGAATCGCTGTCGTATTAAACAATCCAAACAGATAGAAGTTATACGCAGATATTGTACAGAATACAATATGATGAAAAAAAATTTGACCGTGAAATTCAAGGTCAAGGACAATTTTGCGGCAGCTTTTTTTACAGAGTTTCATCGATCTGAAGAAGTAGGATGTACAATACACCCATGATAGCCAAGACCAAACTTTTTTTTACACCCTGTACAATCTCATGAACCTTTTTTTTATTGTTTAAAGTGGAAGGAGGTTTAATACATTTATGCACGACTTCCCGAGGCCATTTCGATCTCATCATCATTGCGACAGTCATTTTCTCGATGAAGAACAAGTTTTCTCTTCCGTCCCTCTTGGAAAGTTAGCTCCGTTCATGCGGGACAGCAACAATACTTGTTGCAAGGTTGACAGAGACGAGTCAATCATTTGATTGCCACTGCGTTTCCTCCGCTTTCTTGACGAAATCTGTTCCAACAAGGGGGTGTGTTTATGACGCGCTCGTTTCGAAACCCTAGTGTCATAAAGAAACACCGGCACGAGCCGATGGAGCTGCAGAACGTGCTTCTGGGCGTGGCGGGGCCCCAGGGCGCCTCCAACGGGAATAAATTATCTCGCGGGCACGAGCCGCCGCACCCCGGTTATTATTGCCTAATAGGGGGCCAAACAAACGATTCCCGCCTACCCTCGATGACGGTGTGATTAAATTGCTGTTAAAGTCGGCGCCGGAGAGCTTTTAGGAACCGGTTGAAAGGAGTCGGTCAGTGACAAAGTGCAACGGACACGGTGGAAAGGTCATCTAGCTGCCTTTGTCCCTTGACAGTTTTGCTGCCATACTAAATACTATTGCCAATTGATTAAAAAAATGTATTTATTGCCTATCGTATTGTTCACACATTATCGACCCGGTGATTATTGCATAATTTTGAAATATCTATGGCACATGACTAAACACTTTTTAATGGAACCTTCGATAATAACAGCAATTTTCATTATGAACCAACAAGTCATCCACAATAACATCATCTAGTACTTTCATTTTAGATCGTAATGTAAAAGACAATTTCTGTTCTTTCTTTTGGCACAGCACAATTATTAAAAATCCTATTAATAGGCTTCCGGTAGGCAAAGTGTTAACTTTTGCTATTTTATACCTCGGAAGAGATTTTTATAATAAGTTCCTTTATTTTAATATAAACTCCTTTATTTATGCAAGTGGTTTCAATAATCTGATCACACACTCAGCTGTCATCTTTGACGTGTGTATAATAATAACTGGTGCATGACTTGATTATGATCTTACTCGACTGTGGTCAAATGATTAACATGAAAATCATCAGTTTCATTAGTTTGAGTTTTGTTACGTTACGAAGACTATATTTTTGCTTCTTGTTTTTCAAGAAATAATTGTTTTAAACATTTACACGTTTCAAGATTTAGTTTCGTAGAATATCTTCTGTTGTACCTCACAATAAGCAATACATTAAATCCTCTGATATAAAAGTTATCTTTTTGCTGTCTGTGTGATGAATTAATACCTACCCTTTCCGTTAACCAAAATTATAGTCACTGTATGTAAGGGACTGACGTAAAGGTTGGGACACGTTTTGTCTTTTAGCTATAAAATTTCATAGGATGAGAATCACGCAAAATAATGTATACTGGAAGGTATAGCTGCCATCTGCATTTTCGTCGCAGAAAGTATAATGAGTGCGTTAACGGATAGAAGGAAATAGCCAATTATCAGAAGAGAATGTTTTCTGCAAAAATTTTACATGGAAGACACTATTTCACATAAAAACACTTAAAGCATGGTTTTCATTTATAAAAATGACGTCCACATGCAAAACAAAGACAAAAGTTTGTGTTTCAACTTATACGGCACGAGTGTCGTCACAACTATTATAAAAACACAAAAAAAGCAAATTCACAAGAGTGTACAATTCTTTTTGTACATTTAAACTACATACATTAAATTCCCAATAAATTGGATATATGAAAGCAGGTTGAACAATTTTCAGTTGAAAACGAATCAATAAGAAACACAATAAAACCTTTTAGGACATATTTTTAGCCTTTGCTTTTGGCACGGCTACACTGAACACGACTTGTTGCTATGTTAATGTGGAAAAAAAAACACTGTCTCGACTTATATGGTGTCCCAACCTTTACGTCAGTCTCTTACTCTCTTTTCATTTACCGAAAATAGATATAGCCACCGTATGTATAACTGAAAGTATTTCCAGAATTCGGTGTGGTGTTATCGTCTCCCTGGATTGACACCTACATATACGTAACCGTGAAAAACCTCGGCGAAATCACTAACAAAACACAAGCTACCCTTTCCCGACAACCCTCCGGTCACGGAACGCGATAAATCTCTTCCATCGACATTGGCCTGGCAATCGGCATGAACAGTGGGCATTTGTATATCGAGAAGATAGGAAGAATTAATTAGAGGTATCGCTGGTATCTCAGAGCGTCATTAGCGGGCGTTGCTGTCGTTGCTGGCGAGGTACACGTGTGTAACCTCGCATGACCGAGACCCCTTAGCGAATCTCACCTCCCTACCCTTCTTCCCCCCGGGGGCATGATTCATTTTTTCGGGGGGCTGTACGTTGCGTGCTGGTGACGTCCAATTTACGCGGGCCAGTTGCTTGCTGCAGTCAACGTTCGCTTAAATCAACAACATGTAATTTCGAAAAAAAGTGTCTCGAACCGTTCGCTTGGCAGAAAGGTCCTGAGGACAACGATTACTCACTAGCTCCCGAAATCGATGAATAATTTAATCTTCTTCGGATTGGCCACTTCGGTTAAATTCATTTTTCCACATTTCGCTAACTACTGGAATTGACCCATTGCACTGTAATTTATTTTACGTCCGCAGAACGTCATTTGCGGGATGTACAGTGGGCGTAGGAAGTATTCGTAAACCATTTAACAACGAATAAATTTTTGAAAATTGGACCAAATAATTTAAGTTATTTTTTGTGGTGTTAGGATTAATTTAATAGATGTAAATTAATTCTAGTTGTCAAATATAATTTGTCAACAATAGCAATAAAAGATTTTTACATTCTTGGATCAAACTTCGTACATGTATATTTACTTAACTTAATTAATTTCGTTTACAAAAGACATGTTTTAAATGTTCACTATAAGCTTAGATGAAAAACTTGAAAATCGTGACTTTGACTTTTCTCTTCATAATTGCAATAGCAATATAACAAAAATTATTTACATATTAACAAGTGGACTTTGTTTGGTTCAATTTAAAAAAAAAGTTATTCATTTTTAAATAGTGTACAAATATTTTTTACAATTATCGTATAGTATGTAACCCTCAAATGGTTCTCAGAGAATGCGATCTGTCATATTAAAACAGTGTTTTTTAACCTTTTTAAAGTCTGGGAACACTTTTGATTAAACGAAAAATTTGAGGAACATCGAAATTAATGATCCAAAAATTAAAAAAAATCCCGCATAGAAATATATATATATTTTAGAAAATATATTATTAGATGCATTTAATGTATATTGCGGAACACCGTTTAACACATTCACGATCGCGTGTGCCACTGTTGGCTCAAGCTCGAGTGTTCCATCGGACGGAGTGTACCTCCGGTGGCTCAAACTTGAATGTTAAATAATAGGAATTATTTCGGCGCCGCACAGTGCGTCGAAAAGCCCGTTTTTGGACAAAAATACATATCTCAAAAACTATAAGTGATTTAAAAAAATGTTTGAAATAAAAGTAATAGGGTATAGGGAAGAGTATACGGTGACTGTATTTGTTTGATATTATTGTAACCTTGAGAATATTATATTATAATATTATTGTAACGGATCATTTTGAAGTAATAAAATACGATAAATAATAATTGTACAAACCGCTAGGGGGCCAAAATAACGAGTACACACCTTGATCTAAATTATCCATCACAATTTATTTAATTTCACGCTTTATAATAAGCTGTATACAGTTTTCCTTTCATGGACGCGCACTTGAGGTTATAACGCACGAAACAATCGTGTCAGATTATGATAAATAAAACACGTTCTGTGTCAAGCAATGTTCATTTTTTTTCTAGCGAGTGTTCATGAAAATATGGTGTGTTTACAATAAATTCCTGTAAACAGATATACATTTCGAAAACATTGATTTTTCTATTTTTGTCCCTCTTGGCCAACGCACTGTGCGCCGCCCCTTGGAGAGAAATATGAATTGCAACGCCGGTGTGAACGTGTTAAGAACCAGTGCATTAGAATCTTCTTAAAAATACCGCAATAATTTACAGATGTATCTCGAAGTATTGAGTCGATGAAAAGCAGTGTACAGAAAATTTTGCCGGTCTCACGAAACGCCCAGGGCACTATGGGAGGGTTAAATGGTGATCGCCGTCCGATCGTACGAAAGTGATTTCTGCAGAATTTACAAGAATGTAACAAGTGTGACCACCTAGTCCCATGTCCTAGGTAGCGTCAGTCCTTATCTGCAATCCTGGCGGCTTCCGCGAAAAAGCGGTTCACCGCGGACCAGTTTCCGTCTCGATTTTTCCATTTTCTTGTCGCGGGACGGTCGAGGGGACGAACGGTAGCCGTATCGATGCTTGGGATCGATGGGGATCGATAGCGACGCTGCTGAGACACGATCGAAGCTTCCTGGGTCGCAGCGTCCTGCGACAGGACCACCAGCATCGAGCCGGTTGCATATGTTAAAAGAAGGACGGTGTACCGTCGCTGTTTTTAATTATGTTTATAATCAACGCGCAGCTTGTCTATGGTAATCGCTGCCCGCCTATTCGAGATTTACAATCCCCTGTCTCTCAAATCGAACCGAAACAACCCGCATATGCGCATAACAGTGTCGAGAATATATGAGGTGCCGGAAAAGTTCGTGCGAATTGCTTCTTACAAATGAATTGAAGTCGATTTTAAACTGATCATTCCCATGTGTAATATAATAGGTTGCGGGTTTTATGCATTTTTTTATTAGAAAATCTCATATGAGATTTATTTCAACATAATTACAAAAAAACGAAATACGCCACATACAAAACAGAATATAATAATTACAAAATAGAATGTGGTATATTAGAGATACACAGATATTTTAATACAGACATATAATTAGTTGGAACAGTATAGACAAAACTTATACTTTAAGACCACAGCTCTTAAAAAATGATAACATTTATGACGAAAATGAGTAGGAGCAATTCAAAACAGGAGAATGATTAAAAGAGTTTAACAATGCCGATGTACTATTTTTAACATATAAAAATCATTAATAAGGAAAATAAATATTTTCTTAGATCCTATAGCTTGCAATTGATGTATAAAATTTTTCTTAACCTAGTAATATACAATAAAGGTGCTTTCACGAAAAGTTAAATGTTTGTCGGTGATATGCGCGATGTGTAACTTTCAATTTTTTATTGTTTTATTGGTTCAACATTATATTTTCACTGAAAATGGGTAGCAAAAAATTAAAAAGTCGTGCTTTCTCGCTTTATAAGTTTAATATTGGAAATACATCAGCGAAAAGAAATATTCAATTTGAAGAATGTTTATTGGAAGTCCAAATTCTATAATATAAATATTTTTGTATGAAGAGTATAATATTTTTAATACATATCGATAGTGGTGATGGTACATTTAGCTGTAGAATATCTCGTTCGTTTAAAATCACAGAGGAATTTGTTGATTTGAAATGTATCGCGTAAATAGATTATTAGTGTAGATTTTGTTCTTTAAAATTCGATCTTATGAAAGTATTGGTTAGAACATTCAAAAATTGACATACATAAAGAAATGAATTGACGAACACTAGATAGTGTCATCCATAAAATGATGTTGCTAAACATCTATTAAATCGGTATAGTGGTTTTCAAGACCTGTCTGGTACTATTAATCTGTATGCTTGATTTAATAATAAAAAATTTTACTGCGTCAGTCGAGTCTGGAGAGATAAAAAATTGTTTTGAACGTCGATTCGAATATTGATGTCCATTAAAAAATTTTATGATTTTATCACTACATTAAAAAGAATATTTTTAGTAAATAATTATGCGTCATTATTCTTTTTATTATTAGCGACAATAAATACCAAAAGGAACATAATTTTCTTAAAATTCAACGAAAACAAACATTACTTTGATTTAATTTAATGTTTAATTTAGTTGTCATATTTTTCATTCACGTTCTATTAACTCTTCTTTATCTTCCAAAATCTATTTTCACTTCTAAAACAGATTTTGGGATCATAAGGTTCCAAATTAAGTTCCCAAATGTGTAGGGTAAGATAATGGCTATATTACTTAATTACATAATGGAGTAAAATAATGGCACCACATCATTCGTCATAAGCTTTTGAAAATTATACACAAATGTTTAACGACTCTGAACCGCATAGAGTCGACAACATATTCACACATCAAACAATCCCTTGTCACATTAGTAACAAGAAACAGGTCAACAATTTGGAAGAAAGAATTTATTAATTTTCTGAACAGTTAAAATAACATACGTATAGTTTTCCATATATCTGGCACCTTAAAACAATTTTTATTATTACCCCTTCTTATGCTGGAATGAAAATCGATCCCGAGCCACCGTTCCATATCGGAATGAAACTGTATTAGTAAACTATGAACGAATTTAGTTAACAAAGAAGAGATTTAAGCATTTAGACGTGTTTTTAAAATATATGTGGACTGCGTAGGAACTGCAATAACATATTAAAATAAATTTAATACTGTATTCAACGGAAGACATCGTCGTTTCCGCTCAAAGTTTGATTATCAGGCATGTTTGGATCGGCGAACAATCCTGTCTGCCACTGTTATAATAAACTCGCGTGATCCAGCTAAAGAGAACCTATCTCATCTTAGAATCAGCAGGAATCCGTAAAATCTTGGGCAGGCCGCGAATAAAATCGCGTATTTATGGCGTTGGGTGGCGCGGTGAGCGGCTGGTCAAATGTAAATTCACTTCATCAAAAGCGGACTAAAATTATAAATGTCCGATATAAAGCAGTTCGATACGGTGTCTAACGATCCGTTGGTATCCAGCCCTTCGCTCTGCATAAAGATCTTTATCCGGTCGGTTGTTCAATTTTCGAGGCGGCGAAACGTCCGCACGAAAGAAACTGTCCCGAACGGACCGTCAACCGAAATGATACTTTCCATTTCTGTCGCATAAAGGAATAACGATAACCGAGAAACCAACTTTTTGCTGAGAACATTCTAAATAATTGGATGGAAAAAAAGCAGCCAAATATTACAAGGTCGATTACTCGTGTTCGATTATTTTTAATTTTGAAACGGTTCGGGATAAGGGTGCACGAGAATATTTTACATATTATATTCCACGAATGCACAGTGGTCTAGAAGTCAGTTCTAGTGCGAATTAATTATTGTGCGAGGGAAAAATTGACATTTTGTGTAAAAATTACTTTGAAATATTTTAGTAAAGTAAATAAAACATAATTTACAATACTGACTACTTGTTTATTGATATAATAATTAATAATGATGTTATAATATTAATAATAATAAGTAATAACAAAATTTAAAAAAAAAAAACAAGTTCTTGAATGTCAATTTCATTAAAGGGGAATACTATGGTCGATTCTAACCAAGTTTTATTTTCTGACAGAAATCTATCTTTATAATTATTGCCTATTTTTCAACGTTTCTCAATATTTTTGATAAAGTTCTCTAAAATTCCTTCAATATGATGTCCGCTCACATTTATTAAATTTGCTTTTGTTATTGTAGTATACACATATCAAACTATCATACAGGTATAAATTTTAACAGATTTACGTTAGTTGGTTTTTTTAATTTATTCGCGCTAGAACTGACTTTTAGACCACAGTGGAATGGAGTGATATAACCAAGACCAACGAAAATAGTTAATTGTTAATTAACATTATCAGAAACGAACTTGAATAACGGTTCAACAATAGATTTTAGTTTATTTCAGGTAAAAGGTTAACTAATGGGTAACAATGGTTGAATCTTTAACCATTATTACGTTATACACGTTGAGGTAAAATATCGTTTCCTATTAACCCTTTGCACTCGGCTGTCCCCTTTGAGGCACCACTAAAAATTGCTGTACCATTCTCCAAAATGTTGTTTACATTATTAAACATATCAGTATCTGATCAATTACTAAACATTTACGTACTGTAAATACGGTATTTTACCAATTTCATATCCCTAAAATTTCAAAAATGGTAAGGTATGAAAATATTCGTGATCGAAAGAAATGTTTAATTTTCCAGTTAAAAAACGCTCCGAGTGCAAAGGTTTAACATCAAGCATTACCAACAAAATATCAATTATGATCCTAGGAACATTTTGAATTAATACAGAAATTCATTGTTGAACCTCTCCAACGTTAAGTTCGTATGTCAGTTAAATAGTCGATTGTGTCAGCAAGAACAACACAAGACATGTAAATTTCCTCGAAAAGCAATAATAATTATGAGCGGAATACGTCTTTATCAGTGATTGTTTCGGAGTTTTTGCGGTCTGGGACTCCGTTGTTGAGCAAGAAGGAAATTTCCAGCGTCGGTTTCAACAATTCACGGTAACAATCGCGAGGTACACGTATCGGGGAACGTGTGCCAAACAAGTACCTCGCGCGGAATCACGACACGAAGGGGACGAAGCCTGAGAGCGCAGCGACGATTTCAACAAATTTGCACCTCTAATCGCACCTCGCGATACGAGTATAATGAGAGCATGACGCCAGTCGAAGCTAAGGATGAAGAAACTCACCGAGGAGCCCGATTGGATCTCTGAGGCCGGCCAGTGTGAGAGGCCAGGCCTCACCTTTGACCCCCTACCATGTTTTTCTTTTTACTCTTCCTTCCCTTCGCCCAACTCGTTTCTTCGGTTCGATCTCCCGGTAGCCTCGGGTCCTGTTCTCCGCTCTCATATTCATCTCATTCTTATTCTATCGATTTCACGCTGTTTCTGGTGCCATTCGCATCCTCCCGCAGGGCCACCGTTGCCTCAGGGAGTACTTAGACATTTCTTATTGTTAACGGGGAAATTAATTCCAACCTCTGTGTTTTCTTTATTAGTCTTGTTGCCGCTCTGAAGCGGCTGCTAACTTTTTAGGCTGCTCATATAATGTTTAGCGCTCCGCTCTTTGTCTCGACTAAAATGCTGTAAGTCTACTTCAGTGATTTTTATGCAAACTTGCATTTTAACACTAAACCTACCCATCACCGGTCAAAATCACCGGTTCCAGATTTTTTTTATTAGAAAATCTCATATGAGATTTATTTCGGCATAATTACAAAAAAAAAACGAAATACACCACATACAAAACAGAATATAATAATTACAAAATAGAATGTGGTTATTAGAGATACACAGATATTTTAATACAGACATATGATTAGTTGGAGCAGTATAAACAAAACTTATACTTTAAGACCACAGCTCTTAAAAAATGATAACATGTAGTGACGATTTTTTATTTTACATTTGTTGATATAATAAAGATAATCTATGTAATGACTAGACAGCGGATTTTATGCACTTATGACAAAAGTGAGTAGGTGTAATTTAAAACAGTAAGAACACACATTAGAAGCATTTGAAAATACTTTAATTTTATTCTCAATCTATTACACATATTAAGAAAGATAACAATAGTTATTAACAATAACAAATTCTATAAATTTTTGCACGTGGGAGCATCGCGGCAGTATCTCCTACTAAATGTGAAAGATTTCATCGCGATCGGTACATTCTTTGCTGAGCAAACGCCGAAGAAGTCGGTTAATAATAAATGAAGCATTACGTTTTTTTGCAATAAAAGTTGTTTTGAATAAAAAAAATGGAAAAAAATATAACGGGACCACCCCGGGAACATACTCTACAAGATGCAAAAGGTTTCGTACCGATTGGTCTATCCATCTCGGCATAATCGGTGAACATACTTAGAAAAAAGACACATACAGGTCGAATTGATTAATCTCCTTCTTTTTCGAAGTCGGTTAAAAATAAATTTCTATTCCGTTGCTGGTTGTTGCAATTCAGGCGGAAGCTTTTTATTCTGCGTAAAGATTCAGTATTCTTAATAGTTTCAAATCGTCACAAACTCTAAAGAATTTAAATTAATAACTAATTTGGGTTAAGCAAGTAAGTATACATACAAGTTATAATTTTTATATTCTCCTTTTTTCTTTCTCTTCTGATTGGGTTTTTAAGATATTGTTTCCTTTTTCTGCATTTGATCTAACAACCATGTACTAATTAGAGACGAATTCTTACAGACGCAATTACAATGAAATAAGTTTCTTGAAAATGATCCAAATCGTGGATCGAAACGTGGAAATATTTTATGTAAATTTGCAAAATATCTTAATTATTGTAAAGAATGATCGTACCAGCGCGCCAATGACATTCAAATATTTATAAACAATTGTCGATCGAAAGAAAGGAAAACGTAAAGATTCAGTGTCTAGTAATGACTTAACAGAAGATTGTAGCTTAGTTGTTTTATCAATTGGATTGTCTCCGATCCACTGAGGACTGTTAATGATCGCGGCATACGGCACGCAGCCTCTAAAGAGACTTTGATAAAGTAGACTCTATCTGTGTTTCGAATTGACGCATCCTTTATCGACGATAAACCCGTGGAAAATGTTGAGCGCGGTGGATGTTGCATGAATAAAGGTCTCATTGCCGGAGCCCCATAAAATCAGTGTCGCTACGTTGCGGCCCCGATGCTTGCATATAATAATGGCACCGTGTAATAAACTCCCTGCAGCGTGTCTGCGAAACGATTGGGCATTACTTTTCGTTTTATTATCACTTTATTATTACCGCGGCTTGCCTTTACGGCCGTATTAAGTCTAGAACGCGCGAGCGTCCCCGCGTGTCCGTGAACATGTTATAATTCATCTCTTATGGTGTTGAAGACTCGTAGAACTCGAAGGTTTACCACTCTATCAATTACACTGTCCCGACGCCAATTTTGCGTTTCGATAACCAGTAGACGGTGCTTGTAGATTCTAACGAAATTTTATTTTGATAAAAGAGAGGTCTGCACTTCTAAGAATGTTTGCTTCCAACTTGTAATAGCTTCACGATTACTTTAATCTGGAATTTCAACGTCGAAAGGTCAACATTTTTTATGTTACACCGTATTCTATTTAGTAGTGGTGATAAATTGTGCAACAGGAACCATCGGTCGAAACTCAATAATTCTCTTACAAAAAATTACGATAAATTTTTTTCATCATCAAATTAATTTTATTTATATTATATTTTCGATATAATTTATGCGGAATGAAATCATTACCTACGGCTTCATCAATAGCACGCTATACATATATATTCCGTCTGACTGAGAAATTAAAATATAGTGTAAATAAAATTAGTTTGATAATGGAAAAAATTTATCATAAAAAGAGAATGATTGAGTTTCGAGTGGTGGTTTCTTTTGCACTGTTTATCTTTCTGTTGAGTAGAATAAAACGCAATAAAAGAAAGCCTCGAAAATAATTTTACATCAATTTTCACCAAATCGAGGATCTAGAATTGTGCTATGATTTCTTTATACCCTCTACATTCTACAACATACGCGAAAGGTTTTAGAAATTTGATCAGTGCATCGAGCAAACTCCAGATCGAAACTTGAAGTGTCATATGTTCTTCACAGTGTTATAAAGATGTTAATTGTATTACAACCTACTTGCAGTGGTCGGCGACTATAACTTCATCTACTTTTGCGTTTGCCACGCATGCGTGCTTGAGTGATAACGTCCGCTGCAGCTACATGTTGAAGTGCAACAAACTGGAAAGCTGAAAAGTTTCGCGTCAACTAAACTTGATTGTACAACTACCAAATGACAAAAGTAAGTAAAATGGCAAAAGTAAGTTTGCAAATTGTCAACAGTCACCATTGTCCTACTCTTTTCTGTAGAGATACCTGAGAATACACATAATGAGTTTTTAACAAACTATTAAAATCTACATTTGAGAACTAAAGTCTATTAGAGAATCTATACACCGATCGAAATATTGAAATGTTCATGAAAATTTACATTTTCTTAAAGTAAGTTGAATAAGGGTAAAATGTTGAAAGGAAATTTTGCAGAAATCGAATCAGATTTGAATTTTATGATAAAATTTTATGATAAAAGTAAGTAAGTGAAACATAAGAAGAATTTAAGAACAATGCTACTATTGTCGACTAATTAAAATGATTAAAACAATAATTTTATTTTTATTTAATTTCTATTTCTTATAAATGGTTCAAATAATTTCTATTTTGCGTAAAGAACTAACCATGTGAAAACAATTTAATATTTACCGTATTTATTCCCAGAACGAATTTCAATGCGCAAAATTAATTTTGACGGTTCATGGCTTGAATTACTATAAATCATTTTGAATAGCCGTTACTGGCAGTTTCGAATGTAAGAACTGTATATGTATACACGATGGCTACATTTGTGGTCTGTCCACTTAAAGTACTCTCACTCACTGTGATTCCAATGATAACAATTCCCTTTGTAAAGCTTCCAATCCTGGTACTTCTAATTACACCGATTTTATGCAGCAATGGTTACAGTTGCTGTATGTGTGTGTGTGAAGCTTTCATTAAATACTCTTCGCCAGTTGTCTCTTCAGTTTCAGTGGGATCAATCATTTTTACTTCGATTATCTGCGATATCTATGCGTTATCGCTTGGAACTGTTCGAACCACTAGAATTCGACGTGCCACTAAAGTGGTAGAATTAAATGCGCGATCCGAATGAAATTATAATAAATGATTAGACTGTGGACTTTATATACTTACGAGAAAAAAGGAATAAGTGAAATCTGCGAAGGCATTACATGAGTTTAGGAATATTGTGATATTATTTATTACTTATTATTAGACTGCCGATTTTTTATACATTTATGAAAAACAAAATATTAGATGAATTTAAGAAAGTTGTTATATTATTTTCGACATGCAAAATATTTTTTACATTCGAATTGGAACAATTTAATTTTACATAAAATTCCACAGTCTATTTATTAAAATTATTAATAGACAAATTCAATTTTCAATTCGCTTCTGTTCCTTACAAACGATTTAGATAATGTTTATACTGCATAAAAATTCACAGTCTCGTAATGATAATTGTTTACCGACTTCTGCTGTTCAATTGTTTTTTAATACTTTGAAATAATTGTTACGAAGTGGTTATTCGTGGTGTTCGTTGTGCGAATTTAAAACAAAAGAATAAATATTTCGAAGTTAGCTCATAAAAATAATATTGAATAAACAATTGACAAGATTACGTACATGAACGATATTATTTAGTAATAATTAATATTAATATTCATTGTGAAGACAGTGAAACAGTGCTGTAAAGAATACAGTATTGTTGTTGTATGTGACTTCGCAATATTTATAATAGTAATACTTTCAGATTAAAAAAAATTGTAACAGTATAAATTTTTACCACAAGCCTGTAACTTTCAATCAAAAATATACATATAATAATATATGGTATTACTTTTGCACTTTCATAATTAAACAATTGATTTTTATACAAAATAAAAATTGCCTGAATTGCAACAAACTAGACTGAAATGGAAATTTGTCTTTCCTAATATATTTCATATTAATTTAATTTAGTTTTGACTGTTCTAAACTACTCCTGCTCATTTTCATCATAAGTGCATAAAATGCATATAATGACTGCAATGAGACAGTAAAAAAATATATTTTCAATACTGTTGCTCTAATAATTTGATCTTTGACTGTAGTGTGTGTGTTGAAACTGGTGTAAAAATTTGGATAATTCACTGGCGGAAAGAAATACGCTGTATGGAATATTTAGAGGAGCTGTCGTAACATTTTTGTGTCGCTGTAAATTCAGGCGGCCCCGCTGCATTTCCACAAATGCAAGCTAAAAAATGTATGCAGTCGGGCGAAATGACGAAGCCGGGAAAGCAGGGGTGGTCCTCGTAAGATATACCCCCGTCGTAATTCATCGGTGAACAACGTCTTGCGGTAGATTTTAATTTTAACGGCCAAGTTTCGGACCCGTTTATGGGCTTCGATGTATAATTTTATCGAGCCTGCCGATCTGACCGTGGCCCTCCGGGCCAAATATTGTCCTCCGCCGGTGGAACGGAGGTGACAAGGGGGGCGGAGAGGGGTCTCGATGGTTTGGGGATCGGTTAAAGATACTTTTACTTTCGACAGCGACGAAGATTGGACCCTTCTGAATAAACCATACGAGATTTCGTAGATGTTTCCCGTTATTACTGTTAAGAGGGCAAGTTCTTCTCTCCGGCGATAGGTATAAACATTTTTACATTTTTCCTTTCACTGCAATCTTCCTATCTACGTGAAAAAATCTAATAAGGTATCCTTTCGCTATACAGGGTGTCCCAAAAATCTATTTCCTTCACGGGGGTGATTCCTGAAGTTATTTGAAGTCACTTTTTCCTTTGCAAAAATTTTCTCCGCACCTTTGACAAGGAGTTATCGATGAAACACACGGATCAATCAGAGCACAGGTCCCGATTGGCTGATTTGAGCACTTGTCCAAAATATAATACATTACGAGAAAGATACAAAATAGGAAGAACACTGAAAGAGAATCTTGACGAAGACAAAATACAAGACCTACTGGAATTTATTAAGGAATCGAAAATCCAGGAAGTTGTACTATAATAATACATCGTCACTAATAACCATGCAGTTGATGCGACGTAAAACCTTCATTTAAAAATATAAAAAAGCCACGCAGGATAATTTCGCCAACGAAAAAGTTACTTCAAGTGGTCTGAGGAATCACTCCTTTCAAGAAAGTGCAACATTTTTGGACACCCTATACAGAATATAAATTAAAAGTATGATCTTGCAAGAAATGGTAACCATTTACGGGTAAATGTTCAGTTTTACGTAATTTTGAAATTAATGAAAAATCTGTTCAACTTATGAAAAATACAATTCGAAATATCAAACCACATACATACCTACACTTGATCAATAACTTTGAAAATACTATGAATTTTAACTTCAAAATTTACAGAAACGTTTCTGAAGAGATAAAGGGCATGATAATAAAAAGATTTTTTTCACCAGAAAGAAAGAAACTCTCGAGGAGTTGACGTTGAGAGTGAGAGAGAAAGAAAGAATGAGAGAGAGAGAGATAAAGTGAAGAGAAGGCGAGGAAGGCAAGAAAAGGTGTTAAACACTCAAGACTGCAATTTTATGGAGTTCGAAGAGAACCGAAATTGTTACTCGGGGGACGGTCAGCTGTGAAATTTAATACGAAAAGGGTAGGTGTAAACGTGTTACATAGGCCGTGTGTTATTTTTAGTCGCATCAGCATATTTTATAAATAAACCGCACGAACGAAATTATAGTGCAACTTGTACATGAAACTGGAATGTGAATGTGCATCGACTACGTATATTGCAACAATATCATCTTTGCTTTCCGTGTGTCCGTTTGCATGTAAATGTAGAATTGTTTATTAAATTTCAGTGACTGAGAATATACAGGGTGCATAAAAAGCAATGATAATCCGTCCTAAGGGTGAACCTGCACCTTTGGATCGGTGGACATTTGCAAATGAAACTTGCCGCAAAATTGTTTATACCAAAGAAAATTGTGGTTAAAGTTTGTAACTACATTGACACCCACTCATTGCGAAGAGAAAAAGTTTGAAAGTAACCATATGTCATAAACGAATAGTTATTAAGATACAAGCTGTTAAAATTTGTGAAATATTTGATTGTGTAGAGTTATGCGTATAGACAAAAGCCTACTACAATAGTCCGTCTTACCTGGTCTCGATAAGGCAGAACATAATTGTGTGCATGCTTCGAGACAAACGAAATTTAAAGGAACATTCGTCGCTAGGCCTGTACTTAGTCATTGTCTACCTTCCCATTCAAATGATAAATTTGAAATTGTAAAATATGAGGGCTAACCTTATATCCATTGCTTATTTTTTTAACAACTGTCTACCGATCCAGAAGTGTAGATTCATCCCTAAGACTAGGACGGATGACCATTACTTTTTATACACCTTACACGTGGGTGATAGTTGATTAAACTGTCAATAGCAAACACTTCGTTATTGTAATAAAATTTTGTTTAAATGTAACACTCCTTATTTTAAAATTTTAATAGTTAATTAGTATTGTTAATATTTTTCAATCTGTATTAAGAATTGACCACACGTTTTGATAATTCAAATGAGTAATTTCGGAATGTTTATTTAACTATTATTGAAATTATAAAGTTGCATTCTTGAATAAACACCTTCAGAAATTTAACTTAATTCAATCTTGTTTGTTGTTTTTAGTGCTCGGTAGATTTAGTATTGAACTACGACGTTCGTATTGGGTCAAAAAATGTCTATAGGACCTTTCACGTGAAACTTATTGCAATGGGTGAACACTGTAGTCGAGGACAATGACCTTTTGAGTACTTATCGTGTACTCGAACGTAAATGTATCCGCAAAGTTTCATTCTTATAAGGCAATACGGGGGAAAATGCCAAACAAACATAACTCGGAACTTAACCAGTAAATGTTACCACAATCGTATTTACGAGTGTTTTTTTTCTTTCTAGAACAATTGCGACAGGAATCAGTTGGCATTAACATACAACACAGCTGTGTTTTGAAAATGGTTATTCCATTTGCGTACCAATTTTTTCTGCTCTTTAATATTTTGTTTATTAAGAAAAAGAAAGGAAGTTTTGTTAGCTACGGTGAATTATTGAAAAGAAAGTATTTTTCGTATTGATTCCGACTTATGCAAAAATAATTTACTTAAACTTTTTATTACAATGCAGTAAAGTAAGATGTCGGATGTTGTATTGTATAGAGTTATCATTTTTTTTAGGTTAACATTTAGACAATAAGTGGCTGACATCCAGATACTAAATCAAATAATAAATTCATAGAATTATGTCTATTTTTTAATACGTTTGACGTTAAACTTACCACGTTTAAATGACCGACTATTTATTTGACAATTACGTAAATAAATTATAAAAATGCAGATTCATAGAAAATGATGAGACAAATTTTCTTATTCAAATATGTATTACAAAGAATCTGCAAATAGACTCAATGTTGCCACTTTTTTAAAGCAATGTGAAATTATTTCTGTTAAATTATTAAAAACATAATTTTGTAATTGAAATAAATTCACAGTGAGAAGAAAAATCTCTTTCGGTGCAGAGAAACTCGAATGCATATTAACAGAGATCTTAGTGAACAAAGAAACCTAAGTAAAGTGCACCCCGAACTCCAGTCAGTCCGATTGCTTTTAAACTATAAATTAAACCGATCTTTCGAGGAATTACAATTTTTCTGTCGCAGATAGCGTACGGTATAATTCAATTCTCATCAAAAGTTATCAAGGGCCCGTTACTGGAGAACGCATTAACCACCATAGCTCTTGCCACATCTACACAGTGAGAGAGAGACAGAGAGGTAGAGAGAGAGAAAGAAAGAAAGAGAGAGAAAGAGAAACAGAGAGAAACAGCAGTGGGCCCATAAGACACCCAGAAATCCTGTACGCGCGCATATGGTGAAACGAAAGAAATCTATACCTTGGAAAAGGTAAGGGCTCCTTTATAGATTCGTAGAAAGTTGTAAATCAAACGTTAATGGGAGCCCGCTGTCAGACATAAAGAGCTTGAAACAACGACGCATAACGATAAAGATAAAGGTACGGGAGACGGTAAAGGGTGTACTGGGGCCCGGGTCCCCTACCATATTGGCTTTTATGGTCCTTACACCGGTGAACCAGTTTGTAAGCATGAACATTTAAAAAGCTTCGAATAGCCATCATCAAAGTTTGAGGGATTTCCGCGTATCTGATGGAAGACAGCCGTAAATTTGCGCGCCGATCTTATCTGCACCGAAACGAGCAGATAATGCAGTCTTGCGTGAAAGTCAGGTTTGCCCGGCCACCTAAAATCCTCGATTCCCGGGCCCTGATTTCAAAATATTGCTAGCCCCCTTCTGCTAAAAAGAACCTAACTCTCGCAACACAATCGGGCCCATTATAGGGGCATTCTAGTTTCACTTTTACACGAAGGAATTTCATTCAGAAAACGTATCCTACCTTCTACATTGAAGATTTGCAGAAATAATAGACTATCGTAAAGGTTGGAGCACGTTTTGTTTTTTAACAATAAAATTTCATAAGGCAAGCAAAATTTTGCCGCATAAGTTGGAATACCCCGAAAATTCTGAAAAGTAAGCGTTGCAATAAAGTAAAAACGCCTTATATTCAATGTTACATTATATTGTATTATTTTTAAAATGGCGTCCATGTGTAAAACAAAGAAAAATAGTTTGTGTCCTAATTATTATAAAAACGCCATTTCGGAATACAGAAAGAAAAACAAATTCACATCGCGATAAGTGCATAATTCTTATTTTACATTTAAACTACATGCATTAAATTTCCAACAAATTAGATATATTGAAAAAATCAGTGCTGAAAAATTTTTAGTTGAAAACGAATCAATAAGAAACAGAATAAAAATCTTTAGGACACATTTTTGCCTTTGCTTGGCACAGGTATTTAGACAGTTTGTTTATAACCAGAAATAAAGTTGATTACCATGACATTGGTGTATCCGGTGTGTTAATGACATATCGTTAATGAAGCCGCGAAGAACATTTTTAAATGGGAAAAAATTATTTCGAATGAACCCAAGAATCATTTCTTTCAAGGAAGTACAATATTGTTGGGACACGCTGCACAGTTTTCAGCATAGAATTTTAAAACTTATAATTGCAACGGACGTAAGGCAGCACGCTATTAAAATAGTGAAGTAAACTATTTTTGGGGCTGCTATGGTAATTCTCGGTTTATCGTTGACTCCGCTGGCGATATTAAAAGATTTACGATTTTACGTCGAGAAGCCGAAACCGCAGATTGTTCATTAACCTCCTCGGTAAACTATCTTCCATCATCCTTCGTTGATTCGTTTTCGCAAACGATAATAAACGCCGCGTGCCAGATCACGCCACCGATATTCGTTCTTGGAAATCCGATGAATACGATCCAATTCACACTTGCACTCAAATGAATGCGTTTAATTTGTAATTGTAATGAACGCAATTAAATATTATCTGTTGTATTAAACAATGGTAATTAGTTCGTTAGGGAATGTTTGATACGACCGAAATAAAAATTAGAAAATTATGACGGCAATTAAATCTCGCTGTTACAACCTAATGAATTTCTTAATGATTATCCCCATAAATATTTTACGATAAGTATCGCAAAACAAAGTGGATTCCTTGAACGCGATAAGTGAAATATTTCGTGAAATTGAATATAACATAACATATGGGCGGTATGAATATTTATAAATAAATATGAAATTGTAGAAGAGCAGAATTATATAGAACAACAATCGTAGTGATATGATCGTTAAAAACATTAACAACTTATTCTAGTGTTTCGCACTTTACAGACATAAACGTTAGGCTTGAAATAATAGGACACAACCTACGATATAAATAGTGAATGGTCGTCAAATGTCAGTAAAGTAAATTTACTTCGCGACGAACCGATATTGCAGCAATGTCTCACTCTGAGCTGCTCGGGCTTGTAACTATTTATGCTTGTCTACATTCTCGAATATACTTTCTCGTTATTATCTCAAGCTCTCATTGTGTACGTAATAATAGAAAAGACTGACTTCACAATAATTAAAACATTATACATCGCCGCACTGTGGTCTGAAAGTCAGTTCTAGTGCGAATAAATTAAAAAAACCAACTACCG
Source organism: Lasioglossum zephyrum (assembly GCA_028455615.1). Lineage (NCBI taxonomy): Eukaryota > Metazoa > Arthropoda > Insecta > Hymenoptera > Halictidae > Lasioglossum > Lasioglossum zephyrum. The sequence goes on along the minus strand of CM052321.1, from coordinate 21,485,641 downwards.
TAAATCTGTTAAAATTTATACTTGTATGATAGTTTGATATGTATACTACAATAACCGTATACTTTTGTTTGCGTAATTCTCATCCTATGAAATTTTATAGCTAAAAGACAAAACGTGTCCCAACCTTTACGTCAGTCCCTTACATACAGTGACTATAATTTTGGTTAACGGAAAGGGTAGGTATTAATTCATCACACAGACAGCAAAAAGATAGCTTTTATATCAGAGAATTTAATGTATTGCTTATTGTGAGGTACAACAGAAGATATTCTACGAAACTAAATCTTGAAACGTG
>CM052321.1:21407217-21485246 GCA_028455615.1 Lasioglossum zephyrum | reverse complement strand
TATTTTTGGCCTTCGTTTCCTGTAATGTTAACGAAAAATTTGTTTATAAACAGAAACAAAGTTGACAAGCATGCCATTGGCGTTTCCAGTGCGTTAATGTGACAAAAAATTCAACTTATACGGTGTCCGAAACTTTACGACAATCTTATTGGTATAACATTTTTTTCGTCCAACATTTACGGTCCTATCATTTTACCCGGCAGTGTAATAAAACGAGGTGATATCTGTAGCATACAATCATGTCTGGGCCGCATTACAAATTCTCACACGTCAGCTATCCTTCTTGGCTATTCGTTTAATCCAACCGCGGTTGTAGCTGGATATAAGAAAAGAAAACGCACATGAAGACAGTGGATTCCCCGGGTGATCCGGAATGAAAACGCGGTCTGGTTAAATGGGAAAAAGGGGGAGCCGAAGTAGTTGTATCCTATGAACCGTCATCGTGTTCCGCAGGGTCGCCGGGTAGCCGGCCATTGTATTTCCTTGAGGCAGGTCTGATCGGGGATTTTGAAGTCGATAAATCACAATTAATTAGCGGGGCGTAATGATGCGGCATGTCGTTGCAATTGGTATGAGCTGACGGCGTGTCCGTGTGTATCGACGGAGCTGCGTGTGTCTGCGGGCGCGGAGCGGTCGGGCTTAAATGTACCGAGGCCATCGCTGTTCGCAGATTCGACGTGGAAAGAATTATGGGTACAAATTTGCGCGGCGCATCGTCCGCCGATTTTACGCATAATCGCGGCCACCGATCGGTCCCCGCCTATGTAAATGACTACACAAACGTTTCGCGATTTTAAACGCAATAATGAGCTCGCTCGGTGTTTATAATTGTTTACAACGATACCGGTTACGGGTACTGATGTACCCGCTGCAGGCTTTGCTTTTATTAACACCCGCACCGTTCACAGCCTTCCAGCTTCTGCTTCATCGAAGCTGTTCATTCGCTGCTGAGGAAAGTCTTCCTGAATAAACTACAACACACAATACGTAAATAGAAACTATTCAATTAAATGCTTCTAATAACATACAGGGTGTGGCGCCTCATTTTGCCATCTACATTTACGTCATTATTATTACGCATAGCAAACAATGTTTCAGATGAAGTTGAATGGTTTTGAGAGGGGCACATTCTGATGGTACATTTTGTTTTGTAGGTGGACGTGTATAGGACATATGAAGGTCATTAATGTTTTTATAAATGGAATCATATATTTTTTATTGCATCAGCTGATGCTCCTTCGTATTCTTTACAAAAAAAGTATTAATCTATTTGTGTAAAACAATCATTAGTTTAGGAGATATTTTAAATATGTCTATTTACAGAAAAGGTTTAATGTGGCGACCATTTGCATCAGAACACTTTCTGAATCGAGAAGTTTGAAAAGAACTAACAAATTATAATTAAAATATCTCCTAAACCAATGATTTTTTTACACAAATAGATTAATACTTTTTTGTAAAGAATATGAAGGAACATCAGCTGATGGAATAAAAATATATGATTCCATTTATAAAAACATTAATGACCTAGATGGCAAAATAGATAGATGGCAAAATGTGGCACCCCACCCTGTATATTTGGATAAGACTTTCTGACATCTATAAAACTTTTCACACCCGTTATACACGTCAATTTTACTAGCTTCGATGTGCTGAATATGTCTTTCGTTTTTCTCGAAAATTACAAATTCCTCAGATATTTACAAGAAACTTTCTTACTTGCACATTTAATTTTGCATGTATGCGTGCATCTGTTACAAGTGTAACCAAAGGACTGTTTTGGGGATTTTCTAATTCGTAAAATCCGGATCTGGTATTATCTTTTTTGCTACTGTAAAAAGTTACCGTTGTAGAGGATGTATTACTCTGTTCAATCGAAAATTTTCTAGTTGATTTAAATTATAATTTTCAGCAAATAATGTTACAGAAAAATACCCGAATCATATTCTTGTCCAGCACGTCGAAACGAATGACAATTGTAAAGTTCAATCTACATTTGTATGTTTCGACGTCTTATAATATTGTCGCCGGAATGATCAAACTAAACGGCATAATGGCAAGAAGACTGGGCTGTTAGGTCCACCTGATCTTCTCCAGAGAGCATCCTCCACTGGATTGTCTATAACAATACGGTTTACATGTACTTTACATGTAGTTTACATTTGTTTCTAATGTAGATTCTCGGTAACTTGCCGTCGTGTTATGTGATCTTGCAATTAGTAACCGGAGTCTCAAGGTCCCGACAGTCGAATCAGAAATCCTAGTCACCTGTTCGAAATTTGCTGGTTCCTGGACGTGGCTAGCCGCGTCTCTGTCTCTCGGAAAACGTTTTCCGGCCGGTGGAAAGCGTCCTGCACCGTCGTGGAACCGGTCACGAGCTATAGAAAACACGAGTGACCGGGTTCTCCTTTTGTCCGGCTGTCCAGCTGAAAATAATGGTTTAACTATTCGACGCTGGGGGACAGGGTGGGGCGGCTGGGGTATGGTGGGGTAGAAGGGACACACCGTCGGAGGTGTTAATACAGAGGTCGATCTCTCGACTCCCGGTACCAGTTTCATGCAATATGCGCATGTTTAACTGACCAAAGAGCTCTGTATCGTGGGCCTGTAGAATAGAGTGTGCAGAACGCTCGGTACAGCAAAGGGACCGGTTAGAAAAGGTAGCTCGGAACTCCCGCTTTATTTATACATCGCACTCCAATCCGGCGACGACTGGCCAGGCTGGCCAACCGGCTGCGAAATACTCCCATGTAAACATGCCGACCCGCTAAACTTCCGACTCCTTTGGACCCAGACCTGTCTTTGAGTTACTAGACCTGAACGATTTTCGTAGCATGGACTCTCGGCTCGGACCAGCAGCCCCGGCCTTTCGTTTGATTAATTATTAGTTATTTGGCTTCTCTGATGATGCTGCGACCGTGACCGGAAGTCCCCGTTAAATATCCAATGTCGCTCCAGATATTTTCCACTCGTAAGTGGAGCGTCTGAAAAATCACCGGGGATGCTGATAGATCGTAACACTTATTTGTCCCGTTGTACGGTGTCTTCAATCGTCCATACTTCTCTACCTAGGCAGATCTACTTTCGAATTTTCTTTAAAATTGTTTGTTATGTCGCACCAATCAAGAAGAAAAAATTTATATAGATAGTCGAGACTCGAGAAAGAATTGTGTGGAGCTGATGTATTTGGTTATTTTATTTATGCGAAGAAATTCGTCCTAGTTTTTGCTGTGCATAGTCTAATTATGGATCCAGACATACCAATTGAGAATTTCATTGAATTCCTATTGAAAATGTGTACTGTTTCAGTGTGCCTATCTTTATTTCACCATTTACCTCGATTCAACTTAGAGCTATTAACGTAGTTTCACGTAAATATTCTTTGACCAATTTTTTTGCTAAAAAAAGGAAAGGTCGTCGATTCATGAATACTGTTTTCAGTCACCTTAAATAAGCAATTCCGTTCTGCACGGTCGATATACGCTCCCGAAAATACTATGCGAAACATTTTGAAAAGGTAAAAAATAATAGATCTTCCACATATTGAATATAGTCTTACAATTAGAGACATTTATTTCAATATAATATGAATTATATTATATTGAAATATAATATATAATGAATAGGTGCCTGTACGCAATCAAGTTATTAAAAAATAAGTAAATAGTTACTATCATATGGAACACACAAAGAAACGTAAAGAGTGTCCTATCTTTGATGTCCTGCGTCCGAGAGTGTCCTAATCTCCTCTAGGGAGCTACCAGATTAGCCAGCATCTGTTAAAATAATTCTGATAACACAGTTGATATAAGCATCTATTTCATTAGTTCACAATAATACAGTTCACGAACACAGGTGCTCGGCAACTTACAATCTGTGCACTATACCCGTGTTTCGAAAGCGTAGCAAATGTCTCCTATCCCGCGGGCCGGGATTGAAATGGTATTGAAACCGTGCTCGGTCGCGTGTGTTGGTTTACATCTTCTGCTGGTTCCAGGTTGGGTAGAGGCCTATCGAGATCCCCGGATCCGAGCGTAATCGAATTTTTGTCATCGAACGCGGCTGACAATTACGCCGGTTCCTAGGGTAAGGGTTGAACTGCGTCAAAGATGGGCTATTTGTATACCTTGCCGGTGTGTACCTTCGTCCTACAGAGCCTCGGCTGGGGGTAGAATGGGCTGGCTAGCGGGAGTTCCAGCCAGGAACGGACAGCAGCAGCAGCCGGGTCAACTTTGTTTGCATTGGCCGTGCATGTCCTGTCGGCCATGGGGCGGCCGCTTCTTGATGCAAACTGCCCATTTGCAACTACAATCATCTCGGCGTCGAATCGCACGGCTCCTGGCCTCGATTGCCGTGGAACGCGCGCGGTGTATAAACCGACCGCACTCCAGTGCAACGGTGCTTCAGTCGCTGCATAACAGAGTGAAAACAACGGCCGGCAACCCGGGGAACCAAAGGCCGTACCAACAGAGAGGCCGGGCGATCGTGTTCACCCCCGGCAACCGGCGCCCGTGAATTCGACGCCGCGACGCTTTGACCGACCGGGATCTCGATTCGACAGAATTCGCCTCTTTTTGGGACGCGTAATCATCCCGAACACTAACTACGAAGGGAATGCGTTTATGATTCCGCGGTCCCAATTCAACCAACGCAATCCCTGCTCTCCCATTCGTCGCCAAGGCACTCCGTTCTGCCTTAGGTTAATTGTACCGATTTCTGCGGCATCAGGCTTCGATCGTATTTTATTTTAATATTGTTCCTAATCTATATAAATAAACATTAAAAGCTGTGCGTTGGTAAGCGCGTCACTTGAGAACGGCTAGACCGATTTGGCTAATTAAAAAAAATATGTTCGCAATAGTCCGAATAAGATTGGTAGGGAAAGAAAAATTGGAGAAGCTGCCCGGAACAATGGAAAATTAAAAAAAAAATTTTTAATTTTCAGCGGTGTACTGCTGCTAGAATTCATCTCGCATGTAAAATTTCCCATTGGCGTACTTCTAAATGCACTTAGAATAACTCAGAAATACGTTTCTTTCTCATTTTTACTTTATTTACAAAATTCCAGTAGCTTTTAAATAAACAAATTTATTGAAACTTGGACTGGACAACGTCTGTCGGGTCAGCTAGTTTATAAAAAAAAATTGGTGGCCTACAAAACCTAATACAACATAAGAAAATGTTAAAGAATAAAATACGTACGTATTACTGCGGACAAAAAGAATCATGTACTAATTACTGCGTATTTTAAATGAATAAATCTTTTATTCATTTTGACATCGTTGTATAATATTACTCAAATAGTTAAATACATTCTTTAATAAGTTTTGAGTAATATTTATTATTTTTAGTTTGCGAAGTGGTTTTAAGTTAAGAGCATTGTGGAGTTTACAACATTTTGCAGTTACATTTATAATGTAAACTTAAAATTTCTATTCTTTTTGTGTTTGTCCTTCTTTGCACTTCACTTTACCTTGATTTTTATTTTTGTTACTGTCTTTTTCAATACTTTATAAATTAATTTTTGCCATATCTTCTTATTTTGGACTGTGGGCGTTTTTTTTACCATGGCAACCAAGATGTTAAACTTTCAGCGAGTTCATTTTTTTATATATTTTTTTACCCCATTTTTTGAGATGAACTCTCCTCTTCATAATTGAAGTGAGAGTATTTACTACTATTTGTTAATTGATTTATTTCATAATTTGAATGTCTTCTTTGGAAATGTACAGATGCTGGCATTTCAGAATTCCGCGTGCGACACTGCAGAGTGTGCGGTGACTTGTGAATGCCTACATATAAGCGATGACCTCAATTCATTAATACCTCTGCTAAGTGCACTATAAGCAGCATCATCTATTCTATACTGTATTGACATCGTGGCACTTCTTGTTACAGCTTTAGAAGGCAATCGTGACTCAGAGAGTATGACCAACGTCGGACACTAACACTGTCCTTTTTAGAATTTCTATATTCGAAACAGTCATATCCTTCGGTTACACAAACAATTCTTCACTAGCGTGTGGATTTTATTAAAATTGTCATCTATATAAAAAGAATTTTGTGTCTTTTGACAAGTATGCTGATTTTATTTTCTTTCTTTTTAACCACGCAACCCGTATTCATTACTAGACTGAATCTTTCTGCAAAATACATATTTTACATGTTAATTTCAAGAAATAGAAGTTGCATAAAAATTTATTTCTTGTTTTAATTTTTACTATTTTTAAAATTTAATATTTAATTTTAACGATTACATACATTTTCATTGATACAATGAAATAATATTGAAACAATTGTTTATTTAACATACTGCAAATTTTTAATGAGCTGCGTATATTGTACCTGTCTAAATATTGCTTTTCTAATGAACGCAAAACAATTACCGAAACTACATACAATTTTTTGTTTTTTTTTCTCTTACTCTTTTGGAACATTGATTAACTTAGACTGACCTAACACATAATGTTGGTTATTTACGAAATTAAGAAGTAACTAAAATGTGTTTCTAAATGATTTGTAGTTAGCGAGAACCTTAAACAGAATGTATGGCACGCTTCTGCTTAATTAATTCAAGTTAGTAAGTATTAAATAAAATAAATTGAACTTTCATCACGAAGTACATTCGTATACCTTCCACAATTCACTGAATAGAGTGACTAAATGACAAAAGAATTATTCACGAAAAAGTTCGTTTATACATTTTAAATAAAAATCAAAGTACTGTATGTAAATGTTAAACTCAGGCATTTATCTTATTAATTACACAGTGTTTGCAAATACGATCTCACCGATGACCATCATCGAAAGAAAATCGAGTCGCAATAGCGGCGTTTTTTTTAGTGTATTCTAAAATGAGTAATATTCAGATGGCAAGCGGGAATCGAAGACACTCGTTTCCATCAAATTTTCAAATTGTCATGCGTGCGACGTAGTTTATCGGCAACGTTTCCCACCACTAGAAAAGTAGGACGGGTCTTCGACGGAATATTAACAAGTACCAGCCTACCGCACTCGGCTGGTATATTTTAATCGTGTTCGAGCACTTAAAATTGTATGCATATTGACTCGCACAATTATTCACAAAACCGGGGTTGATCGGCTATCAGGCAGGCATTGAGCATTGTCGAAATAAAGTATTTGAAGAATGATCGTCAACATATATCTTCTCCGATCTGGCTATATGTCATTTGAAATAATTATGTGATATTATAATTTTATGAACAGCCAAATAATTTTCTTTAAATTACTTCATTATTTAAATGTATTATATAATTTCATTTGAAATTCAAATAATTGAATTGATTATTGGAATTTATTTAACTTATTTACTTATTTTGTATTTATAGCTCAAATAATTTGTAGATACTCTATAAAAATTCTATTTATTTCTCTTTTAAAAGATCTTTCGAATAGAATACATTTTGAAATTAAAAATAATCAAGCATTTGAAGTAATTTATTTTTTAAAATGATTTTCTGTTGTTTTATCTAAAAAAGGGGTCCAATCTTACTATCGGGCATGAATGCAAATTAAAGAAAGGTTTTCGGTCATTCTTAAGTCGGTACATGTATTATTGCGTTATTATATTTATTGCGTTTATTTTATTTTTATTTTAATGGTATATACACTCCAGTCGCTATTCGATATTAACAAAAATTAAAATGTTTTCTATATTCCACTCCCGCCACTGGCTATAATTTTAGTATGTGTTAAGCGTGAAATACACTTTCTTCAATTGTAAGTAGTAGACAGCGCATTTTTATGTAAACACAAAAATTGTCAGGATTAATTACAAAAAGCATGTTGTTGACAACCATGATATTGGTCTTTCCTATGCATTAATGTGGAAAAAAGCAGAGTTCGCAACTTACATGGTGTCCCAACCTTCACGATAGTCCCTTAGCCAGCACACATCTTCCAGGGTGTGCCCAGCGATGGGCAAAAGAACACCCCCAAGAACCCAGTGTTCACCTGTTGCACGGTGGAGCGCAGGTAGGCAGTGCCCTTGGAAAACACAACCCAACCAACAGCCATCCAACCAACCAACGACCCAACGACCCAGCGAACCAACCCCAACCAACCCCCGGCTCCTCATTAGGGTGTATGACAGATGCGGAGCAACGAGTCTTCGGGCCGGCTCGGCGCGGCTCTGGCGTGGCTCCTGGCGTGGCTCGGTGATCTCGCGGCGACATTTCCATAATATTCAAATGCGCGGCGAGGGTGAAACAGAGGCGAGAAACGGCCCGGGGAACAGAGATATTCCGCGGGGTGGTGGGAAAGGAGGGCCCGGGGAACCGGACGGAGATCGAGGGTGCGAGAGAGCGGCGTGGTATGCCGCGGCATGGTGTTGCCGGCTGACATATTTATCGGCGGCCACGCCACCTGCAACCGGGCCCGCGGCATCCGCACAGAGCGGTGTTTTGCCCATTTGTATCCCCGATCCGGCGACAGCCCAGTTTGCCTCCCATTCTCCCCGTTCTTCTCTTCATCTCTCTCGGTCTCTCTGTCTCTCTTCCCCTCTCCCTCTCCCTCTCTCGTTCGCCAAACAAGCGAGCAAGCCTTTCTTCTTGCAGAGTATCGGCCCGCGCCACGCCGCGATCGGCCCAGAGGGTTATTCGGAAGGAACGGCGGAACAGAAGGATGACATATTGGCTGGTCGCAGCGTTCTCGGGGTGTTGGACGCTGTCCAACCTACCCAATTGAGGGATGATTGCTAAGAACTAAGAACCGACATTTCCGCGACTACCTCGCCGGGCCTCTCTGGCTACAAAGGAGTTTAACCCTTCAGTGCGTCAGACCTCATCCCCCGAATCTAATAAGTAGACTGCGGATTTTTATGCGATATAAAAATTGTCTGCATTCATTTCTGCATGCTGGAGCAAATTAGACATTTATTCCTTTTTTCTTTGAACATCGAGATGAGATTAACTACAGTGTTTTTGAATTATCAAATGTGTTGGAATTTTTTATGTGCGTAATGCATACAATAACAACCATTGTCGGTTTTTTTTCCTGAAGAAGGTAGCTGGATATACATATAGTAGCTGTCCACCTCATTCCTTTTATGTATTTCGGAATTAGTACAACATAGAAGAATGAGAAACTATATATAATAAGAGAGCTATTGTATCTTTTTTCGAGAAACTGTAATTTAGAACGTTTTCAAATATTATTTTATCACAAATTAGTTGTCATCGATTTTCTGTAGTGCACCAGTTAAACTAATGGAAATATGAAACATTTAAAAGATATGAGAGAACTAATCTGTCCAGAGAAAGAAAACCAGGGTGCCTCAGAATCGTATAAAATGCATAAATTAAGAAAATGATTTTCTCAGGTGAATTTTATCACGATTATCTATTGCTACCAACATGGCGGATTCTAATATTATTCATTCATAAGAAAAGTGACACAACTTGTGTTATATAAAATAAATACACAAATTGTGATGTACGTTATAAACTAATGTGCATGACAATTAACCAAGTATCTAAATAACAACAAATTATTTTACGTTTCCAAGTTGGTTATATACAATCAAAAAATTGGTAATTTTAGAAAATTTTCAAATGGCTCTCCTCTGTAAAATTTCTTTTTCATGACTTATGTCACTTTTCTTCCGAATGAACAATATTTCCAATTTATAATTGTTGAGACTGTAAAGATAGATCCATGTGAAGTTATTGAACAAATTTAATTCTTTTGGTATGTATTATAAAGAGAATGCCTAAAAATATACATAGATCCTTCTTCTTTTTTTATAAAGTTATTACAGGGTGCGGAGGGGAAGGGGTGGTTGCAGGTAGGGTTGAGACTCGGCAAGTAAATGGAAGAACGCTAATTCTCGGTTGATGAAATTCCGCAATGTACGTTCAAATCTATTTCCATTGATCGTCGAATGTCGACCATCTGAGAGCGGCATAAAAGCCGGCAGCGGCTATTAAATCCCCACTTGGTCGAAGGTTAATCCTCTCACCTGTTAAAGATGATGTATAGTCGTGGAAAGAAACAACCGGTTGCACGCGAACACCGTAAATCCAACCGTAGTTAAACTTCTCTTCTCCGTCTGCGGACGTTCTCCTTTCCCTTCTGGTTCCCTGTCTTCCCGAGGAATCGGCGCACGATGATATATCTCCATGCTGTTAAACGGTCCATTGTTTGCGACGGCCACTGACGAATTTGTATATGTTTATAATAGCGACGCCTGTGGGTAGCTATGAGGCATAATGGTGACAAGGGGAGAGATTGTTTTGTGAGTGGAAATTGGAGGTAGGCGGTGGCTATTCGGCGTTAGGGCCGATCCTGGAATCCATTTGTCAAATTTTTTCGATGCGCAGCCGATACTTATCCACCTTAATTGTAAGAAAGTTTTCTATAACAACAAATAAAAAACAATTTTATGAACTATTGTTTTCACAGCGTGATACTGGCCATTTAATCATAATTAATTGTTCTGTCTATACATAATTAATTCTGTCAGATGTGTGCTACGAACTATCATTTATTATTATATATAGGCACTTTAGTACGTTAATATTAATAGTTACATAGCATATGCAATTATTATCAATTAATTTCATTACATACTGTATGAAAATACAATATGTGTTAATTCATTGATATTAATAGTTACGTGATATGCATAATTATTATCAATTAATTTCATTACATACTGTATGTAGATCATTTTATGCAACAAGTGAGTATAGAATTTTTCCATGTGGAGAACTACTAAATTTAATTTATCATTACTTGTCAGCTAGTACATTGATCTTAATAGTTGGATAACATATACAACTAGTATCAATTGATTTCATTACATATTGTAAAATAATAAACATTATTCATCGTATCATAAAATGCAACATTTGAATCAAAATATTTACAATTGAATGTTGAACGAACTTCTACGATTATTATTATAAAAAATGCTCAAATGAAGAAGTTAATTAAAACGTTTCAATAATTTTAATAAAAGTGATGGTCATGTCAGCTAGCGTAGCGTGAATATACGTTAATAACATAAACGGAGCTATAAGAGCACGGTCGTGAAACGGGACCTGCCACCTTTAGTCTCAGTCTTATTCGCGAGTTATGGGTCATAGAGCATCATCGATCCGAGGTATGTACGTCCACGCGCAACATGCAGTTAATATTATTAGTGTTACGTACCAATTACTCCAAGTCTGAAATAGCGTGACTTGTGTTCCCGTAGGTCAGTCCACGTGGGCACTTGGCACAAAGCCATAGTGGGTGATAACGCCGAGCACAATGCGAAATTCTAGTACCGCGACTGCGACATCCATCGGAATCCGCCCTGATCTGTCCCGGGCATTGCAATTTGCGGGGACGAACATTTTCATTAAATTAAGTGTTAACTTTTCTTTTCCGATTAACCTTGCGATGGTAGGGGTCGCTCGTGACCCCGACAAAAGTTTCTATACACCGACCTCCGCTACTCTGCTACAAGGGAATTTTAAATTTAGGATGTCTTTGACACACATTTCAATTATTTGGACTGTCTTCGCAGAAATTTTTAATAAGCTCTACTTTGAACATTTGCATTAAATTAAGTGTTAACTTTTTTTATTAACAAAAATGTATTTTAATCTTTAAAAAATCACAATGATTTTTATTTTTCGTCGAAAAAAATGATTTCTCGAAGTTTTATATACATATAGAAGTTTATAGATGTTTAAATACCGTTCAACTCTCTCTCTCTCTTTCTCTTTATAGTAGGAATATTTTTTCCTCAGATTATCGGAAACTCTATCGTGTGTATACCTATAACTACCTATAAGGAAGTTTTTAATATTTAAAACATGAATACATGTAAAAAAAATTTTCAAAGAATGTTTTCATATTTTTAGTTCCAACGAGAACATACTAAGAAAAGTTTTACTGTGAATAGACGTGATCTTATAAAATGTTTCATTTAAAAATTCACTTAAAACTGGAATGATTAATTTCATCAGTTATTAATTTCATTTTTCTATCACGATGATGGAATTTTACAAAATTTTAGAGTTTGAAACATATGGATAAAATCTTGATGAAAGCACGTAATAATTTTCCTGATAGAACTATTTACCATATATTTTCTAACAAGAAATACATTACGTGTGCAATGATGCACGTGTGCGCAAGTATGTAAGAACATTACATTTCTTTCTCAGCTGCTTCCTCGTTCCACAGTAGCTTTTTTCTAGCTTCGATAATTTTATCGTCATCCCAAACACATTTCTCTTCTCCAACTCTGTGAACGGAAGTAGAAATGGATAGGGCCGAGGCCGAGGTTTGCAGCGAGGTTCGCAGCGAGAGGGGAGCGAATGAGAGGGAACGGATATGGCACACAATGAAATAATCATAGAATCATGCTCAGTGATCTTTATCTGTGCATAGTACTTGAAATTGTTTAATTAATCAATTACCTATATGACGATTTCGTATTTACTGATAAACGTGTTTTCCTGTGAATTAAAAAAACGTTGCGTTGAAAAATGTAACGATATCATGGAGGAAGAATCAAGTCGACCATATTGAACTATTATAACAGTAATATCCTTGTATATATATATAATGCTACTTTCTGACATTTGTTTATACTGAATACTTTGTACTACGTTATGTCATTTGTTTATTCTGAGTATTATTATGCTTCAATCATTGCAATATTTCATCAACACACATGAAAACAAAACATGCACAACAAAGAAAATAAAATGTAGCTCTAATAAATTAGAAGTTGTTGTCTATTAGTATATTTCTTTCTGTAATACGATTAAAAGATAGAAAGTAAAATATTATAAAAATTAAATATTGACATTCTTAAATTCTTCTAATGTTTCTACCATTTTAAATATCGCTGAATTTTGTTATTAAAAATGCACTCTATAATGATAAACAAAGCAACAGATAAGAAGAACAATAGGAATTATTATCTAGTAAAACAGAAAACACAGAATAAAATAAATGGGATAATAATATGAAGATGATCGAGTTCGATAAATGGTAAATGTCATTGTTAAACGTAACCAACAAAAAGAAAATAAAATCAAGTATTACATCAAACCTGTTTCTTATAGTTCCAATAAATACTACTTAAATATTTTGTTGCTGCCTTCGTATTACAGCAAAATAGAAAATAAATGGAATACAGTATACACATATGTATAACAAAAAATATGCAAAAGTATAGCTTCCCCTTCATTGCTGTACGCTACAAACAGTTCAATTGTCATGTCGAATCACATTTTTTAAACAATACAAGTTACGCAACAAGTCTTACATTGTCATTTCGAAACACATTTTTAAATAATATACGATATATTATAAAAAATTGTATGTTAAAGTGAAACTGTCATCTTGTAGTTCCAGAATTTTCAATTTTCATTTTGAATTTCATTATTGCAAGGTACACAGCTTCCCTTCGGTGTCAATGGAKCTRTTCTCCATACATAAAGAACGTGAAACAATGGACAAACTATTCCTGTATTGCTGCARAYCCTCTAAWCATCATTGTGTTTGTTGATTATCGATCGTAGTGTAGTTTATAACAAGAAGTCTAGATGATATCGGCGCAAAGGTTCGATCAGTATTAAATTAAAGCAATCGTGCTAGTTTGGTTAAAGTTTCAACGTTTCGATCCCAATATGGATCCTTTTCAAGAAAGAGGAAACAACTGCGTCTGCTTTATGAAAAAATTAGAGACAGGAATATATGTATAAGCACATGTTGTTTCAGTTCCGGTACACAAGTTACTGTGCACTTCTAATCATCGTTCTCAATTTTCCGATTCCAATCAGCAGAGTTTTCCATCAGCGGAATTTTTCCAGTTCCCCATCGAAATGCTAATCGAAATCATTAACCCGGATCGGTGGGTCCGAGAAGGTTTGCCCGGCGTTGTACGTGCCCCATGCTGAATTCCCGCCGTAACCCCATAAACCTCGTCAAATCACCCATTCCCGTGGGCAATTTCTCACAAAAACACGAACGCGTAGCCACGAAAGTATTTAATCCGTGGGCACAGAGGGTTAATGAGCACGAAGTAGCGAGGTACACGCGGGGGCTCCATGGCAGGTCTCTGTGTCTCTCCCCCGTGGGAGAGTCATGTGGTCCCCCAGACAGTGGCGGGGTCCCATACGATGGCGAGGAGGGGAGGGTGGGGCGAAGAACGTTCGAGATGGAGGGGGCGGGAGGGGACCCCGGTTATATTGCTGAATTGAGGAAGGCGGTGTTACAAAGCGCCCCGTAAATCCGCGCCAGCTTCGACACTCGACATTCCCTCCGTTTTATTTCGTCCTCGGCGCGACGCGGGATACGTCGAGGCATTAAAAATAATAGCAGGGACTCAAGCAGGGATTCCGCGGGGCCCCGCTCCGGAGGAATGTCGCTGGCCCGAATTTTGCGTGGTGCCTTCGAATGTGCACCCGAGCAAGGGGAGCCCACCGATCTGGAATTGAAGACAAAGATGACAATTAAAAAGTATCGGACTGCCGTTCATCTGCTGCAGTTTTGTCACCCGATGAGCTCGCGTTTCTTCACCAGTTAAGCCCCACTACGATTGCACAATTTTAGTCGTTGTTCCTGTTGTAGAAATAGACCTTACAGGTCTGCTCGACATTTTTGTTCTTGTCATTTCTGATAGAAGTTGCGTAGAAAATAATCGATACACACGTATTGTGGATCCAAGCAATTGCCGATTTAATTGATTCAATTGATTTAATTGAAAATAAAAAATAATATATAAAAATAATATATATATATTAATATAAGAATTAAAAAAAAATATACATATATATATATATATACTGTGATAATTTCGTAAAAAGGAATAGTACGAAAATCAGTTCTCACAAATTCTAAAGCTGAAAGCTGCTAGTTTTATAAGCTATCATTCATTTCACTCTAACATTTTGTTTCATGATGTAGCCAGCGAAAAACTGAAGTGCCGTTCTTCCTAAAAAAACGAAATTATTTTCGTGACCGAAACTATCACAGATTTAAAGATTGAAGCTTCTTCTTTGCAATAACGGCTTGAAAATTGACGTAAGATTTTGTCTGGTTGTTTCATCGTGCCTTGAATGAGAGGTGTGCTGCTAACTCGTTCGTCATCTGCCCTTGAACTTGTTCCTCAGTTTTATGTCGTAAAACAGTGACATAAATCGTACATCAATTTTGAAGACGTCGTCGTAAAGAGAAGGCTTCAGTCTCTAATCTTATGGTAGTTTCATTTACGAGAAAAATTTTTGAAACTTTTTGGAGACGCAAAAATAGGGAAAAAGTATGACCTTATTTTTTATGTGGATCATCGACGCACCCGCCAGGTACGATTGCATTCTATTCTACATATAATGCAATCCAAATGTCTGGTTACACCAACCGATCTTATCTGATACAGTTAATAAATGTGGTATATAATAAACTAAGAATGTGTTTTCTTACTATGTTTATTTATGTTTATTTTTCTGAAAATGTTGTTTTAATTTTGTAAAATATTTTTCCCGTAAATAAAAAACAAAAGCCGACCGTCTTTAAATTTTTTCATCCAAATTAAAAAGATCGTGCCCTCAGTAGCAAATAAAATTGTAAAAAACTGTTGGTCGATATTAGACCCTGCGCAAAATTTTGCACACTCGTTGCGTGAAAGGATTTTGAATATGGGAGCCTGTCGACGAAAAGTTTCGAGATGGGCGGTCGAGATCTCGGCAGGATGGTTCGGAGCAGCGGTATATGCTCGTTACCCGGTTTTTCCGCGAATGATCGGTCAGATGGGTTTTGTATAAGGTAATCGCACAGATATGATAGAAACCCGGAGAAACGTGGCTGTCGCAACGCGTCGCTCGCGAAGGCATCAGCAACAAGGGCAGCCGCGGTTTTTCGCCAAACATGGAATTGGAGCACGCGCCATATGAGCGACGTTTATGGATTACAAAATTGCAGGTCGAGCCTAACCAGATTTGAAACCGCTTCTACATAAGCGCACAGACCCCGCGAGCTCTGAAAAGAAAAAGAAACGGACCCGGCCAGGTCGCTACTGGCAACTCTTACCGCGCCGCAGCTCAGCCCGTCGCACTCCAGGAATCCAGAAGTGTAATGACACGAGTAATTGGGCCTTAGAAACGGAATCCCCAGCCGTGGTTTTTGCCATGGCGCGGCCCTTTTGCTAACAATAAACCGTACATTCCGCAGTTAGCCGTGGATCCAGGAAAAATGCTACGTCATATTTCTCCTTTC
This sequence comes from Lasioglossum zephyrum, assembly GCA_028455615.1. Taxonomy (NCBI): domain Eukaryota; kingdom Metazoa; phylum Arthropoda; class Insecta; order Hymenoptera; family Halictidae; genus Lasioglossum; species Lasioglossum zephyrum. The sequence continues at coordinate 21,469,007 of CM052321.1, read as the reverse complement.
GCGATCCGCCTATCTGAATCGCGATCGACAATCTTCTTATTGTTCGTTTAAGAAGTCCTGCCCAGTGAACGATCCATCTAAAATCTATTAATAGATCTTTCAACCCTTGATCAGTATCACAACTATAACAGCAGTCGTAAAGCTTGGACACATTTTGTTTTTTACCTATAAAATTACATAGGACGAGAATTACGCAAACAAAATAGCGTTGAAAAAACTTATAGCCAACTTTCTGAAGACAATGTTTACGGCTAAACAAAATTTTACCGTGTTAGCTGGAACACCCCAAAAACTCAGTTTAAAAACAGTTTATTGAGTATTTATTTCTTGGATCATAATTTGACACGAAGAATAACATTGTTTACTCGATAATAATTCACAATAATTAATTAATTGGTTATCAATCGTAATTTATCTTCAGGATATTACAAATTTTTATTCGCGGCGCAAAGGTTCGGTCATTTACAACAACAAATAGCCATTTTGTGAGATACTAAACGCTGGATTCGGATTTGAATCTTCAGGTTCGAGAACCGCGTTAGCTATTAAAAATGTTTTTAATCAGTTTTTAAAAGAAAGGAAGGTGTTTTGTCCATAATAATTCACAATGTTTACCTGTAAAATAAACTGTAGGCATATTAGCGCATTTCAATGATTTTGAAAATTTGAATTCGACCGACTCAACTTCTTTGGTATGTTTTTTATACAGACAATACAAAAAGCTATATTTTGTATTGTACCATTATTCCAGATCTTGATTGCATAAGTTCGTGCCAGATTTTCATAGATGTCACAAAGCGTACTGCGCTTTTCTTTAAAAAAGAAAAAAAATTGTATATTTACAATGAGAAAATAATGGTGACTATGTAATAAATTAATAATGCAATTATGCAATCATCTGATACAAATTGTGTGCATCGATTGCAAGATACAGGAGCTAAATTAAAATATCTCTGTCTTCTAACAATAATTTTAATATAATATGTCCAGAAATATTATATATAGGTATTCTTAAATTCGTCCAATAATCAAATTAAATTCGTCTCAAATTTTCTGTAGTTACAGTTTAGTGTAAATGTTTGGTGAATGCAGAGAATTGTATATTCCCTCAGCTAAATTCAATAGATGGTCAGACGAATAGAAGATGCATTCAACAAACTCATGCTAGGTAGCCCAAGCCAACCATTCATGTGCAAATATTCCTGTTAATGTCACCGCATAGACAACCCATTGGCAGTACACATGTACGTGCTTCAAAGTTAATACACTATTCAAAAGCATGGAAGCTGCTAAATCAAATCTTGGAAATCGTGTCGTAAGCTTTCTAATGCACAATCAGAAACTGGTAACTAAATCCATTCTCAAGCCGTTTTCTGCAAATCACAAAATTTATAAAATTATTAAAATATTTATTGTGGACACTCTTTCTAAAGCAAACTTCTTTTCAACATTAAATTTAAATATATTTTATAACTCAACATTTTGAACAGCTTTCGTAAAAAATTTCTAGCGGCCTTCGTTTTTTTACAAAAAAAAACTGTTAGGATGACTGTACATATAGCAAACGTCTTTTCTCAATGACCAAATTCGTCCTTTAGGACTCCACTAGGTATTAATATAAGAAAATCCTGAGTACAGTAATAAATAATAGTTTTTTTTATGTATTACATTTGAAATAAATGAATCTTTTATCAATTTTAATATTAATTTTAACACGGTAGTATAATAATGTTACATAAATAACTAAATACAATTTTTATCAAATATTTGAGCAATATTTAATATCTTGAAGCTGTTTTAAATTAAGAACATTGCGAAATGTACAACATTTCACAATTGCATTTACAATGCAATCTCCTTTCTCCTTCTCAATGCTTGTTCTTTTATTTTTTATTTCTTAAAATCTCCATTCTTTCTATGTTTCTTAAGTTTTCAGTTCCATAAGCAGATCTGTTCACGCACTGCACTTTACTCTTTATCTAGAATGATATTCTACCTACTTACGTGTGTCGAATAGGTGCCTAATTTAAGACTCATTGCAGTTGCAATTCACACCGCAATATTAGGGACATTCCTATTGATTTTTATGTCGCAGTAATGAGCTCCTCTTTCACTTTAATGTATGTAATCCTGAGGGGTTAATTTGTTTATTAAAAAGGCAAGAGATGTTTCTTTTTATACATATGTATATCTATTGTATCGAAATAGATATTCAAAATATAATAGTAATAATTAAAATCTAAATAATAAAAAGATATCTAACAAATAATAATCATTTTAATGAAATTGGTTAATTGGTTTACGTGTTATAAACGATCAAAGGTGGTAAAAATTGAAGTTTTTTAAAATTTTCGGCTTTTTTACCATTTTTTATTGTTAATAACTCGTAAAAGAATTAACCAATTTCAATAGAACTTTCAGAACGTATATAATTTATACGAGTTGGCCAAATACATCTTATAAATTTTCGTTATGGCCCAGCTAAAAAAAGTTGTAAACATAAATTTTTACTATCGTTTTACACAAATCCGACCAAATGCATTTTGTCAACATATATTTTAGACATCATTTACTAAACTAATTCTTCTAGACTTACAGAGAAATTGCAGTCGTTTGGTCCATTCATAAAAAAGCTATTCCGATTTAAAGTGTGTGTGTGATCAGTTATGCTCCTAACTGTATACTTTACAAATTAGAGATCGAAAGTAAGAAGTCACGCGGTTTCCTTAGTTCTAAGTGACACCAGAACGGCGACACATATATTTCTCACAAATCGGCGTAAATGAATCACGCTTACGTTCTATTGGATATCATAATCGCCCGTATAATACATATTCCGCGAATCGCTGCATTATTCAAGGAACGGTTAATATCACGGATGAATTCTTCACTCGATTACCTTTGGAGCTCGGTTAGAGTCCGGTCAGCTTCGCATAAATCGTGCGCACAGTTATTTGAAACTATTAGATGTTTTACTCGTTAAAAAGATCGCCGGGACGATTAAAGCCTAACGTTCGAATGGCTCGGCAATACGAAGATATCCCCGGCGCTGCGATATCTTATCCTTGTTCTCGATGAAATAGTTACGCGTGTGTATTTATCGGAGGCGCGCGAGCATCGAAATCCATAAATCTCCCGTATTTTCCCATAAATTATGGAAATGCCAGCAGCAAGATGATAAATCAACGCGACCGGCCGCATTAAAAATCACAATGCACGGGAACGCGTCGCGTTACACCTGTAAATCAAACCGCGTCTATTTATGCAACCGATCTCCGCGGCACAATCGAATCGATTGCGTTCTCTAAGGTCATACTCCGCGGCGATATGAGCTTCATATGAACCGAGGTCCCAGCACATGACCGATCAGTCCTTCAGGAAAATGTTTTATTATTGTGACACAAATCTATGAAACACTTAAGAAAATTAATAAAAAATGTAGTCTAACCATTTTTTTCTTCACTTGTTTCTAACGTTACTGTTTACATCATATTACACTTTACATAGTTGCAGTCCTTCCTTAATGCTATCTTCCTTCGAAGCACTTCAATAATAAATGATAATTACACTGCGTTTATGCATTTATGAGAAAAATGGGTAGCTGTAATTTAAAACAGTAAAAACATTGAACTTACCATGATTATTTTCAATCTGTTAAACATAATGAAAAAGAAAATCAATTTCTATCTCACTTTCCAGTTTCTTGCAATTCAAGTAAACAATTTTTATTTTGCATAAAAATCCACAGTACAGTGATAACACGTTCTTGTAGTTGCAATAAATTTAAACTTAAATTTATACAAGAGTATGCTAGATGTTGTACAAAATATTGGAAATATTTGTTTCTTCTGTTAATAATTCTCAACGAATTCTTCATACATGTGCTATTATTTCGTCGCGCCGATATTTTATTATTTTTGCATGTATTTATTGAATAAGACTTTTTCTTTCAATTTTATTATACTGTTAGGTTTTCAATTCAAATATAAAGAGTGTGACGTTATCAAGTGCGACCTATGAAAACCATATTAGACGAATCAGGTGTGTTACCTTTTTGTCGCGGTTTGTATATTGTACTGTGGTGAGATAACAAGAAGGTCCGTGGCAGCAGTGTGGCCAGATGCAGACCTGGGTAAAAAATATTTCAACTATGAAATACAAATACCATTTCCCATAACTGTGTTACATATGTTTCATTTGAAACAGTAATTTAGCATGAGTTTCAAATGAAACATAATTTGAAACAGTAATTTAGTATGAGTTTCAAATGAAACATAATTTGAAACAGTAATTTAGTATGAGTTTCAAATGAAACATAATTTGAAACAGTAATTTAGTATAAGTTTCAAATGAAACATAATTTTAAACTTAAACAGTAATTTAGTATGAGTTTCAAATGAAACATATGTAATACAGTTGTGAGAAATAGTATTTGAAAAATATTTGTATTTCTTAGTTGAAATATTGTTTACCCAGGTCTGGCCAGATGAGGGGACAGAGCTCGAATTGAGGAGAAAAGTTACCCTCTGTCATGCCAGTGTCGGACGTGTGTACGACAGACAGAGTTGGGCAAAAAGTTTAATTAAAGTGGGTTTAAAAGTCACTTGGAAAAAAACCCACTTCATTCGAAATTTTTATTTAAATAAAATTTTTACCCAACTTTGACGCATGTACGAAGCGCACACGTAACCGGGGGAAGCGTTGGGAATAGCGTCGTAGAAGGGGAAGTTTGGGAACACAAGTCTTATGCCGAGGACTTTCCTATCATCTCACCACAGTACAAGTGGTTTATTATTTTCTAATTAATTAATTGTTTTCGAGCCATTTATTTTTGGAAGGTATACATAAAATTCGCAGTATAATTATTGTTGATTGAAAAATTGAATTGGTAACGAAACGATTTTAAATATTTCTCTGCAATTTTATAATTCACAAATACATAATAGTTTACACTGAACCTACCACGAGGGGTCAAATGACCCATTTTAGATTTTTAATTTGACAATTACTGAACATGTAAAGGTGTATTCACGAGATTTTATTGAATATATTTTTTGACTCTAGTATATATATTATAGTAAAAATCGCAAAAAATTTATATTTAATAAATTTAATCTTGTTATTTAATAATACTATACACATCAGTCACTCTCTCTCTCTCTCTCTCTCTCTCTCTTTTGATACTCGGTAGGTTTAGGGTTAAAAGTCTGTAGAGCACTATGTAAAGAGGAAATAATAGGGGAATGGATTAAACCACAGGATTGAGTGTTAATATTGAGTCGGTGATGATTGCGAATCGAGAACGTCCGCAGAATCTTTTTCAGCAGCGCAGTGGCTTTTAATCACCGCGGTAGCTCTCATGCATTTTCTCATATCCGGCCACGGGAAGGGCGAGATGCTTAAAAATGCACTTAAGACTGGGTTTGGATGCAGCCTGACGTGCAGTCTGGACGAGGGCGTCGTAAGAGGGAAGTTAGTCCTTAATTTATTCGTCCACTCGGGCTGACCGGTGGCTGATGCAACGGCAATGCAATTATTATTAGCTTATTATTATATAATTGGCGGACTGCAGTTAATGAGGCCTCTTGAGACAGCTAGGCTGCTGCGGACCGACTCGAACTGAAGAATCATTCGTTTATTTACCGATGCGATGCATTAATTGAGACCGGTGTCTAGTCGGGATTGCAACCACCGATGCAATGCGTTCGGGCTCTGCATTCGTGCCAAAGATACTTTGCTCGATCGGAGAGGATCAATTAGAGTTTTACGGATGGTTCCGTGGAATTGAGCAAACATTATTGCTCGGAGTACTTACTGTGTTCACCGTTTGTTTACAATCGGTCGTCAAGTGTCTGAAGCGCTCATTTGTTCTAGTCTATCAGATCTCGCGAGCTCTCATTGTCTCTGTAATCGATGTTTAACCATTTATTGTGCTACGATGTTTTATGCAGCTTAACCCCTTCACATATGAATTAAGTGGAAACTCTACGTTACCGAAAATGCCATTTATTATTTAACCCGCCGTATGTGTCAGCTTAACACATTCACTGCCAAGCGTGCTTTGTTGGTTCTGTACATTTAAGTTTACAATACTAAAAATAATAATATACTCGCATGGACACTTAGTAGTTTAAAGCACTATTCGAATATTAATTGCATTCACACAATTATCAAATTATTTAGAAACAAACTATTAAACCTTCTAAAACCAAACATCAGCCTTTTGAAAATTGAAGACCACCATTGAGGCCTTCTTAAATCATTTTATAACGCCAATAGCAATTTTCTTCGTAATCCAACAAAATACTTTAAAAACTTCTTTTGAGGTTGTTATTTAGAAATTATTAAATCTTTTTCCGATGTGGTTAAAGCTGAACGACATACAACAATCATTCTTAATTGGGGATGGAATCGAAATTGGATATACTGTCGATAGACTGCGGATATTTATGCGTAATACAAATTGTGTTATTTATTGCCGGATAGAAAGTCACATAAATATTCATGTCTTTTTCTAATCATTTTAATCGCTTGAAAATATTGGAATATTCTTAAATTCTTCAAATGTTTTTACCGTACTGCATTTTATCTATTCAATAGGTAAAATTGGTGACATGTATGACAAAATATTTTTATATTCTTTAACTGTTTTTATCGTTTTGCATTTGATCTATATACATATACATTTTTCTCATAATGTATGAAACACACGGTCAAATCTTTGTTTGAGAGATTCATGACCTATTTTTCAATGACAGCCTCTTTCAACAGCAAACAAGCAACGACTTTTATTTATCGAAAGAACGACAGAAACTTATTCAAGTACGTGGTAAATGTATTAGGTTCACCCAATAGTTTCTTCCGAAATGTGTTCCTCTAATGTTGCTAAATAAATACGAACTAAATCTATCATGAATCTACAAATCTAACATCTAACATGAATCGAAAACCAACTCTTAGGACAACCTAATATTTATTTAGAAATATTAAAGGAACATATTTCGAAAGGAATTTTTGGGACAACCTAATACTATCAGTAGAGGAATAAAATGGAGATCGGGAATGACAGAGAATCGGACTCAGAAATAGACTTAGAATAGATCGTACTATGAGTCAGTGAAGAGCTGTTCGCGTGCGCGACAAAGGTTTCCGTTCTTCGAAAGTTAAATATCAACAATTATTGCTGAGCCACCGCCTCCGCACCGACGAACCTCGCACCGAGGAACGAAACTTTCAACGTGGCCGCAGCCCACATTGCGAATTCCATTCGGCTAGGTGATTTACACAGCCGCGTTTGTCAATAGCATTTTCCATTAGCAATTCATGCGGCATCGGACGCGTTTATCGGCTTCATAAACTATGACGGAAAACACATTTATCATCGCATCGTTGATTTCGTAATGGTTAGTGGAACGTCGCCGACAACGTCTTTGAGCGTTTATGCGTTTTCTGTACGTCCGCCGAAGCGCTTACCTCCTTCTTAATCAGTTGATTATATTATTAACTTTTACGCGTATCTGTTATTTATTCGTGGGAAGATTGCATCGTTGTTCATTATTATTTACCTTCAAGCGTCGAAATCGCGTCCCCCTTTCGTTGCATATTTCAATGAATTATTATTTCACTAGTAATGCCTGCAAATATGTACAAAGTTAACAAACTCTACGCTTTTTGTTTTTATCACTAATGATTTATTTATTGAATTTTTATATGTATATTTTAATATGTATGTGATGTTGCTTTGTTCAATATTTTTGATCATTACTAATAAAACTTGTTAATAAAATTAACAAGTCACGATCAATGTAATGTTGGCAAGGCAAAAAATTGTCCAATTGAATAAACATTATTTTAAAAATTATATTGGAAGGATCTTATAGAAGATTGTTTGCACGAAGCTGTGTTAATGTTTCACATGATTTTTATCTATTTGGATATTCCTTGAATGTTCAAAACAAATCGTCTACAAGTTTAAATTTTAGCACTCGAGTGGTGCCTGTTAGACGTCATTGAAAATTGCTCTATATGAGTTGAACTACAATTTTTTTATTATAAAAGTATAACAAAATAACAGATGTTTCTTGTAATTGACGAAGAAAATTTTTATTACTGTCAAAGATTTGCTGGCTATTAACAAGTTTAGAGAACTTGATTTTATTGTATAAGAATCTGCAGTTTAGTCATAAAGTGCAGTCCTCGGACGAAAAGGCGTTTATTTCTTGGCTCGCATTGGTTAAATAATTTTGCCAGGATGACGCACGCGATTCTGTTATTTTTAGTGCCTTAAAGGTCGGTTTCCAGAAGCGAGGTTCCCTACTGAAAATTCCATGTACAACAACGGCGAGCTACTTTGTAGAATCGTGGCGCCATTAATTTCCAAGAAATAAAGCTCGCATCGCGATGATATACCCGGTAATAAATGGCCGTGAAAATTACGCTTCGCGCGAATAGTTTTTCATTCGGCGGGACAGCCGCTCGGATTTTTATTAGCCGGTTATGAGAGTTGACAAAAATAGTCGATCAGCGGAAAATAAATTATGGAATTACCACGCGGGGAACGGTTCTTATCTCGCGCAGCTCCTTTTACAGCGCGCGGTTCTGATTGGACTGTCGCGCATTATACACGGAATTTATTTATTGGTCATTGTGGAAAGAAATACAGTGTTTGATACACTCATCGAGATATGAGCGAGTTCGAAAGGAAATAAACAAATCCGATAGTCGTAATGTTCTCCTGATGGCCCAGTGAATCTTGATTCGTAAATTTGGAGAAACTTGAAATCCACATGAGATACTACATCGCACGAATACACCGTTTAGACGTGTAACATTAACACATACATTGCTGTGCGAAAAAAAGAATCACCCGACCATATTTAATAGGAAAGCGTAAAAAATCAAATAATAACATTGTACTTTTTATTCTCGGCGCCACGGTTCGATCATTTTTCTACACAACAAATAGCTATTTTGTAGGAATACTAAACAATGGAATAAACAAAGGAATACTAAAAATTCATAATATCCGAAAGATAAATTACGATCGATAAACTAATTAATTATTTAATTAAAGAACACAGTACGTTTTGAAAAAGGATTCCGCTGTTTAATTGAATAGTTCTGAGAATATATGTGTTATTGATTATCTAATACTTGAATTTCATATAAATCAATCAAATAAATTCAGTAAATCAAAGAGATTAACATAATAATAAATATTTTTCCCTGAATAAATTTGTAACAATTTGTATCATGTACATTGTACATTCTTTATATCGCTTTGAATTGCATACGGTAAAGTTTTATTATTATTTAGATATGTACTACGATATAATAAAAATATAAAACGAAACTTCGATTAAATATTAAAATGAAGTTCGGTCGAAGCATGACACTACAGTAGTCGGTACTGTTACCATAGCACAGAAAGTTTGGACCCATCTTGAAGCTTGAAGCTTCTTCTTTAGAAGAACATAGCTAATTTTACTTTAAGATATTTTGCTATAATTTTTCCTAAAAAATGCTATCAGTTGAAACCTATGTAAAGGTATCACAGATTCAAAGATTGAACCATCCCCCTTTCAAAGATTCCTTAAACATTGTTGCACAATTGTTTTAACGAAATTGTCATAGTTTAAATATCGACGATTATTCACAAATTGGACATTTATTGTCCAAATTATTTGTGAATCCACTGTACATTATAATTTCATCTTTTATCAATGTTCCTGAATTATTTTTATTTTTGTTTATAATCCGTATAATAGAACGTCTCTGTTTAGAAGGTCTTCAGAAAACCGCAGATCGAACAATTGTAAATATTTTGCATCGAAAAATATATTTTGTATACTCGAAATAATGGAATAAATGAATCCAAAGTAGTTGCCCGATTTCTTTAAAAACAATTGTAGAGATGGCTTTCTAGTAAAGTATAAATACCGCAGATAATAAACTTTATGCTGATATTGTGTTTGCAACTGGTAAAAGACAAGAAAACGTATATATTAATCGGAAGAATTAATATTTCTAATGTGTTTTTGCAAGGAATATTCTAATCGACGAGAACATGTAAATAGAAATTTCCATAAGAATTGTGGAAGTGCTTTTGCTATATCTGGACAGGAAAAAATATGTTACATAATTTTCCGTAGAGGTATCTTTATCCTTCGTAAATGAGTTATTTTCTATGTATTTATTCTATTGTTTAATTATACAGTTTTATACTTCAACAAATGTAAATGATGTTATTTTTAACCACTAATTGTTGTATACGATTTATAAAATGAGTATAAATCATACACGTTGGTATTGGTAAAATATTTTTTCGAGAAAGATAGACTTCAAAAAATAATTAATCGACTATGTTGAAGAAAAATATTGAAATATTTTGTAAACTATATTTAATATTTATAAGCCAACGACCGTGGTCCCGTTGAAAGCACCGGTTCTCATTCGATTACCGAAGTTAAACAATGTGGAGCGTGGAACGGACTTGGATGGGTGACCGCCTGGTAAAAACCCGGGAAGTGACTCCTACTTTTCACGTGTTGTTGGCAAAGGTGGTTCGGAACCCACCATAAAAACAGTAGGTCCCGCTGGAATTGGTTGCAATTAGGCGATAGGTGAAATTGGAAAGAGAAGGAGAGTGGTGTATGGACTTGAAACCCTGAGGGGACCAAGTATCTATTTCCTATTTAATATTTATATAATAATTATATTTTAAATAGTAAACAGTCGCATTAGCATTCCAGATACGTAAAATATGGAGAAGGAAAATTGTTTGTAGTAATACATTAAAAATTGGAATTTATTGCTATTATTTCTGCTGAAGGATTATACATTTTCATGTAAGATCCTACATTGCAATATTTTATAGACTGTGTCTTTATTTAAAATAAAAATATTCTATTATAGCCTTGTGGATATTTTTAGATTTTTTATGCAATAATTTTATTATTAATGCATAAAACTTGATGCAAAACATAAATATTCTGCATCGATTAGTAAAAAGCAGTAGTCGAATAGAAAATCTCAGTCCTTAATATCCTCAGTTAATTTCTTCATAATTGGAAGAATAAACTTCTATAAAAGAAATAGTTGAGTATTTCGTGATTACGAGACCTGACGTACCCCGTTTATAAAAAAAAACAGAAACTTATAACAGCTGTTGATAAAATCAGTTTCACGAACTTCGAGCATGTTCAAAGCAATAATTAGAGTCTGTAGACGGATGTCGTTTAAATGAAGATTAGTAAATAGTTCTCCGACTAAGTATCGTTACAGTGTACGTTAATTTATGAGCGTGTCATGTGATATGGTTGTATTATTCAAGCGTAACGTTTGTATTTATGACCGCGGAAGGGTTAATATATTCCGTATCTATTTTGTATACAAATGAATCGTATGTGATCATAATGCTCCCACCGCTCTTTGCACCAGTACCAGTATGCATTAATTAGGAGTTGAGTATGAACGCGAGTGAGTGGTATACCCCGGGACGATTGATTTGCGAACCCATTCAGAGCCATGAAGTCATATGAGCAACGGTGTCGATAGAAGAAAATGACATAAACGACAGGACGAACGGCTACCAGTCGAACCGCCGCTTTAACGGTACACCTTTATGCTAATTCACTCATATCGACGTTTAATATCGACTATTTACGACTGTCCGGTGTATGACTTATGGTCGCTCATTGCTTTCACCTGGCTGATACGTCGATAAACGACGGAAACTGGTTTGCGAAATACCTGTATCATGCCAATTAAATTCCATACTTGGCGAAATCTTTATCCAATTACAAACAATTTGAATGGGGGATACGGTCTTAGCCTATAGAACGTGATAATGTAATGAATAATGAAAATGGAACAGTTGAATATTTTTAATTGGTTAGACGGTTTGCACGAACACTATCTTCGCGGTACATCAATCCATAAATAAATGTTATACTTATATAAGAAAATGTAAATATCCGGGAATTCGTGTCGTGGCTTTAATTAACTAATAAATCTTCATTAATTGATTGGCATCGTCCAAATAGAAAACGTATTATCGTCGAACTACTGAAATTGGAATAAAAATTGGTTTATCTCGTTGCTACTATAGGTTCGATACAATTCAACATTTTGTTTCGACATACGTTTCACGGTAATTGATAATATTTGATAATATTTTCAGAATATGCATAATTGGTCTAGAAAATGTGTTCTTAAAACTGTCAAAATAGGCCCATAGAAAAAAGTTTTAAGTAACTTTCAGTATGTTCTCTGTAATTCCGAACGATTGCAATTTTTTAAAAACTTTTAAGTAGCAGTAAATTAATTGTTCAAAAAATCCGAATATTACTGTGAGTCACTATTGTAACTAACACGGATCCACAAAATGCATAGTTTACAAATTGATTTGTTTATTATTTTTATTTTTAATTCCTATCAATTGCAATTTTTTAAAAAATTAGCAAACCAATGATTCTAATTACTAAAAAAAAATTCAGGTCGTTCAGTCCTATCTTAAAAAAGGTTTGGTGGGCATTCGAACAATTTCATGAGCAACTGTGAATGTATAATAAATAAATAAAATTCAGAGTGATTACGTACTACTAGTCAAGAGTTGTCACTCAATTAAGGCATTATGCTATTCGTGTATATTTGTACATAAGAAACGAGTCAGGAATGCATAATAAATTGCTGATAGTATCAGCTGGTAAACAAATCGAGTTTCTGCAGATTGCTTCGGAGAAATATAAATGAATTAAAATATTAATATCCTCATACAGCGAGGAATTCACTTTATCTGCGATACAGGTTGCAGTATTTCTTGATCACTTCGTAATACTCGCATTCTAAAATTTCATATTCAACGATGAGGGATTGTCGTAAAAGTTGGGACACGTTTTGTTTTTTAGCTATAAAATTTTATAGGATGAGACTGACGCGAAAAAATTTATACGACAAAATTAATGTACTTACTTGCTTCGTAACAAAAAGAAAAAAACATCTATAAACGAACACTAAGAAATACAGAATGCAAATATGTAACTGAAACCATATGCTAATGGTGAGTCTCAATCACCTATGAAATGAAACGTGTAACGTTGATATTTGTTAGACTTTGTTAAAAACTTTCATCACGAATCTGGCTCGTCAAAGTATGGCAATGGGTTAACGGATAAGCTTTCTCCAGCCCCGTGGCGACTTCGGCCCATAGACTCGAAATAATAAAAATATAGCGCGACACTATCCTCTGCAGGATGCAACGGTTTCGAGGGAATCGCCACGTTGCGCCGAGGATAATGGCAGACGGGTAGCGCGCGCTTATTTTTAAGCATTCTGCAGCTTTGCCCCGAGACGACCTAGCCAAAACTTTTCCAATTTAAAGTTTCTTTGCGAACCGACTTTCGCGCAGCAGCAACCCGACCGGGGGTGTCTTTATTGCGCTCGACAACGTTGCCCTCGCTTCGGCCACTCGAGGGGGTACATCACCAGCCCCTGGCCCCCTTTCCACCCCCGCAACGCCCCCTTCGGCCCCCCTCTACTGCCAACGGAATTTCAGCTTTCGTAAACACACGTCCTATCGACGTTTTTCTTTCCCGACTCTTTTCACCGGCCATCGTTACTGTCAACAGGTAAACCCCCAAACTCTCGTTTGCACCCCCCGAGTATTAATTAACTTTCGCGAAACTTGGCTAGCCGGGAAAGAGGCTGAATCTCTTTCTAAAACGCTATCCCGTGTTTCTCGATGACTCTTGGCTGTTTGCTTCATTGCGTTCCGTGGTGCAAGGGACCATCCTGTTGGACGGCCATTTTAGGGTCTGTTTTAGGCTTGAGCATCATCGAAATAAATTGAAGAGTAACCATTAACATTAGACTTACTGTTAAAATGACGGGTTCTATTTTTGATTTGCGATTATGGAGACTGTAACGATGCATTCCTAAGGATTTATTTATATTTATTTATTTATTGCTTTAAACCAAGTGGTTTATATAGCAAGTACAGTATTATTACATTTGGCTAACATTAAACAGGTTTACATTGTTTCTAAATTCTAATGGAGCATTGTTTAAGGAAATTATAAATTATTTTCAGACCTGTTATATCAGGTTTACATAAGAAGGAACTAATACAAAGAGGAAAACAGTACTTGTCTTTGAGGAGCTTTGTTTCTAATGTATTACGTTCGCTTTCATAGTCTGGGCATTGCCATATAACATGATTTAGGTCTTGGAATTCTGCTCCGCATTGGCAAGCACGGTTAGCTATAAAGTTAACCCTTGCCAATGAACCGTTTAAATTATAGTCATTGGCTCGACATCTATTAACAAAAACCAGAAAATCTGTGGAGAGCACAAGACCAGTGTACCGTGGCTTGCCTTTGTCCTTGTGATAAAATCGACGTAGTTCACACCTTTGACTAGACCTTCCTTTTTGATTAGGGTGTTAGTGGACAATCTTGCTTGAATTTTGAGATCTCTGGTTAGGTCTGGATATTGACAATTTGTATAGTAATGCTCATTCAAACTTTCTCATCTTCACTGACTCGCAAAGTACAATTAAATTACTACGGAAACCAACCTTCAAATATAATATCAGTAACCATATCATTGAAATTAAAACTAAGTACTCTATGTCTATATTAAATAACGAAGGCCAGAACTTTATTAAATTTATCTGGATACCAGGACATGTAGGAATTATCGGTAACGAGGAAGTCGACTCACTTGCGAAAGAAGCGACCAAAGAAAGTCCTTCGCCAGACATCAAGGCTTCATAAGGATTTATTTTACATTCCTATAACTTATTCCTATGATTATGCAGAAACTATTACATTTGCAACAATAATTTGATACAAACATTATTTAACCACAGCATTTTCGATTAGCAACAACTAATGTTTAAGATATTAACAATACTGGAGACCGAAGAAAGTGTTAAGACCATCCCGTAACTTGGGGAAGTTGTCAGTTGAAATCATCATGTGTTGTTTTATTTAAATTTATTTTATTTAATCTCCATATGTCGTTATTTGGTCAAGGGAGGTCCTGATTTCATACTGATAACTTTATTTTACATAATATTTTCATTTTTATTTGATTTTATTTTAACTTAACATGATATTGTATTCTTGTTGTTTTAAATAAGATTTAAATAATTCCTCGTATCTTCATTTTTCTCTACATGCTGAATACTAATGGGCTACTATTTCAATTTAAATAGCTCGTGATCCAACAAGGTAGAGAAAGTCAATCGTCCATTGACGCATTTCCTGCGAAAGTTTCGCGAAAAACTGATTCCCCCTTGTTCCCGTTGCAAACACGGGCTAATGGTCGGTGGTTAAGCTTTTCTGGTAATTAAGTGCGGCTTATGTCGGCAGCGCGAGGGTGGCTGCGGTAACCTTAGAGGTTAATAACTCAGGGGAGGCCCGAATATGATATTGTTATGGGGTCTGTCGGCTGTATGAGAGGGGTGCGAAGTACCAGGCACCCGTGAACCCTACACCGGCTGATTAGGCTCGTGCCAGGCGTTATTAATCCGCTAACTCACCCCCACCTGAGCCTTAACGAGTAGAGCCACGGTACACTTTGCACGTGGCACATCGGCTCTCACGTGACTCGAAGCATTCCACCTTGCAAGGGGTAGGATCTTCTTAGCAGAGGGGACTCAAGGTAACATAATAGAAAGAGGTGTCGTTTGGGGATCCCACGTAATTCGAAAATATCGTTTAACAATTCATCTGTGAGGCAGCGGTGCTCATTCTACAATACTTGGCTGTCTATAAATGTCACTATTCACAATGAAATTATTAACGCATAAATAGATTGCTGCAAATAAATGTCTGATTTCGGACAGTAACGTTAAACAAATAACTTCCTTCTACATAAATCTTCTTCACGACAGTAAGCACTATTATAATTAACATATTCTCTCAACAAGTTTCTTGATTGCATTTTCTATCATCGACGAATTATCACAACTGTCGTCAATTTAAAAAACATACACGACGAAATAACCTTTATTTCAAAGCGAAATTAGATATTTGAATAAAAACTGAAGATATAATTAAAATGGTATACGTATAAGAAAGTTGCAGGTTAGAGTAATTGTTGATCGAAACGTTTAATAACATTTCTATTCTAAAGTCATGAGTAGACTACGAATTTTTATGTATTTCTAAAGGAATTGGCTAGGTAAAAAATTATTGGGGGATGAAATTAATTTTGATTTAATTCCTGCTGCCCACACACACACAATCGTTGCTGAACATTTTTATTTCACATAGACTTAATATATTTACATCTACATTTCTCGTATCCATCGATCACAAATTTGTTACTCTTACGCAAAATAGATTGATAGAAATTTAGATATTTTCAAGAAATGCAATTGTGTATATACTTTCACGTGTATTATTGACGGCAATGAGTGGGTGTAATTTAAAACAGTAAAAATACTGGAAGAATTTAGAAACACTGATATGTTATTCTCAACCTATTGAACCTATTAACATAGAAAATAAATGTCTATTTCACTCCAGTTTGTTCCAATCCAGGTAGACAATTTTTATTCTGTTTAAAGATGCGCTGTATGGGTATCCAATGTAAGAACAACTTGCCCCACAACGGGGCAAAAAAGTTCTGCTTCGCCTAACGACAAATAAATAACAAAAAAAAAACTTTTTAATTTTAATTTTACGATTAGAATTTTAACCCTTAGCACTCGAGTGGTGTCTCTAAAACGTCACTAAAAATAGCTCTTATTACTTAAAATATTTTTTTTCGCTTTTCAAATTATTTTTGAGAATTATTTCGTGACGGGGACCTACAGTTTGATTTAAAGGTGGGTTCCGAACCACCTTGGGCACCACCGTATTAGATATGTTAGCGGGATCGAACCATATTTAAAATATTGATTAGATTATTTGATATGTCGATATTGGATATTGTCCGAGGTATTACATCAATTTCATATCTATCAAATTTAAAAAGTCAGAAAATGGAAATATCCTAGATCAGAAGAAACGTTTGATTTTCAAGTCAAAATAGCTCCGAGTTCAATGGGTTAAAATATAATAAATTTTACAATAAATTACTCGGCGAAGATCAGAATATCTATACATTTTCTACGTGACTTTATATGTTTCTTAGACGCTTGTGTCTCCGGTCGCCCCTAAACGAACAAAGAACAAAGGAAAAATATCAATCGGAACCATTCGATTGAACGCGAGTCCCAATGTCCGAAGATCGCGAACAGAACTTCGAAATCTGCAGATTGCAGAGGGTTGGTCCGCCCCTTTCTGCGCGTTCTGATCGTTGCCCCCAATGCTAATCTAACCTGACCCCGCGCGTCTAATCCGAATACCGTTCGTCTAGGAGAGATTGACAGTTTAAAATATGTATAATGGTACTGTGGAGGGTGTTCTTGGAACGGGCGGAGGTGGAAGGTCCGGATTAAATTGGACGCTGCGAATTAATCGGCTTCTGTTTGAGTGAAATTGGGCAAGCGCTGTTAGGAAACGTGAGCATCGACACGGGCCATTGTGCCCCTCGTGCATCCCCTACCCCCTTTAAATCATATACGCGCCACCCCTTGCAACCTGCTGCTCCTATTAATCGGCCGGTAATCGCGTATTCACGTGAATGGGCCCGGGGATCGCTGAAAGGAACGAAGGAGGTATTGTATCTTTGTTCTGTTCAGTTCTTTTGTGTCGTCCGATGCTTTGGCCCGGAGAGTTGCGTCAGTCCAGGATAGCAGTTTGCTAGGGCGGACTTCGAGTTTAGAGTGATGTTCAATTCGTTTCCTGACGGATTCTTTCTGCTCAAGCGAAGATCAATTTGTCTTATTGATATGGAGGAGGATGGGCCCGGTAACGGGTAACGCTCAATTATTTCCAAACTTTTTACTGCCCTCCCTTTTCATATTCTTCGTCCAAATTACCGGTTTTACATTTTTCATTTGCCAATTACTAAAGTTGCAAGGATGATTCCATTAGAAATCTGTATACATAAAAACGAAGTTCTGACTGTGTGACTTACTCACCTATCAACGCCCAGGCTAAACCCTTGGCCCTAGAAAGCTGAAATTTTGCACAGGGTTTTGTTTATGATGTATACAAGAGATAAGAAAGGATATTTCGAAATTCAACCCCTAAGGGTGTGAAAAGGAGTTGCAACTTTTGTATGAGGAATATTTTATTTGTGGTCACATTTACATCATACTTGGTCTTTTTTAATGCTCATTGATACAATCTGAATTTGGGTGAATGGGGAGTTAAAATGTTTTATGGAGAAACAATATCAATTTTCGAGGGCATTAAACAGTTTTCTCTACAAGCGAAGCCGCTGGGGGAAAGCTAGTTATTACATAAAATTTTTCATTCGTGCACGTTTTGTTATAAAAATGGCAAGAAATTTAAATAAATTCAGTCCTATTATAGTTTTATGAAAATATGTACACCAGTTGCGCATTATGCTTGGTGGAATACATTAATTTTTCAAATTATTATGTCCCGCACATAGTGTGTATCTCATAATGTTTCGATTGTATGTTTGGGATTACACTGATATGCATTTATGACAAAAATGGGGGATGTAATTTAAAACAGTAAAAACATTCAGACGATTTAAGGGCATCCATGTTATTTTTAATTTATTGCAATTATTACAGGTAAGATAAAAATTTTTATGCGATTCTTGCATTTTGTAAGTGATGGAGAAAATTTTTATTTTGCATGAAGATCCGAAGTCTACTGATATATTCTTCACTTTTGTGGACCTATGTCTTCACTACATATACAGGGAGTCCCAAAAATGTTGTACTTCCTTGAACATATTCTCGTTCTAGGATCTTTCTAAAATGTTGTATAAATTTACTCAGCTACATTCAAGTATTTTATTATATATTATATTTATTTATTATATTAATAGTCTTAAGGTTATTACTTAAGGCTATTAGTAATCCAAATGTTCTGAAGAAGCTAAAACATGTTGATATCTGCAATGGTTGTACAATATAGAAGCGAAAGTTAGTGTGTAGAAATTTCGTTAAGGATATGAGAGACCCCAGTATACCAGTATAATCTCACTAATGTTTGTGATTTCACCCACGAATCTCGACATGCATAAAATAATCGTGTATGCAGTAATCTCACACACACGCACACAGCAGCGATCCAATTGGTCGCACAAATCAGCAAGTTCTTCTCGGCGGGACAGTTCCCCGGCGAGATAAGGAATAATTCTCGAACACCTCGGTCGCAAATAGACGGTTGTCACTTAATCCCCATTACGCGAAAGCCGGTGGGGCATAAACAACCCCGACAGGTAAAACTGAGCGAGGTTTACGCGCTCGTCAGCTCGTCATGCTTGTATATATATTTCTGACCCACACCCCCTTCTCCTCTCGGTTCTGGTGGACACGCTAAAGCACCCATTCAGTTTTTTTCAATTTCAAGAACGTGGGTGTGTGCCACCGTCTTCCGACCACGAGAGATCGAAGATACATCCCTAATGTTTATGCAATGCCGGTGCCGTGCGGAATTTTTCGCGAGGAATTGCTGCGCGATACGGAATCGCGTGTGACGACGTACGCTGGCCAATAACGCATAACTCCGACAGATCGGATCTGCTTGGAACTGCGGATTCGACCCTCGGAATGCGAAACTTTCGCGTTGTAACTGCACAAAGGATATTGTTGAAGGGCAAACGACGCGCGACGCGGGAAGACTAATACCACGAAAATACCCGTGGATTTTGTCCGGCACACGTTTTATTGCTATATTTATAGTTCACTCGTTACCCACGCTTCTCTATGACCATGCATCGACATGTCTGCTGCGATTATGCATTCGAAACGGTGATCGAAAATTAATAGTTTATGTGTCACTTGCGGCCACCAGGGTAGCTCTTATTTACTCTTGACGAAATTTTAGGAACATTTTTCTAAAATTTCTTTCACGACGCTCCACGATTGTTTCAAGTAATTTAAAGAAAATCTGTGAAAAGTTTGAGCTCGATTGGATAACGGGAAAACGTGCCCTACGTTTATATTGTATATCACATCGATTGTATCATTCATCATTCTGATCGCGTTGCTACTTCTTCTGAAAATGTTAACGAAAAAGTTGATAACATACAAACAAACATACATAGGCACACACACGAAAATTTTGCTGAAAATAGACTACAATGACACCAATGACCTTGAAATGTGAAGATCTGTTAAAAAATCGATTTTCGATTTTCCGGGTCATTACAATAACTTCCCTATAAATCGGGAAGTTAATGATCATAAAATCGTTTTTCTAGAGTATCTTCAAATTATGTACCGTATCGTTTTCGTAAAAGAAACGGTTTTTGTATAGAATTTTCGAATTTTATAATGAATAGAATTTTCGGCACACGAAAATGAAACATAATCTTACAATTTGATTGATTTCGGACAGAATATACTCATAAAGTGTATACATACAGAATTAAAAAAATACAAATCAAATAAAAAGTGATATCTAGATTATGGATCTTTAGGCAAAATAAAAATTGTAGAAAGTATTTTCTTTCCTTAATAATCTTAATATATCCACATTTATAAATTCCTTTAATCTTTCTACCAGTAGAAATTGCATTTATTGTCATAAATGTATAAAATCCGCAGATATCACTATATCGACTTGAGAAGTATTAAAGGAGAAAGCACAGAAAGGCGCATACACACATATAGTTGGGGAATATTTTGACATCAGATTGGCAGTCGTAGGATATGAAACCATATGGAATAAAATGAAATGATGCGGCACGGTATTATATGCCATTTCATCTCCTCAATACGGGAACATCCCATATTGGAACTTTTTCTTCCCAAATTTAATAAATCTCGGTATCGGAAGGGAATGTTGGGGCAACAATTTAATCATTTCAGAGCATGGAAAAATGTTGTTGCTTACATTTACGAACGAGTATACATATTTGTAGAGGATATTTTTAGTTTGTTGAAGAGACAATTCAATATTTTTATTAACCATACAATAATGTACCAACATTCTTAAATTGTTCTAATATCCGCAAAGTTTTGTTTTTTGCATCCATCCGCTTTATCCATGAATGAATAAAATGCACAGTCTACTAATAATAATTTTAACTATAAGATATTATTTATTTGTATGCATACACCTATGTATATTTATTCGTTATCTAATAGAAAAGGAATTTGTGAGATTCATATTACCATGATCTTCTGCAAGGGATTTGAAACAGATATCACCGAATAAATGTTTAGAATTTTTTGATTATTTTAAAATAAGTTTTTATGCAATATTATTCACCATTTTCGTGGTGTACTCTGAACCAATAAAATATTAGTTAATAGCTGATATTCATTAATAACAATGTTCCTTAAATAAATTCAACTGAATTAGATTTTTGAAACAATTGAATCCGATGTAGTATTTGATGAAGAACCTAATGTTTTCAGGCACAAAAAAGAATGTAATTCTTTAAATATTAGTCTTCCTATTAGTTCGCGGATATGGAAGGCTTTGCTGTATACTCAATAATGACATCTCATTTTTTTGCATAAAGTCATGATAATGTATGCTATATAAACCAAACTAGGTTTACGGCATCAATAAATAAATAAATAAAATAATGACATCTCAAGGGAAAAAAGGGAGAAATTGAATTTTGACTTACGAAAAGTCGACTTCCGGTACGCACGGTCGCCCACGCGTGGGACAACGCAAGAAGACGTTGAGGAAGAAGAAAAAATTCCACTCACATTTTCGCAGCAGATTCCCAGCGAACGCAGCGACTGAGGATCGAATAGCCGAGGAATATTCATGAGGCCAGGGGCTGGTAACCCCTGTGAGGCATCGCGGCCAATCTTATGGAAACTGCTGACAGCGCCTCTACTTTGCAGACCAGTTTACAACCCTCGCCGTAAATATCAGGAATACCCGTGCATATGTTGCACAGTCAAATTTCCCGGCATCCCTCCAGTGTCGTAGGTGGAAATTTTATGATTGCTGTTCATCCAATAACGCGAAGGCACTGTGTTTTTTTGCTCTCCTCCCTGGCGTGTCCCGTGGTGCCGCGCGTTTTTACGTTTCCTCTGGGCTTTCGCAGCCCCATACGGTGTCATTACACACCCCATAAAGCAGCACGCCATCGACCGGGACGCTTTGCCACCAGAAATTCGGAATCATTGACCACTGAAGTTGATATCTGCTCTCTGGCGCTCGATTGGAACCCTCTTCATCTTTCTCCTTTTCGTTTTGTTTCCCTTTTTTTGTTATTTATTAATTGCCAAGTACAGTGGATAAAAGGTAATGACGCGCTCAATTTATTTATAGTAGACAGCGATGTATTTATGACTGACGAAAATTTTCCAGAAATAGTAAAATATTAATTCACCCTTTGCACTCGGAGCTATTTTAACTCGAAAAGTGAATATTTCTTCCGACCTAGATTGTTTCCAATCCCTATGAATTTTTTCATTTTATTCATATGAAATTGATACCATCAATTTATCAATTATATTATATTTATTACATTAGTAATATCAACTATATTTATCAGTAATATCGATTATATTTATCAATTATATTCATCAAAAGTATTAATTATATTTATCGATTCATTAATTAATTCTATGTTTCATGTAAACAATTTTTATTCGAACTATTTATAAATGTGTAAATGAGATTCCATTTAATATTTCTTGGATCTGCATGTTTCATGTTTAGATAAAATCAAATGACGATGCAAACTATAGTAATTATTTAATATTTATCTCTTCCTCCTTTCTTGTTTCTGTTCTTGGCATCTCAGTATAATTTGCAAGTAATCATAAATCAATCACAGCGATGTTTGTATCCAATTTTCTTGTGGCATAATAAGGCTAGAGTTGCCTTCAGATACATTGCCAGGAAAAATATGTCGAGTGTTGCATTAATATACCAAGAAATGAACGTATATCATGCATACAAGGTGCATGACGTCAGTAAGTGACCAGACGTACTTGCGACATAATAATCGATACCTTTAATTGACCAATGCTGAGATTGTTATTATTGTGGACTTTAGTCATTCTTTAATTTTAGCGGTTAGGACACAGTAATATTTTGAAAAAATCGAAACTTCTTTTGTGATAGAAAAATTTTTCTGTACTGTTGTTTAAAAATCTTATATTTGTCCTACTTGATACTGTGTCCTATAACCTCTTAATAAGAATTTAATCTTGTTAAATCATGTTTAACTTATAAAAATTATTGTGAGAATATATAATTTTTTATTTAATTTTCTGCCCCTTCAGGAAATACCTGTTAATATCAAAATATATTTTCAGTAATTTGGTACTCTGTTAGTTCATTTGTGATACAAACAAACATTTCGTGGTATAAATCAATGATTTTTAAAACCACATGTGGTTGATAATAGTCAGTACCATTATTTATTCTTTCATGTACAGGGTGTCCCATGTAACACTTTCCACGATTTTTCAAGTCTGACAAAAGAATATTTCAAACAAAAGTTATATATTATATATTTGTATTGCAATACAAAAGTTCGAAAATCCTTTTTCATTATTGCCAAGTCAACTTTCATTTTTTTTTAATGGCACTTTCTATTTTTGACTTCTCATCTTGCAGAACGATCAAAATCTAACTTTCAAGTCAATTAAAGTAAATGCAAAAATAAAAATTGATTTTTTGAAAATGGGAATCTAGAATAATAATACCTTTTAATGAATCGTGTATGGTGGTTTAGGTTTAAATTATTTAAATTTTGATATAAGCAAAGGCTGTCGCCAGGAAAGAGCGAACCGTACGTCGCAATTCTTTGTTCTTTTCTGGAAAAGTCACCGTTCTCCAAGAAAAGGGTCGTCAGGCATTTCACGAAGATCCGCGACGAACGTGTCGGTCGAAGGGGACATCTAGATCCTGCAGCAGACGCGTGCTCTGCCTGAGAGCTCACGGTTTTGTGTTTCTATCTTGGTTCCAGCGTCGTTTCGCAGTCATCTCACCTATTTGCCCTAAGTCACACTGGCTCCGAACTGTTTTCTCATTCCTTTTTGCCGTTAATGCTTGCAGTTGAATGCGTTTTGGATTACGACAAAACTCCGCTTTCCAAATACAAAAATATCTATTTCATTACTGTAATCAGTGACTACTTCTTTCGAAAAAATTCTACAACAGCATCAAATTTGACAGAACTTGGTACAATTTTTATCAATTTTGGACCTGCAAATTAATTACTAATGAAAAAAGGATTTCATTTGGCTCCACTTTCTTAAAATTTGTCTAAAATCAGGGTCTATAATCAGTAATAACTATATTGCGAATTTAGAACATTAACTTGAAGGTTATCATATTTTTTTTATGGTAAAACTTATTCCATTTCTAACAAAAGTGATAAGCAATTTGTACACTAAATAAAACAAATTTCAGTATTAATGATTAATAAAATTTACCTTTAGCTCCTATCTTCATTAAATGTTAAAATTCAATATAACTTATAGTAATCTATATAAGCTAGATTTTCATTTGAATTGTTACTGTATATATAAAACAACAAAACGTGAACTTTAATTTTAAGTAAATCTTAACGTGATATCAATTTAATAAACAAATTCCTCTAATAAGTTTACATATAAAGTCGCCATAATATTTAATTTTTATGATTTACATTTAATATTTAATTATAATTTTATCAACTTAATAATATGGTATCTAATCCTAGATGATATAGGCAAGGCTCATTACAAACTATTTTATTTAATATTAGATAGTCGGCGTCAAATCGAGTTCAGTTTCGAGAATGCAAATGTATTTTGAGTAATATGTTTCTCTTATTAATAATTAAAGTCTCTTATTAATAATTTTAACCTTCTCAGTCCCAATTAGCTCGGATAATCTAGGTTCGGTTTTAATTGGAATTAAAATGTCTTGATGCACACAGTTAAAGAAAGTTGTCGTCGATAGACCTAAACATTTATCGGAAGAATGAATTAAGCAATGTTTCAATTTTCTCGTTCAATTTTCTATACTACTTGAAACACACAAGAGCCACATCGATACTTATTTCTTCTCGTGAAAATGAGTTTACTGTTTTGCGTTTCATCTGTACTCGTCATAAATAAAACGAAGTTTTCTTCACATGTTTGGAATACGAAATACAAAAACATAATAACAACTATTAGTGTTTTTTATATTTTCCTCTGATTTCCCATAACCTATAGAATGTGATGCGCTGACTAATACAAAACATTGAATAGAAAAACATAATCACAACTATTAAAGTTTTTTTCGTTTTGTCTTATTTTCCGCAATTTATACAGAATGACATATGTTGAAGGCTAATGATAGTAATTATGTTTTTGTATTTCATCTTTCGGAAATATGGATGGAGCATTATTTGTGAAAAGCAATATTGAAAACTAATGTTTTAAATAATATAATCATTATATTATTTTTATATTAATATATATAATTATATATAATATAATATAATTATATTATTATATAAATTATAATTATATTATTTTAAATAATATAATTGTTATATTTAATATTATAAAACAAAGACCCTTTTAATTCTTTTTAACAATTTTATTATTTCTTTTCTTCATATACGTTGTCAATACATAAAACGATATTGCAGTAGGTATACTAATATACGAAATGTCGGGTACCCGAGTCTCGGATCGAGTCGGGTTGGGTCGGGATTTTAAAAGTTTACAAAGTTCGGGTACTCGCGATTTCGGGTGCCCGAAATGGTAATCGGGTCGGGTTAAGTCGGGGCCCCGAAAGTTTACAATATTCGGGTACATGATGGTAAAATTGAGACGTTTCTGCGATCAAATCAGCGTTTAGTAAACAGTGTGTACTTCAAATCGAAATATTATTACAACCGATGATTGGATATATCTTAATATGTACAAAGTTATTTATCACTGATTTGATCACAGACTTGCCCCAACTTTAACTTCGAGTACCCGAATATTGCAAACTTTCGAGACCCCGACTCGACCCAACCCGATTACCATTTAAGTAATTATTTATTTAGGTTAGGGTATTTGCTTAGATAATTATTTATTTTTTTTAGGATATCCGAACTTTATAAACTTTCGAGATCCGATCCGATCCGAACCCAAAATTTTAAGTACTCGCATACACGTAACTAATGTGTAATAATTCCCAATTAGTTAATGTACATGTTACTTATTTATTCTCTATTATTTATTATTACACTTATACAACATTATATGAATTTAGTTGATTGCCAATGCTTTTTTTACTCATCGCGTATATGTAAAATTAAATTACATGATCAACAATGTATACATATAATGAAGGCAATAAAAACATGCTCAAGGAAATATCACTTGATCCCATTACCGCTAGCCGTTTACCATTTTCGCGTGCACCATTATAAGAGCGAACTATGAAATTATAAGCGGTTTCCCAAGTTCAATCGCGCATCGAATAGAATTCTTGACGTCATTCGACGTAAAAAACGTTCTGTCATTAGATTGTCAGGCTGATGTTATATGGTATCGTAATGTGTTATTAATAGGTTGTCCATTGCTTTATAGACTACATACGTTTATTTCAGCAAAGTATATATGATCTTCAGAATTTTTTTCGTAATATCTCGACTAATGTGCAGTATATGAAATGAGTATGAAACCAATGTGATTAATGAGGATTTAATAAGACGTAGAATGAGGTAATTGCATGAATTAGAAACATGTGACATTAAATTTCTATACTGGCAGGGAGGTTGATTCAATCAATTATTAACGAGCTTGATAATATCGACGTTCTAAGAAGTTAAAGATCAGTTTTTCCGTACTAAAAATAACGATTACAACATCTCACAGATCTCTTAAACAGTAGAATCAACCTTTAAGTTTAAATAATTAATTAATTGGTTATCGATCGTAATTTATCTTCAGGATATTACAAATTTTTATTTGCGGCGCAAAGGTTCGATCATTTACAACAACAATTTAAGTTTAAATGATTGTCTAACTTCTGTGGGGTTATTCTAGAAGATATGAACTGTTTTTAAATTATTCAGATTTTTAGAATAAACGTTCATTTTAGTTAGAAAATTATTTTTACGATACGTCGAAAATCGTCTGGGACCAATACATAAAAAGTTTCTTCTGAACCAAAACAATGCAGACCTTCAAAAATGTTCGTCACTAATTGAATCGTACGTACGCTTCCAAGGGGATCGCGCGGGGCTTGGTGACATATGCTGCTAAATGCTCGATTTATATTTTAAATAACGCCCAAAATCATCTAGGTCTGAGGCACAAAAAGTTTCCTCGAAGCGGCGCGAACTTGAAGAATTCATCAATACAATATACCGCAGACTATCAAAAATTTTCGATCACTTTTAAAAGTAGAACAGTTCTGCCTGATTTACAACAAACCGGAGTGAAATAGAAACTTATTTCCTTTCTTAGTATGTTTAATAGTTTTTAAATTCTTCTAATATTTTCACTGCACCAAATTGCACCTATTCTTTTTTGTCATAAATGCTTAAAATCCGCTGTCTACTAATAAGATCGTACGTACGCTTCCAAGTGGATCGTCGTGTCGACATATTTTGGTTGATACCCGATTTAAATCTTAAATAACGTCGAAGAAGTTTCCTCATAGTCGGACTTGGAAAATTTTCGACGTGCAGTCGCTGGACCAATACACCGCAGGTCAAAGTTTCCTCTTATTGTCAGCGGCACCGGGATTGGAAAATTTCGAGATTTTCCTCATTCTTTTTCTAATATGCTTACGTACATTTAATTGCAGACATTAATCGCATAAAAAATTGTACAGGTGTAAAGAAGAATTATTGAAGAAACGTTTGAAAGGTTACAGAAATTAAAATAAAAATGGATTGGCACTACTATATTGTAGAAAGTATATAAGTCTCTTGAAACATTTTTATACTATACATTTCACCGTACTAGAAGTTTTATAAAATAATCAATATTTTGCACGAAATCCACATCTTATAACAAAATTTATATCAAAGATTATCAACTATTTAATTACTTTATGGCAACAAAAATATGTTCGTATGACTATTTTCTAAATTGATCTAGTAAATGTAATAACGTCACTGCAGGTGCACAATAGAAATCACTAAAAAAACTCGATTACCTATTAAATGATTGTATATAACGTTACACAGACAACATTGCCTATTTCTTCAACGTTATCAATGTCACGAACAGGTTTTTGTTAATCTATCCATCTGTCTACATTGACATATGTACGACATAAATTATGGAGTTATGTCATGCTGTAGTGCAATTACAGATAGAACAGCTTATAAAAGTCAAATGCACACTTCTTGCCTAATTAAACAGCTACACTGGCTTTTCATTGTCAAGAAAATGTGTAGTTAAATCCTAACATTTTTGGAACTATGTAACTTCTGTCGTCATAAAATAAAATTACCTCTGACCTACCATTTCTTTATCAAACTAATGTTGTTACATTACTTATATACATGTATACATTATAAAGGCCAATTAAATCCGCTATTGTTGTTTGTTCGCAAATATGTTTTTGTAAGATGGAACAGAAAGTGATTAAATTCGCTGAATATGTTTGAGACATGTTTACAGACTATTGCATCACTAGACTGCAGATGACAATGCAATTTCTTATTTTAATAAACTAATTTTACGGTGGATAATACAAATACATAATACAAAAATGAATCGGTCAAATACAAACCTGAAAAGATATTAGAAGAATTTAAGGAAATTGTAATTTTTATTTTGACTTCTTGAATTTAATTAACTAGTTTTCGAGTTTTCATTCTTGAATTGATCTAATACTTCATAAAGGGGAAATATTAAGTTTCAGAAATAATTTTTCCTTTTTCTTTAATTTATTAAATTTTGTCAATAACATATTATTTCACGATGTCGCTAATAACCCAGTAGTTGATGCGGCATAAAACTATAAACAAAAAAATAAAAAATATTCATATATACAGGCTACTCTAAGCAGGCGTGCAGTGGCTCAGTGGGTAGAGCGCGCGACTGCGGATGCCGTAGTCGCGGGTTCGATCCCACCGCCCTAAGATGGTTCAGAACCCACCTTAAAAACAGTAGGTCCCGCTGGAATTGGTTGCAATTAGGCGATAGGTGAAATTGGAAAGAGAAGGAGAGTGGTGTATGGACTTGAAACCCGGAGGAGACCAAGTATCTATTTCCTACTTCCTACAGGCTACTCTAAAGTCAGCTGTCACGTATTCTATAAAGACAGTGTCTGTGTAATATTTCCGTCAGTTGATAATACTTTGATCACCCACTATATAGGATCTGTGGTGACGCCAGCGCGCACGGTAGCCGTCGATGATTTATAAAAGTGAATTATTAGTGAAAAATCTGCCGGACATCGGAATTCCTGATCGACGTGTCCGCTTCCTGATACCGAAGCGATTAACAGCAAGCACGACGCCGCGTCGGGCGTCGTCGCGCATTCACTTCCACTCATTGATGGATATCCCGGAGACTCCCAGCGATCATTAATAATTCATCCGTCATCGGTCGCAGCGGTAATGGCAGCGGTAGCCAGCAGCGAGGAACATTCATATCTGCGAATCGATCCCTAAACTCCAGGCCGCGGCTGCGGTCAGCCTTCAGCAGCCTTCTGATTTGCATATAAAGGCATTCCTTTGGCTATCCTTGCCGCGGCCGCGTAACTGTAAGTCCTCGTTGACAGGATCTGCCAACAATCTGGTCTGCATGATTTGCTGTACGAAGTATCCGACTGCTGGGATTCTGTTTGCGTATTGCTACTCGCCGGTGCGCCTCTTCTTCTTCTTCTTCTTCGTCTTCTTCTTCGGTTTCGCAACCTGACGCTTGATGACCGATTTCTTTTCAACAAACCATTTTTTAGATATCCACAGCCGTGGGACAGTTATCAATTCTTCTCTTAATTAGCTGAGTCATGGATTAATCATTCTAAATCATTCTAAATTTATTCAATTCCATGTAAGGGATGTAGTCAAGTTTATATAGGACAAACGTCTAGACATTTGGAAACACGAATTAAAGAACATAAACATAACATTTTTCTACCACCAACCAACCACACTGCTTTGACGAAGCATTCAATAGAATTTGACCACACATTTGATTTTGACAATGCGAAAGTTGTAGATCGTGAAACAAACTTACACCAAAGGATACTACTAGAAACAATCCATATGATTAAACACGATAGCGTAAACCTTAGGTATGAAACACCTAAGATACATGAATATTACGCAACATTACTGAACCAGTGATGTTACATGAGGAAGTTTTCTAAAATATATCCCTGTTTTCAACTCACTTTATGCATTAATTCACACATACATTAAAATGTATATATAAAAATGGTTGTATCAAATTGAATGTTAATCCTGTAAAAGGAATACCACAAAAAAGTGGTACCTAGGTAAAAAACGAGAAATGTTATGTTCTTAGTAAATATAGGTTTAAAATTACCGCCTAATATATATCCGACCAATAGATCGATATACGATCAATCATATTTGTTTCCAAACGTCTTCACGTTGCTTCACTTCCATGCTGACTGTCCGAGCAGCAACATGTGGGTCAATTACAAACGTTTAATTTTTAAAGTTTAATTATTTTACAACACTATGCAAGTGAGTAACGATTCTTTCTGTTTTATACTGTTGTTCTTTTCCTGTTTCTACGGTTTCACAATATACATATATGCATTTAATTATTAATTACAGACGCAATGTTAATGTGATTCTCTTGAAAATGATCTAAATGCAGATCGAAACGTAGAGAAATAATATTGTGCTAATTTGCAAATAGTGTTTTGCGTAACAATTAATCGAACCTATGCGCCAATATCATTAATCATTCTCTTCGGGATCTAACATATTGGGATTAGGTTGTTGCATACGAAATTTCTGCAGCCCCTGCACATTTATTAATTTATATTCTAAAATACAAAACTGATCTTTGAAGTACTCGTTTCCAGAATTGCAAGGGTGCGGGATTGCGAGTTCTCATTTCTCGATAATACAAAGATGGGATTTTTCAGTAGCCAAACGCGGTAGATAAAAGATCAATCTAGGTTTAAAATTTAGAACCGGTTATTTGACCGGTCGTGGTCACGTTTAGTGTTACGGATTAACTTTGTACCTCAAAGTTTTATGTAACAGCATTTCTCGATCGAATAAAGACAGTCTCTGTGTAATATTTCCGTCTGTTTATAATGCTTTGATCACATACGTTTTATGAGTGTCGCATTCTAAAATCGGACATTTCATATGCAACAACCTAATATACAGTGATCCACGAAAGTGTTTGAACGAACTTTAATGATCGGACCAAACGACCTGACGTTTTTCGAGCAATTAGAAGAATTGATTTACCAAATGTCATGCAAAAAATATTTTGAAAAAATTGCAATTGCAATTTTTATGAATGTTTCTGATTTATTCGATCATTATTTGAATTAGACTTTTACTTTTAAAATCAATTATCTTGTCCTTTAATGCATAATTTAATTCAACATAAATAGTTATAATTTCATAATCTATCAGATGTATACATAGATCCATCTGTCTATGTATTTAGTTCATCTCAAACATTCAAGCGTGTTATTTTCTTTCTTTTCAAATAATGTAGCTTACAAATCTGAACTACTCAAATATTGTTAACCCTAATGTAAAGTTTCATAACTCCCTATGGGGAGTTACATGTAAGTTCAATAATAAAAAAAAAACATGTGATAGTTCCTTTTCAAGCGTGTCATTTTCTTTTTTTCAAATAATGTAACTTACAAATCTGAACTACTCAAATATTGTTAACCCTAATGTAAAGATTCAGAACCCCCTATGGGGAGTTACATTTAAGCTCAATAATAAAAAAAGCATGTGATGTACAATTATAAAAATGTTATACTGTCTTAAAGTGTGTTCAAATGCTTTCGTGGATCATTGTATGCAACAACCCAATAGACCAATAGTTTATCGGCTATCTGTGTCGGAAATGTCGAATGTGTTCGAATTTGTGCTGCAGCCAACAAGTCAACTATTGGGTTGGCAAGAAAGCAATTTCGATATTTTAAGGTGAAATAAAACCCAATGTTTTTATTCAAGCAACGAATTTTAATCGATAAAATATTTTCCATTTTGTTCGATTATCTTCAGCCATCTTTCTGGTAGCTTCATAATTCCACGCTCATAAAACTTCTGGTTCTTATCAGCAAGAAACTGATTCAAGTGCTATTTCAGGTCATCAAGATTAGCGAATATTTTACCATTCAAAGAGTTTTGTAGACTTCGGAATAAAATAATTTTCCTTTCATTTTCATATTTTTTGCATTCGAGTATAAGGTGATTTATATTAACTGGTACCTTAGTAGGTTATACTTGCGGGTAAACTTATGCGTGGATCTCTCTCTCTCTCTCTATGGCGTTTCTTAGGTTAAGGTTAGATGTAAGTTAGTTTTAAGTATTTAGTAAGTAAGTTTGTATGTACGGCGAGTGTGAAGAGAGGGTGGTTGTAAATTTGTAACCCCAAGGGGATCAAATAAAAGTTATATATATATTAACTGGTACTTTACATTTCAGCTTAAAACACCGAAATTACTTTCATGCCAACCCAATATAAAAGTCAGCATCAGGAGCGAAAGGGTTATACAACCCTCCTACCTAGAAGATGGCGGTCAGATTTTAGGCGTTGCACCCTCTGCTTATTAAACTGCTTGATTCAGTAAAGCAGCAATCGCTGGTGCTCGTTCATCTGGTCATTGTGATGTCACATGAGCTCGTAAACACGGTTTACGTAATTACGAGGGGCAGGACGAGTGACTCCGGGCCTCCGGTCGACCCGGGATCGGCCTCGTCAACAAGTCGGATGCCATTAACATTCCCCGACCGGTTGGGTTAAGTCAGGTTAGTTACCGGGTTAACCTTACAAAACTGTCGGGTCAGTCCCGGGCGAGGCTGTAGGTCCGGCTGGGCCTAGGGGCCCAGAGGACCATGGACCAGGGGGCCCCGGGCGTAGAAGCCGCCCATGAATTTCGGCTAATGAGAACATTTCGAGATACGTCAGTTCCAGTATGCTAATGGCCATACAGATGCCGATACAATTTCGAGATGAATCTTTCTCTCCGCCCTCTCTTCGCTCCCATCACCCTTTCCCGCCGTCGCTGTCCGTCGTATATTACCGCTGTCCGCCATATCTCGGCCTAACTATGCAGTTCGTAGATCCCCGGTGCGTGTGCCGTATGCAAATACGAGTGTATTTTATTTAATTAAAATCGAGGCTCCCGTGGACTCCCATCCTTGAGAACGGTTTCCATGCGGAGGAAACGTGCGTCGTGACCCACGCAGCTTCCGAATGTTCAAGCTTTATGTAAACCAGATACAGCAGAACCTTGATTAATCGGGACGCGATTATCCACGATCTCTGTCATCCAGAGACTTTGTTATCCTGGATCTCGGTTATCCACAGCCTCGAGCCGAGCTGAGTCACTTAACCCAAGGAGGATGCTAAAAAGGGGGCCAAACTTTAGGGGGCTCCTTGTCTGACGTCTGAAGTAGAGTTGAGGTGTTACACTTTCGATACAACAAAGCCTGAAGGACTGTCGTAAACGTTTCGACACGTTTTGTCTTTGAACTATTAAATTTCACAATTAAAATTCAATTTCATTAAAGTAGCGTAACCAAGTAGAAGCCATATAAACTAGTTTTAAGTTAAGATGCGCATTAAGCTCTATTATGTTGTATCCTACATAAATCATACTTGGTTTAAAGCATTGAATAAATAATTATAGGATGAAAATTACGCAAAAAATTGTACCGTTGGAAAGATGTAGTTGTCAACTACGTCTGAACATTTTTGAGAAGTTAGAACAATTGGTTTGCTACATAACGTGGAAAACTTTTTGACAAGCATTGCAAGTTGTCGGAATTGCAGAGAAACAGTTAGTCAGATGCTGCAATAAGCTGCAAACGTTTAGAAATAGTAACAATTGCAATTTTTAACGATTTTCCGCCTGTAACTGCAATAAATCCAAGGAGTCTTAAATCTTTGAATGTCCGCCGTTCTCTTCCGCATCACCCAATTTCGATGAAACATTAACAGTGCATATAACTAACACAGATCTACAAAACTAATATAGGCCCGCATAAAAAAGTTACAAAATACAACTTTTATTATTTCCTCTACAATTCCCACCAATTGCAATTTTTGGAAAATTTTTTTTATCACATCACGTGGTAGGCCAATTGCTCTAACTTCTCAAAAGAAGTTCAACTCGTGTAGTCCAATATTTAAAAAGTTCTCGGTTTATTTAGAGCGCCCAAATATTAATGGGTATTGCAAGCTGTTAGGAAATGAGTTAATCTAGAGTTAATCTAGAAAGCATAGAACTTTAAAGTAATATGAAACAATTGTATAATTTTGAAATAAAATTGCCCATAAAGCAATCGATCGGACTTTCGCATCGGTCCAAAAATTTCTTGTAAAAAATAATGACGTTACAAGGAATAAATGTAGAACATGAATCAAAATCTATCCGCTTTCTACTGTCTATTAACTTAGTATTATAGGTTTTCAAGTAATACTTTTTACCTCTTCGGGTTTCCGGAAACGGATTCGACATGGTCCTTTGAATGATGTTACCTTGCCGACTTTTCTGTGACTTGTTTGGTCTCGGGAAAAATCTGTTGGAGAAAAGGTGGCGGACAATAGTCGACCTTGAACAGTGACTTATTACAAGGGATGCTGCGTGTTGAGGTAAAATGTGTTAAAAAAAATTCGCCTGACAAAGTGTGTCTTCGCAGTAAGGGTGCTTTGACGCTCAGACGTTGTAAATTACACGTTCAATTCTAGATCGTAAAACCGGATGCCAGAGACTGCCACCTTTGACGGCAGATTTTAGGGCTGTAATAAATTGCGACTTGTACTGTGTACCCGTTTCGACAATTCTTACGTTGCATTTGTAACATTTTACTACTGAATATTTTGCGACATTTTACTTTCGGCGAGAGCGACATTAAATGGAGCTCGTGATGCAAATCAAATTATATATAAAGTTTGTATGTACCCATTAATCTACAAATAATATAGACGTTCTTTGTTATTCTACAAAATTTTGTTATGTACAGTTCAATTTCATACAATCTGATAGTCGTTTCTCACTTTCTCTTTTACTTCCTTCGTTTTCTGTATTTCATGCTATACGCATTGTTCATTATGAAGTGTGTCTCAACAAAGCTGTATCTTGAACTCACCCGATTATACAGTGGTTTAACGCTAGGGACATGTGTATATCATAAATTGCTAAAACCAACTAACTCCGGTATTATATATAAATGATTTGTATTAATATAAGTGATTTCTTATTTTCATGTTGGGAATAACGAGTAGCATCGAGTAGTGTATTAAAAAATATACATTCACGCGATCTTTACGCGTAAACATAAAAAAAAGATATGTACATCGGACAGTGTGTCCCTTAATTAACTTTTACGATTAACTTTTAGTTAGAAACATTTTTTAACGCTTCACCTACCGGAACTCTATTAATAGGATTTTCAGTGATTTATTGAGGGTGACTTGTTAGTTCACAATGAATTTTTTTATTACAAAATCTAAGAAAAGATTTATTACAACATTATGAATAAAACATATAAAATATAAACAAAACTAAAATGTACATAACGAATAACCTTACCAAACTAAACATGAAGGTATAGTACTTTTGCCTTTCTGTTCTTCCTTAAACACATTACTTTTTTGAAAATTATGCAATAATCACCGGTCGGTGATGTGTTAATATTATCAGCAGTTTCGGAGATATTCCACTGGGACGATTTAAATGGTACTTCTTTCGAAATAATCAGCGAATAAACTTTCGAGGAAACAGAAAACAGCTTTTATCGATCGTTTTAGAGTCGCAAAAGTGGAGTTGCCCCGTTCGGAAGAAGGTATTCAAAACAGAAAAATAGAGAGGATGGTTAGCGCATAGCCATCAACTCCATCTAGAATCCCGGTCGTAGTCACTCGTCGTTGTTGGTCCTGTGCAAAGGCTTCACGTTGTCCAGCGTCACTCGTAATATCTTCATATCCTCAGTTTATTCTTTCCCCAGGAGGAATTCCGCGAGCTCGTAAAGCATCGCGGCCCCGTAAAACCGATCTTCACAATGCCGAGGCGTAACATCCGCCTTTATCCCGATTTGTAAAGCTGAAGTGTTACGAGCCGCGTACAGAGAAGGATCTGCCAATAAGAACAAAGCGGAGCCGGTCGTAAACTTATGCGAAAGCTGAACTCGAGCCTCTGGACACCCGACTGACTTCCATTGGTGGTTCGTTCGGAAGTGACGTAACCGAGACACAGGCCGCTAATCCACGGCCTCGTAAAAGGCTTCTTCATTTCCCGATTGAAAAATTAATTATACTGAATAAGAGCGAATGGAACGGGCTATAAACTCGATGAAATTTAAATTGAATTGGTGGAATCGATGCTGCGCGCCATCGCCTCCTCTCGGCTCTTCCGCCCTTTCGACATGGTTTCGTTGGTTCCCAAGACGAATACGTCGCCTGGAAAAAAGAAAAATAGCGGGGAGCGAACCGAACCGAACGATTGTATCCTTTTGTTTTCAAACCGTTCATTTTCTTTCCCGTTCAAAGGAAATCGTGCCACGACTATTCTTCTTTTTTTTCTCAAAATTGTCGAATTTGAAATTTGAAATTTAATTTTTGCTACTTCTAGTAAATTAAATTTTATTTAGAATTATATAATTGATGAGATGTTTAAAACCATTCGCTGGTTTATTTGTCAATTTTCGAAGGTACTTTTGACAGACACATTAATCTTTCTATTGTTCATTTAATTGTTTCATTTCTACTGATTATTTAATTCATTTGCCAGAAACTGAGTCATTGGATGACGATTTTGGTACTCTGGGTGAACGTATAGACCTGGACTCTACAGTCGGATAGTTAAATTGAAACAAGATGGTAGTTCCTTATTGTTGCTAGATGAATCAAGAAATTAATTCAATTGCTAACTGTCTTCTCTTTTAGCGTTGCTTCAGGCTACAATAGAAAACGATTTAACCTTAAAGAAGATAGTTGCTTCTGTGCAATTGTTGATAGACGATAGGAGAAATTAGTTCAATTACCATTTAAATTTTTCTCACTCTTAGTTTTGATTGCTGGCTGTCCGGTTACAAATCTAATTTTCGTCATTCTTAGTATTGTTTCATAATAGAGCAGATAATTATTTAAACTTGAATTTATACGTGAATGAAAAAATTAATTCAGTTTCCAATCTATAATAATATAACCTCCTCTTTCTAAATACAGCTTTATAGTCGTTTAATTGCCATTAAATTATTTAAACTTGAAGAAAACAGTTACTTGTGTCTAATTTTATTGTCGGTAGAGTAATCAATAAATTACTCCTATTTTCAATCTAATGATCCTCTTTCTAAAAATGATTTATGATTGTATCTACGTATAATTATTGTTATTATTCAACAATGCATTAAGAAATACATATACGATTCCATTTAAAAAACAAAGTTGACATGTCCACACAAAGATAAAATATCTACATTAGACAGTGTGTCAATTCAATAATGAATACCACAACTACACGACACATTGGCAACATCTTTGCAATCTTAGATGCTAAATAAATAAATGGGAATGATATATAAAAAGGAAAGGAAAATCGCACGTTCTAAAGTCGAAAAAGCGGAGGAACGTCAACGATATTCCGGCGAGCTTCAATTGATCATCGGGGGATTCTAACGTGTGGATTTCTGAGAAACAGGCGCTGTGAAGCTAACAAACTCGAAACACGTTTCGTCAAATGCGCGGTCAAAGTCCGAATAGCTGGGACGCTTGTAAAGTCATATCTGTACTATGTTACACGCGCCGTCTCTTCCGGAAAGAGGAAAGATAAATGACTAGCATCATCCGAAGGGTATAATCTCGAGACACGTGCTCGGTAACGTTATCTCGCACTGTTGTAGAATACCGTCCGCGTTGTCTTTTTGGTGAGATGACTGATGATCATGCGGCCGGCGCTGCCGCTTTGCTCCTGTCGTGCCGTAATAATCAATTATGGCGGTGTGTTGACACGTCTAATTCCTTGTATAACTGATAGCTAACCATGCTTCATAACCCCTTCGTCGAGACTAATAATCCCACTGACAGGAACCTTCCGATCTATTTTGACGTCGCGTGCCTCCGGACAAGAGAAATCTGGCATAGGAACGGCACTTTATGATTTAGCTAGAGACATTGTGGGACCTCCCTGATGTCATAAATTGGAAAAATGGATTTATAAATATAGTCTAGTATTTTGATAGCCTAGTCCAAAGTATTCTACACAATCTGCTTATGATTTACCTAAACAAATTGTGGAACCTCCCTGATGTCATAACTCTGACAAATGGATTTTTAAATGGTGTCCAATGGTTTGATAACATGATCCAAAGTAGTATACACGATTTGAGGAATTGGTTGCTTTACAAAGTTTAGATTTAAGATTTATAACAAGACTGGGTTATGGGACATTTCTCGTGTCATAACTAGGAAAAATGGATTTATAAATATAGTCTAGTATTTTGATAGCCTAGTCCGAAGTATTCTACACAATCTGCTTATGATTTACCTAAACAAATTGTGGAACATCCCTGATGTCATAACTCTGACAAATGGATTTTTAAATGGTGTCCAATGGTTTGATAACATGATCCAAAGTAGTATACACGATTTGAGGAATTGGTTGCTTTACAAAGTTTAGATTTAAGATTTATAACAAGACTGGGTTATGGGACATTTCTCGTGTCATAACTAGGAAAAATGGATTTTTAAATATAGTCTAGTATTTTGATAGCCTAGTCCGAAGTATTATACACGATTTGATTCTGATTTAGTTGGACAGACGAGACCTCAGTAATGCAATATCTTTAGAAAATGAATCTTCAAATATATAGGATCTTTCATTAAGAAGTGTTATCTTAAATTATAACAGAATGCTGTTTGTTTTATTATTAACAATTTTGTAGAATTTTACTAACCACGTATTGAAAAGTGACAATTCTAATTATCACAAATAAAGGATAGCGCTAAATTTAAAATGATATCTCTTAATGGAAAGCAGTATCTACATAACAGAATTTGAAGTAGCTTTGAAAGATTGAAAATGTTGAAAAAATTTTTTTATTACTGAAACCATCACGGATTTAAAAATCGGAGTCTTCTCTTTATAACGAGACTTTGAAAATGTATGTACTACTTTTTCTAGTCGTTTTATCGAGCTTTGTAGTATAAGTTGTGAGCAATTTACACGATCGAACTTGTTAGTCGTGTTTTACGAAACAAACATGAGGAACAAATGATAGTTGCACTTACGAGAAAAAATTTTGAAAGTTTTTGGAGACGGTTGAATTTAGAGAATTTTTTAGGAAAAATGGGTCTCCAGTTTCCGATCTATCATATTATGTAAAAATCTGTTACAGTAAAATTTCCACTGTTCTGAGAAAGTACAGGTATCAAGTTTTGAAATGAGTCCAAGCTCAAGGTTGCGTTATAAGGTTTTACGAAATTATCACTATATCAATATTGATAATTTTTGAGAATCGGAAATGTAGTGTTTTAATATACTTTTTAGATACACTGTAAATACATCTGTTTCGTTTATAATGTACAGTGCAGTAATTACGCAGGCTGTGTCACGTGAATGGGATTTAGTATATGAAAAAGACTCTTTAGAATAGTCAATTGCATTTTCGTACAGCAGACATATTTACGCGCCCCACCTCGTGTAGTATTTACATACAATATACTTTCCTCTGTTCGACCGAGCGAATTCTGATCATGACGATTTAGGATGAAACTTTACGTACCTGTATTACAATATTGATGGAACTCGGCTGCCAAAAGGATGTAGGATACGTTTTTGAACAAACCGCAAATATTCTGGATCTCTACTTACACATACGACTGTTTCTGTTAAAATTATAGGTGACTCTGGATACAGGGAGGTTTTATAGGATGTTTATATAAGGATAGGAAATTTATTAATGATGAAATGCAACTTCTTAAAATATTAAAATTCGAAAGAATTTCGTGCTGTTTTTATTAATTTTGTATCTACAAAGACCATTATCATTGAAAATAAGATTCCATTTAATGCCACTCGCTTCAAATTTGTTTAAAAAGACATTAGAAATTGCATAAACATCTATGGTCAAAGTATGAGTATTAACAAGTATTGTATTCGAACTTAAATAAATTATTTAACAAATCCAAAACCGATATAGTTCCAAGAAAGTTTTGAATATCAAATGCACAAGCATAGAAATTTCAATCTTCATGGGCATATTTGTGAACTAATAGACAACACACACACAGGTGTCAAAAAAATTTCAGAATATACTATAATATTTTAAATTTTTTAAATTTTCAACATAGGTTCACATAAAAAGAATTGTCTGTATTTTCTCTATAATTCCAACCAATTGAAATTTTTCAAAAATTGTTTTCACCCTTATAATAAACTAAATTGCTTCAATTTCTCAAAAAAAAATCAAAGTCATATATTCCGACATTGACCCTGGAACTGCACTGTGGATCTCAGAAACCCAGAGTATCATTAATTGTAATGTAACATGCGCGTGAGTGGCTTGTTTGCATTTTAGTGAAACATTGAAGTGAGATACTAAACCATTTAATATTCACATTTTGAAGTACGTGTCTCAAAAATAAGTGTGATGTTCCAGGATTAAAAAAGATATGGTCGTTTATAAGTGTCCGAATGTTACTGTGATTTACTGTAGTTTTAGTTCAGACAAAGACTCAGCATCTTGAAGCTCCAGTCTGCAAGAGAGTGTAACAAGAATCGATTTTTCAAGCTGTCAAAATAAGTAATACTTCGAACGGCTATTGTTTCGCAGGTTATACATTCGGCTTAAATTCAGGATCATTACGACACGTGTAAAACGTTTCCACCATGAGTACCCTAATTCACAGTATTTTTTCCCTCGCAGGAGAAATGTTCGTAACACAGGGGTAAACGCAGGCACAGCGGTTAGAAGAAGGCGAGTAGGGGCGGTGCGTAACGCGTTTCCGAACGAAATGTATCTGCGGGTACGACGGGAGGATATAAATGAGCGGCATGAGTCGACAAATCAAGAAACTATCGACATAAATAAATTGTAGCCCGGTAGGGGCTTCACGGTTCTAACTATATGAGGAAAATGGCAGGCTGTAAGTCTGCAATTACCCACATTTCCAGCTTGCCATGGTCGTTATATCTACCTGCCCTCTTCTATTTCTCGTACTGCTTCGAATCTGCTACACTGCCTTCCAAACGATACCGAAAACGTCAAACAGCTACCATTTATAAACGTGATTACTACCAATGTACTTGCTTGATACAATGGCCGTCATTAGTCTGTAAATATTTTTACAAATTTTTATTTTATAAAATAAGCGACATTCAAGAAAATTTAATAATTCTTCAGGAATGTAAAAGATTCTACTGAATCATGTCTAATTTTTTCTCCAAGTGTTGAAATAACCAAACATTTTGTATTATTCTATAATTATTTATTTATTTTAGAATTATTCTATAATTTCAAAGAAGTAATAATCATTGTTGTGGCTGTGAACAATAACCAAAAGCTATATTAAATACTATGTATCTAATTGTTAGTCTTTCTGCGAGAGTTTGTTTAAATGTACAAAGAGTGTTTAAAGAATTTTTTTCATAACTAAAAATCTATGTGTGAAATATACAATCTATTAAGTTATGTTGATTTACTAGGATTTTTGGTATAGTCAACGTGTTGGGAAGAATATAGGAACTTAATTTACACTATGACAGTGATTTGTGACACACTTTTCAAGAAAGAATTGATACAAGAAATTTCTCTTCAGTCTTACAAGTGTTAAAACATTTTCAGTATCAAAATATTTTTCTTGGTTATAAATGTTGTTGACGGGACATAATGAATTCGTTGAATACAGTGGTTGGTCTGTCGTGATTCGAAGCAAACCTCAGTTTTGGGGCGTCCTATATACAGTGTGGCTCAGGGTTTCCATCCCCTCCAACCCCCTTGCTCCTTTCACCCCCTGTGCCACCTCCAATGTTCATCCAGTGAATTACTTCGTTAGTGGCTACCTTCAGAGGGCTGTTAATTCCTGCAGGGCAGATTATACAGATAGGTTTATTGCACTCGTGTCCCAATCTAATGTCCGTAATGCTCCTCCACCCGCTACACACATTCACCCCCGACCCTTTTCAGGCCTCCCTGAGTTTCCTAGTTCAGCCTCCACCCACGCGAGTTTCATTGGGATTTCGGATACCACTGGGCTCGATAGACTGAGCTTGTGTTGTGACAATGCTTACGGAAACCAGAAAGAATTTTTCCACCTTCCGTAGGAAACGTGTAGGAAAAGTGTACCTATTACTGTTGGTGTTCGTTTTAGTACGGCATTTTTTCCCAATCAGATTAAAATACGTGCAAATAAATATTTTGTCGTGAATAAATTTGTACAATTTAATGCGAATGTATTCTCGTTCAATCATTCCCATATTGTTATAATTTCAGGGTTTGAAGAAACGTTCTGCATAAAAGTTTATTAAATTCAAATAATATCATTTTCATCTATCTCGATCACAAAAGGATTATTGCTCATATGATTGTGCATTTCTTATACATACTCCTTTAAATTGCATAAGGGAAAGTTTTATTATTATTTAGATACCTACTACGATAGAATAAAAATATAAAAAAGAAACTGCTCCTGCCTTTTTAATAAAAAAAAACTTAAGCCTTCAGCATTGCGTACAGTAAAGCGGAGGCGGAGCTCATTATTGCGACACAAAAATCACTATGAATGTAGGTTAGGTACCTATTCGTTATATGCAAGTAGGTAGGATACGATTCTAGATAAAGAGTATTACATCTAAAATAGAAGATATGGCAACAATTAAATCGAAAAGTAATGAAAGAAACAGTAACAAAAATCAGAAACAACGTAAAGTGATATGCATGAATAGATCTACTTATGGAACTGAAAACTTAAGAAACAAAAAAGAAGAAGAATTGAGAAAGACAAAGGAACAAAATTCGTTTCATACAGAATCTCATTACTAGACTGCAGATCATTTTGCAAAATAATAATTGCAAGACACAGCAACCAAAAACATATTTCACCAATCCTCTTAATCTATTGTTTGCAATCCGCAGTCTATTAATTTCTGGCATACCTCGCACAATTGAATTGTATGGTACTGTAACAAGTTTTGGAACCGAGGGGAGCGAAGACTTTCGACCGCGAAGGGTTGAAACGATGAGGTCCTAAAACAGTGAAACATGATGATAACTAGACTGCGGATTTCGCAAAAATGGATATATTGAAGGAAATCTTAGTTTTGAATTGATAAGATAATTAAATGCAGAGAGAGGGAGAGAGAGAGAGAATTTAATTGACTCCTGCGCCTTCTTGCAATCTTACAAACATTTTTAATTATGCATACACATCCGCAATTTTTTGATAACTCAGAACAAGATTAAAAATATTTTTTAGACATACCTCGTTTAATTGTATTATATAACAATTTTTGATATGGAGGGGAGATCACACTTGACAGTTAAACTTGTTATAAAATATACGTTTTT
Organism: Lasioglossum zephyrum; assembly: GCA_028455615.1. Lineage (NCBI taxonomy): Eukaryota > Metazoa > Arthropoda > Insecta > Hymenoptera > Halictidae > Lasioglossum > Lasioglossum zephyrum. The sequence continues at coordinate 21,425,297 of CM052321.1, read as the reverse complement.
GGCGCATTAAATAAATATGTCAGCGTGTACTATCAGTGGTACGTGTTAATAACCAAATTAAAACTGTTCGATTAATTCGGATAATCGAGGTTCCACTGTACTTGATTCTAGATATCTAAGAATTATTTGATTATTAAATTACACAATAACATCGAGTGATTTCCAAATAACCTTTCATGAGAAGCCATGTGCAACTCGTCGAAGACATTGCTGCCACTCCCTGCGACAGCCCCGAAATTGCAAATAACCAGTGAAAAATGGCGGGTGGTAGGGGCGAGCGTAGACTTATCGATAAAACTGCGAGCGATTCGAATATTTGTCTTGCCGGTCGGTTAATCGGATTCGCCGACAGGCAGACCCCAAGGAGCCTCGTCAACTCTGCTCGTAATTCTCGATTCCCCGGCCTCATTGATGTCCACTTGGCCGGCTGTCCCCTTCGTAGCTCTTCCTCACGGCCGACTGAGCATATCAGCTCCGAAAATTTTGGTAACGAATTTAGCATTACGCCGTCCGGTAGTCGGAGGGAGTCTGATTTTAATGGCGCGGACTACGAGCTAATGGGCCGCCGATTGTCCAAGCCCATTTAAGTCCTGGCCAGACGCGTCTGTCGGCCTCGAAATAATGGCATCCGTCGGACTCACGGTCGCAGAACTTAGATCTCCCGGTGGTTGGACAACGACGGATAATTTTGGAGAATAATTAGACCGCGTGGTTGCGGCCGTGCGCCAAGAATATTAATATCGTGAGCGTAATTAGACTAGACTGATTCCGGGAGTTACCCCTCAAAACACGGGTCACGGGGCGTTTGAAGCGACCAGGCTTTCTCTCTCTCTCTCTCTCTCTTAGTTCTTCTATTCTGACCGACCACCGACACGCACGTTACCAAGACAAAAGAGTTTTTTAATTGCGACCGACAGTGGTTTGAATAATTGGATCAAGTAATACAAATGATTTCACTCCTGTTATAAATAGATGGCGGAAATTACATGTTTTGTTTATGGTGTTCTTTGTAGGTACGTTTCGAATCTTCTAATAATATCTTTGAAATTGCTTTTAGAATTGGAAGGTTAATGTTCCTTTGAAATATTCAGATGAAGAATGTTATAGCGTAACTGTACCCATTGTAGGTATGCTGCTATAAATAATAATATGTGTAAGCACATGAATTTCTCATAAAGAAGACAGAACCACATCTTGTATGAATGCCAAAAATTCTCCACCCAGCTACTCAAATTTGGAATCAACCAGAACACTGCCCTTACATCCGAAAAGCATATAAAAAACACTATTGAATACCTTAAAGATATCAACCACCTCAACAAAATCTAAGAAACACAATAGCAGTTCGTCGCTATTGACCTAGACGTTGATGCGACGTTAAACCTTAATATAAAAAAAAAAATATGTGTAAGCATTTTATGGAAGAATGATGTGTTCTCATTATCAAGAAAAATTGATGGGTCTCATAACCTAATACAACATGTGTGCAGAAACAAACTACAGTAACAAATAATTCTTTATTTATTACATTTTAAATGAATAAACCTTTTATTCATTTTAACACCGTAGTATAGTATCACATAAATAACTAAATATACATACTTTTAACAAATATTTTAGTAATATTTATTATCTTTAGATTGAACCTATTTTAATTTTAGAGCATTGTGAAGTTCACAACATTTTACAATTGCACTTACAATGTAAACTCCTTTGTCTTTCAATCTCAATTATTCTTCCTCTTTGCTTCTTATAATCTCCATTCATTGTTTCTTAAGTTTTCAGTTCCACAAGTGATCTATTCGTGCACATCACTTTACGTTGTTTTTTTATTTTTGTTGCTGTTTCTTTCATTACTTTTCGATTAAATTGTTGCCATATCCTGCTTCTTTTAGCTGTAATCGTATACAAACTACTTGCGTATATCGAATAGGTACTTAAACTCATACGTTAGGCTGAAGTGAAGTTTGCTTCTTATCGTAGGTGCAATTCACACCGCAGGTTAGGGACATTCTTAGTGATTTTTGTGCCACAATAATGAGCTCCTCCTCCGCTTTAATGTACGTGATGCTGAAGGCTTCATTTTTTTTATTGAAAAGTCAAGAGCAGTTTCTTTTTATATTTTTATTCTATCGTAGTAGGTATCTAAATAACAATAAAACTTTCCCTCATGCAATTCAAAGCAGTATAAGGAATGCACAATCATGTGAACAATAGTCCATTGGTGATCGAGATAGAAGAAAAATAGTCTTATTGTTAACTTTTATGCAGAATGTTTCTTCAAATCCTGAAATTATAACGATATGGGAAAGATTGACAGTTTTGTTTGGTTGTTCAACGAGAATACATTCTCATTGAATTGTACAAATTTATTCAGTACTTTAAAACATACAGCTGCAGTAGTATGTACATTTACTCTAACTAAAAGTTACCTTTAAGTCGTATAATTTAAGATCTTCTGTATTTTGGTAAATTCATTGAACATTTTGTTCACTTCCGTGAATGAACGTTTGAAAATAATTCATAGTTATCTTTCGATCCTGGTAAGGAATTTTTTGGAGATCGGTATTGGTATTTCATTCGAGAAAAGGCAGCCTCATCGAAGTGGAACGATTTGAAGACTCGATTCCCTCGACGACCCTGAAACTATTCTACCGTTACAAAAATTAATTATAAATTTACTCCGATAATGAAAGTTCCTCTCACAAAATATGCCACGTCATTTACCCGCGTTATGCTTCAATGCTGTCATAACGAAGGTCAGAAATCGGCTACCTGTTGTACACTTCTTTCATTACAAGTCTGAATCGGTCTACAAATTATTTACACGTTTTTTCCTGTCGATAATCAAGCGGAACGGGATGTTGCCGCCTCTATATTACTATACACTTTTGTTCGCAACAGTATATCTAGAAATAAGAAACCGTATTCTGTTGAATATCGTCCGAGAAAAAATGAATTTAATTCTTTATCACTTTATTCTTTTAAATGTAAGTTGTTAACAAGTACTAACTGCTGAGATCGTGTAACTCTGAAGATTTATAATAATTACAAACATTTTCTAACATATTCGAACTTTCTTCGATCAGAGATTTTAAAACTATTTTTAAAAAATTATTCGTATCCTATTGTAAAATTTTCAACAAATGTAAGGAATCACTAGGTTGCGAATTTTTATGCAAAATAAACGTTTGTCGTATTAATTGTAAGATATAGAGTCACGTAGAAAATTTTTATTTTGTAGTACTACTTATGTAAGTCATTTTGAAACTGCATCTTAAATACATTTCCAAATATCGAATAAAGTTGTATTTAATCTTGTCATAAGATGCAGCTTCAAATTAATGAATTTAAATTTATGAAACAAATGTATTGATCGAAAATGTACAACTGAAACATTTATTCTCACGATAATGAAAGTATTTTCATAGATACCTGTTCCTACAGACAAATAATACAATTATTATTGTTCATGTGAGTATCATTTTTATTTCAGAAATTCTTGGTCCCTTCTTTTTGTTTCCCACATGTTTAATTTCATTTTTTCTCAAGCTATATATAATACTAGCAACAGTAACTAAATTATTGTAGCACTAGTTTGAGGTACAGGTTTTTCTTTGGCATGCCAATATTGCAAATGATTATTATAAAATTTGTTGCATACATATGTATACATTTCTGTAAAAACAGAATATTATACACATGTTCTAACATTTTTTTAAATTGTACAACTTTTAATATTCGTGACTTCGTATATCCTTAATGTACATCCACATTTATAAACATTTTTTGTGCAAACATACATTTTATAAAATTAAACAAAGAATAGTATTGATTAGTCATAATTCTTTTCGTTAATGGTTTCTTCGAATAAAAAATGATATGTATAAAATTTCTTTTTAGAGATCTTTCTTTATGCTGTAAAATGTAAAAGATTATAGTATTCGTACTTTGGAGATAACATTTCCAGTATGAATAGAAAAAGTGTTTGCAGACCACGAATTCTTTAACGAAAGATTATTATTCGGTGGCTTGATTAAAATGGGCGGCTGCAGAAAAGTTTGTACAAATAGTTGGAATTAATTGCCCTGAGTTCGTTAACTGTAATCTCTGTTTGATGCAGATAACTTCATTTTCAGACGGAACTGTGCTCGAAGCAGGCGGGGAAGCAATAACGAGCTGATTTATGAAACGTTTAATTAACATGTTAATTTAGGATTGCTTTTTCTGACAATAAGGAGGCTTGCGTTTCGTGTCGATGGTGTTGAAATCGCGGAAACACTTCCAACTGCTGCCAAAAAGTTATTATAAGACGCTCGATTCTAATTTAAATCGTGCCTGACGGCTAAATTGCGGTTCAATGAAAAAGTAGTAGTTTAAATACTTTCTTATTGTCAATTAAAATGACGTAATATCCTATAGAGACATTACGTTGAGTTAATATTTTTGTGAGTAGATCCAAACCTCTATTACAGCTATTTATTATTAGTTAATTTTCAACTATTACATAATACTGTTTTTATTACGATCTATTATGTTGAGTTAAAGAAACATTTTTGTGAGTGGATTCAAGCTTCAATTATAGCTATTTATCAGCGATTAATTTTCAGCTATTATAAAATTCTCCTATCGTCATTTAACCTTACAAGTTTCTGTAAAAATGGTGATTGCAAAATTAGAAACTTGTTCATTTAACCTGTCCTTGTGCAAAATGTTTTTGTTACCAAATAAAAAGAGTTTAGGGTATATAATATAATATAATAACTATTTAGTAATTTCCCAACGCGTGATAATAATTCTTTATAAATAAAACGTTTAATGATTTTATCAGCTTTACTTTTTTTATTTACATTTTACATTACTTTTTTATTTATAAACTAACACAGTTGTAATAAATAGTAGATTTTACTCGGAAAATATTATTTTGAACGCAAAACAGTAAATGTATAAATAAAATGTATTAACAAAAAGAATATAAACAAATTTAAAATAAATCGACTGAAGTTTTCTTTTGCACAAAGATCCGCAGTCCAGTTAGAAAAATCTGAAACAAAACATGTGCTTCTACTATGGAGGACATTTTATTTATTTCTAATGTTTATTTAGGAAAGTTTTTAAATAAGTTCCAGATGCACAGTAGATTCGAAAAGTATTTGAACATTAAAAATTCCCCGGTCTCGAAAAATTGTCAGCATCTGTTATAATTTCTTGGCGATTTCATCCCCTCACGAAGTCCTAGTAATTGAAATAATTTTTGTTCTACACTTGAAGTCAATAAATCGATGCGTCACATTCAAATAAATACGCTCCACAACAAAATAAGATCAATCATTTCACCCTATGTAAAAATAGTAATTGGGTGAATTTCCGCCTCGAGGAACGTATCGTTCGTTTACAAGAAAAGTGACATAACTAAAAATATTTTTCTAAACAAGAGAGTATAATAACTTTACAACTAATGTACATGGCAATTAAATCAGTACCTAAATAACATCAAATTATTTGGTAAGTTTAGGTAATTTAAAAAAAACGGTTCTCCTGTAAAGTTTCCTTTTTTTGACCTATTTCACTTTTCTTATGAATGAACGATATGGGAGTTGAAAAATTCCGGAACAATTTCGAGCGGTGCTTTTCCTCCGATTACTAATCCGGATGCAAATCAGATTTTTCTTTAATTGCCTGCTCCCTTTGTCCGCCTGGTCGGAACGTACCGTAGTTCACGAAGGCAAATGCTCAACAAAATTTCCGAGGCCAACCCCTCTCTCGAGAAAGTCCACTATAATCAGGCAGTCAGCGTCGACGTTTCTATACCGGGCCGACGCGTTTATTTCCTTAATAAAACCACCCTGTCCCATCCCCTCGGAATCCAGCCACCCCTGCCTGCTTCTTCTCGAATCCGTGGGCCAGAGAGTCGTCAAAGAAATTTTTTCTTCCCCGGGCACAATTAAACCGGGCGAAAAGAAATATGCGAACGAGGAAGGCTCCAAGGAAATCGTACAATTGCCTTAATGGCAACTGCGGAGGGGAAACTGATGGCCGAAGGCGCATAATGGTGTTGATTACTAATTACAATTATTGGCCGGCGAGGGTACGATCGATCCTCCCCCTATCCAGGTTCAAATACCTTCCCCTTGGCGTCAGAAGCATGTTAGAGATCGTGGCCAGCTAATTGCATTATACATGTCAATATCCCAAAGTGTAGTCCTCCTTCGTCGAGGTCAGGAAATCCAAGTCGGGGGATCACGTAATTAAGAAATCTTCGTTACCGGACAATATTAAGCGAAATTGTGGACACCTGACATTTCAGACAGTTCATAACATATTTGTTAATAAAGCCTTCATTGCTTGCATCTTACTGAAGAAAATCATCATTTAATTTCGGACTGTAGAGTCTCATGCATGTAACTTTCACAGGGATTACGGCGATTTCATGTATTCACGGAAAAATGAATTGCAGATAATCAAAGAAATTAAAATGATTAAATAAACTGATCTATTTGTGCACAATAAAAGTTGTTCAATCTAGATAAACTTGAATTTTAATTTACACGAGAGAATATAAATCAATCCTTTTAGGTGTTCCGTACTTCTACAACATCAAACACGTTGATACTCACACACATAAATAATAAATATGATGTGAGCGTATATCAACTTGTGCGAATAGATTTTTTAACAACTGATGGTCTTGTTGTGAAGCTTCTGCAGTAATTGGAGAATGGATCCATGGTTTTAAATATAATTGACTGACAAGGAGAGTGCAAGGACATTGTCACACCGATTTAGTTGAGACTCTGTATACTTATACATCTCGATCTCCCATTTACGAATATATACCATTTTAGACGCTAACACTCAATAATTTTTAAGATAGTGATAAACAAAGTTCTTACATTACTGCTTAAATCTGCTAGAGGATGTATACAACGAATGTTTATTTTAGAGATATATAACGAATTAATTTCGGCTAATTTATTTATAACTTATTAATACGTTTGTTCCTTAACTTGCATATAAATAAATGTGCAATATCTTACGAACAAGTTAATGTTACATAGCGAATTTATTTATAATTTATTAATCCTTTTGTTCTTCAACTTGTAATAAATGTGCAATCTCATATAGACAAGTCAATGTTACACAGCGAATAAATAATATAAATAAATATGGAAAAAAATTTTTCACCAAACGAGAATCGAACCATAGCCCACCGGGTGGAAGTCTCGTTGTATACCACTTAAGTTTGTTTATGAATATCTCAACAACTATTGAGCGTTAGCGTCTATAATGGTATATATTCGTAAATGGGTGATCGAGATCTATAAGTATATAGAGTCTCAACTAAATCGGTGTGACAACGACCTTGCACTCTCCTTGTGAGAAAAACGTATTCTGATACAAATGTAAATGTATATCTGATGTATTCAGATGTATTCGAAATACAAATCTGATATTTTCATGAAATAGAACAATTATAGTGGAAAAATTAGGTCCAGCCTAGCTGTCATTTTATCCAGGAGTGTATATGTATAATAGTTTGTGGGTCTTCGGGGCACAGATTCCGAAAACGAGGCCGCTATAACTTGACGAATAGCTGCCCGGCTTCGTGAGTAAGGATGTGTCCTTGTTTTTAGGGTGCAAGCTGGCTTTTCACCTGGGATTGCCAGATTTATGACGGGCTGCCCCGCACGCCGGCTTATTTTTAACCTTTCGCCCACTAACGAACCTTATCTCCGGGGCTGCATTTCTCCGCGCAACACGATAGACAAAAGGAAAACGTCCGGTTCCATGGGCCCCATAACTTAACGATCTGCCCGATTCCTGTACTCGGCCGACCATTATGTCCAGCCGAAATTTCTACATTTTCTGCTACACCGTGCTGGACCAGCAAAACAACCAACAAACGAACGCCGCGATAAAATTGTTATACAGGGCGATTAATTTTAGGGCTATTCACGCTCGGTCCGGCACAGTTCTCTGAAATATTAAAGATTATCTGGCTCGGGATCCTCGTTGAATTATTCATTGAAACTAATTAACCGGATCGAATACTTTTCTCATCCGAGCGTTTTGGTTCCCTCGTTAACTGGAAACTTTGTAATAAATTGTTTGTGTTTTTGCGGATTATGCATTTCAAATGTTTCACTGAGCTGGCGTGGGTGTGACCTCGATTGTTTATAGTGTGGAGTGCTGGGAGTTTAAGGTCTATAGATATTAGGAAAAAAGATTTTCTAATAATGTTACAGTGCTTGTGGTATATCGTTAAAAAAATAATAGGAAGACGATTTCTAGGTCAAGATAAAAATGTATATATTCGTTAGCAATTTATTCCTCTCTTTTAATGGAATATTTTTATTTATTTTTTATTTCGAACAAACATGCAAAACAATTAAAGAATTTGGAAGCACTGTTGTACTGCTTACGAAAACTATATTTTCTTCTATAAGCTCGAAAAAGTTATTAACGAAGTTAATAAAAGAAGTGTTAATTTTGTATCTAATCCTACAATATATTAATAATAATTATAGGATAAACTGTATTTTACTACATGAAGAATGTTTCTATGAAATAAGTTATTTTCTTCATTTCTAATAAAGTCTGTTTCCAATCTTTCATTATTCTTAGTAAGATTTGCAATGTATCCTACATTTACACACGATACAGATACACATGTACATACATTGTATATGTCTGCATAAGGAGTGAATAATAATTTATCACGTTGGCAATGTATCAAGTAATTGTAACTGTAAATGTGCAAAGCGCAGGAAACGGTAAACTTGAAATTTTAATATAAATGCGTCTGCTGTTCGACCGTAAAAACTTTAGCTGAAAACAAGACGAGAAATTCGGAAAACATTCAGAGATAACAAACGGGGCACGCTGAATAGGCGTAACAGCCGAGAAAAATCGACGAAGAAGAACGTAAATGAATGAAAAAGTGGAGTTGAAATATGTTTGTAAAGCAGACGGGAATGGAGGGGAATAACTACGTAGAATCCGGCGAAAAGGGGCAGAAATTGTGCGAGGAAAAGTGCAGTATGTGGGATGCGCCTAAAAAGAGAACACGCGAACTGAATGAAGCGGAAAAAGATGTAATAGGACGATACAATTTGAATACCTTCATTCTTATATTACTTAATACATAAATATATAAAATTTAAATTGTTTATATTTGAAAATTACGATAAAACAGGTACTAATCCTTTTTTTTTTTATATTTTCAGATCCAGGTTTCATAGAAGCTCGTTAAAATTGTTGCTGTAAATATGTTTCTCTTTCAATGTTGTCGGTGTGTCTTGTAGTATGTGACAAATGAATAAACAAATATGCTTTAAATATATGAACACATTTATTATTAATAGCTAGAGTCTATCAACTATAGATTAACTTGTTTAAGTTTGTAGTTAATTTGTTTAAAATTGTTCAACGTCGTATAAGTTAAATTCATGAGTTAAGTTAAATTCGTATTCGTTACGTGGTTAAATATTTGATAAAGAATGATATATTGTGTTCGATAAAATATAATTTTTTATTTGGTTTCCTTTCGATGTATATCTGTGCGTCATTGACTCCTAGCTGCAATGCTAGCGAAACAATAGGAAAATAATTCCTCGAAGACACAATTTACACCCGAAAGCCTTAATAGTGAAATTCTAAACAGCATCGTGACTCACCTACTATAGTAATCCACTGTTAAATTTCTCTGTTTACACGGTTATATGTCCACAAACAATCCCCCACCACTTAGTACCTGGAACTCAGTGCAGTCTATCTCAGTAGATATAAGAATCAGAATAGAGAGTAAATATAATGCGAGAACTAAATGTAGTCAAGGCACAGAAGTCATACGTGATGAATCATAAGAATTACTTTTCTTCCTATACTTCTAATGTTAGTTTTATGTTAATGTTAATGTTTAATAATAGTATTAAAGTTTAATGTTAATGTTGTTTTACTGTTTACAATATATAGCAACAATTCTAATGCAATTCTACGTCTACTTTAAATCTACGGTTCAAAGTTCAAAGAACTTCTATGTTAATGCACATGTACTTTTTAGAAAGGAGGATATCATAAATTTTATTTTACCTTATATTAATAATGTATAGGGCCACCTTTATTCTATGCAACCTCCAACATTTCTTTAGAGATTAATTCGTGTACATTTTTTCAATAGTTTTTCATGTACAGATTTCTATTTTATTCCTACACACGTTTTCAGGCGACGTTATTAAATTGTTTTCCTATTAAATACAGGGTGTCCCAAAATTTTTCTAATCAAAATAATAAATTAATAATTACTACCAATTAGTACATTTATTTCGACTAACCAAATTATTCATTAATCCCGATTACTGAATTATTTAGTTGTCAGGAATTAATGTAAGAATAATACCAAATTTGTCAATTAATCAAAATCTAAAAATTAGTTGATTGCTAATTCTGCGGGGAAAAAATGTCTTTTACATAATTCTTATCTTATGAAATCTTATACCGAACAAGCAAAACGTGTCCGAACCTTTCAGATTGTCCCTTACTTAGTTAACCTACTCATTACGAAATCACGTTAGTTATAATCGTGAATAACTTACGTGATTTCGTAATGACTAGGATAACTAAGTTTGTTCGGTATAAGATTTCTTAAAATAAGAATTATGTAAAAGACATTCTCCCCGCAGAATTAACAATCAACTAGTTTTTAGATTTTGATTAATTGACAAATTTGGTATTATTCTTACATTAATTCCGGATAACTAAGTAATCCAGTAATCGTGATTAATGAATGATTTGGTTAGATTCACGATTATCAGATTGCGTTTGGCCCAATACTGGTGTCTAATAACTTCCTCCGGTATACTGCACGGCCATTGCAACAATATCTCAATGTATCTTTCGCGACATAACGCGGAAAGGTGTTCTCATAGGCATAACGAAATCAAAGAAGAAGAAGAAGAGGAAGAAGAAGAAGAAGACGAAGAAGGTGGAGAAGAAGACCGCGGAACAACACGGCGACGACAGAGACAGGACAGGTCAAACGGAGAAGAATCGAAAAGTGTTTGGTGCAAGAAGGATGGTATACTTACACGCAGGCCTTATTTATGCGCACCGGCCGGCGACCTCGGATAAGAGTTTAACACCGCGGCATTATTTATTCGACTTCGTACGCTCGCGCTCGCTCGCGCGCGCGCGCACGCGGGCGCGGGCACGTTTCTTTTAAAACTTCCCGTGAAAATGATACCTCCGCGATGAATATAAAACGCACGCCCACGCCTGCGACATGCCGACACCGACACTCCGGGCCGACTCGGATATTATACGAGGCCCTGTTCACACGCGCGATCGACGTTAACACCTACACGGACATCTCTCGCCGGCACCCAGAGAGAAAGAGCGAGAGTGTGTGTGGAAGAGAGAGAAAGAGATAGTCGAAGAACCGGGGGATGAGACGTTCCCGTGGATGTTGCAGGTGTACAGGCCTAACATCCCCTCGAAATCGGAGAATTCTGCTAGGAAGGAGGAAAGATAGGCGCCCGGTTTAAAGTTTCGCTTTTCGAGCCGCGTTTTTCGGACCGACGAATCACCTTCTACTTTCCTCGGTTTTATGCCCCTGTCACCATGCCTATGGTGCACCAATTAGGCTAGAACATTTTCGTATGGTCGTTCTAATAATTTAATTATCCTGTAATAATTCTTACCAAGTGTAATACAATCAGCTGGATTTCAAAATACAAAAGCAGTCACTACAACCTCGCAAGTTGCCCAGCAAGAACGGACTTCACAAAAGAAAGCAATTGTAAGTGTGGTCATATTATTATACAATTAGAATATAATATATATTATTATTAACATATTAACATATTAATAACATGTTATATATAACATAATAATATGTTAATATTAAAGTCACGAAAAACTATGATTTTCACCACATTTAACAACTTGTAGCTCTTGGATATGCTAATCGATTTCGATGAAATTTGCAGCATGTATATAACTATACATAGATCTACAAAACATATATTTTAAATTTTCATTAAGGATCCAAATAAAAAAGTTTTAAAAAGTGCATTTTTTTATTTTTGCATGCGACCTTGTAAATTGTAATTTTTGGAAAATATATTTTGCAGATCATTTAGTAAATCAATGCTTCTAATTGATTACAAAACATCAGATCATTTGGTACAATTATAAATAAGTTATACTGTTTTGAAGTGCGTTCAAATACTTTCGTGGTTCACTGTATGTATGTTATACTTTGTACATGTATATAAAAAAGTTCTAATCACCGAAACCGTCAAATAAATCGTAGGGGGAGGCGATTAATAGGGGATTAATATTACAGAGTCATAGAATCGTTCACGTTAGAGCTGTCCAGGGCCGAATTAGGTATATATCAGAAGTAGCAAATGCTACGGGTTGGCCCCGCATTTCTGGGGCCTCTTTCGTTCGTAAAAGTTGTTTTATTATCGAAAACTTATTTATTTATCTTTATCACTTATTTATTGGTGAAGTTCATCATTATTATTTTATTATCATACAAACCCTAGGGGCTCCTGGTCACATTTGCTACAAATCCAGCGCTGGCTTAATCCGCCTTTGGACCTGTCACTGTTTCTTCACGTTTATTCCACCGAACAGTTTGATTAATTCACTTTTTCAGGCGATTGTATGTAACCGCATATGTACACGTGTGTACGTGTTAAGTGTGGTTACGCCACAAGTTTGGATAAGGCACGGAATATCGTACAGCCGCACGCAACCAAGAGTTCGTACACTCAGGATAATCAACCCTAATTCCAGACTGCGTCTCTATTAAGCAGGACTGCTTCGGATTAATAGGTAGATGAGGGTTATTTGGGTTTTCAGCTATTTCGATTATCATATCGCTAGAAATACCAAGTTGATGTCCGTCTTCGACGTTGAGGAAAATCATCTAATCATTTACTGAATTTCACAGGTTTCTCCCAATATAAAATTGTCTAATTGTTTTCTGTTTCTGAAAGTATTAAAAAAACTATTTTAACTTATTCTATTCTGCAGAAATAGCCACTTCGAACTGACCAGGCAAACACGCATAGTTTATTTAATTATTACATATATACATTGAATATATTAAATATTAAATTATTAATACTAAAATTTAATATCCTAATTCACTAATCACAGCCACACTAGTTTATTTCGTTTGAATTTTTTTAACGTCACAAGGTAAATTCTTGAAGTCAATACTTAGATACGACTCACATTCGTTACATGGTTAAATATTTCATGAAAATTAATATATTGTGTTTATTAATATTATATGTTAATATCCTTAATTCTATATTAATATTAAATCTTAATATCTTGAAAGTAATGTTATTAATATTAAATTTTAATATCTTGAAAGTAATATTATTAATATTAATTTTCAATATCTTGAATTCTATATTAATATTAACTTTAAATGTCTTCTTTCGATGTAGAATTACGTAATTCACGATGAGTATAGTTACAAATGTAATGTGTATGCTTAATGCGAAGATGGGGCTTACTAATAAAAGTCCTATTTTTTCGTAAACGTAATAATAAGACTTTTGAATAACCCCATCTTTACATTATTCAGAAATGAGAAGGCACATCCCTGACCCTTGCAATATAAAAAACCCTTAATATAAAAAAATATGCTAGCTTTTAAAAGACACCCTGTATAGATGAATAAAATCTACCATTTAATAACAATGAATAAATCTTCTATAAACAAATTGCAGATCTTTATGCAGAATTCTATCAATATAAATCAAGTCATAAAAGTCGATAGAAAAACAGACAATTAATCTCGTTTATTAAAAAATTCCATGCAGTAAACAGAAAGTACATCAATAATGTTTGTTAGCGAGAACACTTTTGAACACTTTACAAATGTACACATGCTACAAACACTCGAAAATTCGCAAAAGGACTATGGCTGGGAAATAATTTCTAAATTAATGAATACCTCAATTCATAAAAATTGACATTTATTACAGCTGTAAACGAGGTAGTAAACAACGGTTATTATTTTGTTACATCGTTCTTGTGTCGCGAGTGCTCGTGTGTGCGAGTTCCTGCGCGGTTGATTTACTGCACGCAATATAATGTTGCAATCGCTTCGCGGGTTGTTTTATTGGTATCTCTGGCCAGTCAGATTGGAAGCAGCAACAATAACCGAGTGATAATGACGTTTTCACGTGTACTTTGCATAAATACAGGTTATGGAGCATCGGACGGCGTGTTTCGAAGCCTAACGCAAAGACACACTACTGATACCGCGAGGGTGAATTTATGAGACAAGTATTAAGCCGTTAGCGCTAAGCGAATTCGTAGTAAATGCAGGAAATAATGATAAAACTGTTGCCGTGGTATTCCGTGTAATGTTTAAAGGAACGGTCGTCAAGCGAGATAACAATTTGCCATTAATATTTATGAGTGTTTAGGACTGCAGGCGAACCCGAATGTTGCTGCGCGCGCAGTGCAAAAATCCTTTTAATAAAAGGACATTAGCATTTCGACGACATTTACTGTCATTGTCATTAACGCACACGCCAACTTGATTTGTGCGTTCTTTGTGTTAATTGGAAACAGCAGATGAATGTGTGAACCTGCCTTATGCTACCCCTATCCAGAAAATGCTCGCTTAAGCGGATTAATATGATGTCCACTGTTTGAAATGTTGCTGGGGCCTCCCATATCCGAACTAACAAGGGGATAAAAGTGTTCGGATAACAGATATTAAATTCCATTCATTTATATCAAAATCAAGAGACATGTTTTCATACGAAACGTTTAATGATTTTGCAAGTATCGGATTACATTTTTATTCATAAATTAATAAAATTATAATAAATAGTAGAGCTTACTCAGAAAATATTATTTTGAATAAGATAGTATTCAGAGTATTAATACAAATGTAACTTGGTTACTCATTCAATATTGTTGTAATTCTATTTATTTAATATAGTACTGAATCTCTGTTTCAGACTGTGGATTTTAATTCATAGAATGGAACGCAAAACTGCAAATATATAAGAAGAATGTAACGTATTGTTACATTATGTTTAAATTATTAAAACTATAAGGAATGATAATAAATCTGCTGAAGTTTTCTTTTGCACAAAGATCCGCAGTCTAGTTACAAATATTTGAAACGAAATATGTTCCTATTATAGATTATGTTATATAAATATATTATATATTATGATTACCTCCATAAATATGTTTAAAAAAATTGTTGAATTAACCAGTCTTAAACATAATTGTAAGAATGGTCCGGGGGTTAGAGATTAAAAATTAATATCGTTACGTTTAGAGAAAATATTTAGACATACACCATCCTGTACATATTGAAAAATTGCTAATTTTCCAATTCAAGATTGTGAAAACCTTTGATCCATAATGATATCATAATTTCTTCTCTCACGAATCGTCTAAAATGAATGCGTCCAAACAGAACTACCGTATTAACAACCCTAAGTTATCAAAATCGTTATAATAAGTTATAATAATCCCGAATTTTTATCCTCATAAATCATGTAATATAAATAGATCGAGGAGCCAACGACCGTGGTCCCGTTGAAAACACCGGTTCTCATTCGATTACCGAAGTTAAACAAGTTGGAGCGTGGAACGGACTTGGATGGGTGACCGCCTGGTAAAAACCCGGGAAGTGACTCTCAGGTACTTTTCACGTGTTGTTGGCAAAGGTGGTTCGGAACCCACCTTAAAACCAGTAGGTCCCGCTGGAATTGGTTGCAATTAGGCGATAGGTGAAATTTGAAAGAGAGAAGGAGAGTGGTGTATGGACTTGAAACGCTGAGGGGACCAAGTATCTATTTCCTATATAGATCGAGAACTACCCTCTTGAGCTCAAAAGGGTTGAAGATTAAATAAAGCGTGAAATTCCGCGAGCATGACGACGTCGATGACGTAAAAAGTGTGAGAAAATCATTCGTCCAATGGTAATTTAAAGTTGGCTGACGTAAAGAAGGAAAAAAAAGGTGGCTCGAAGAGGCGCGACTCACCCTCGTCGTCGTCCTTGTCGTCGACATCTCTGGCACCGCATTTAGCGTTCATTAAATAAACCGCCCCTTCCGTATCCACCCTCTGCAGTCTGTCTCAAGGCCCGTCACTCACACGGTACAAAGTTTAATTGATCAATGATAAAGTTTATCGATCATTTCGAATTCATTTAACTTTGGTATTAGTTTATGGCGCGTGGGAGACACGGAACGCTTGGGTATGTGCATAGCTTGGAGCGCGGAGCGTGCGTACACCAGTGTGTATCCTGTCCTTATGCGAGCAAGTGTTTCCGATGAAAATCTTAATGTACACTGCCAGCCAAAACTTGCCGAATCGCTTGTGACTTCGCGAATATATTTTGCATGCTGATTAAACTGCTCCGCTCTTAACTTGCTTCAATGAATATACGATTTATAGGAAGACCATTCGAGACGTTCCCGTAGATTAGATGTCTCGGCCTCGAAACTGATTCCAATTTTCAGGTAATTCCTTTCAAGTGAAATTATTTGAGTTACATATGTATCAACACCATGTAGTTTAACGAGTAAAATAATTTAAGAGACGTTATCGATCATGCACACAAGAAAAACGTCACAACTACAAATTTTTCAGTTTTGTGTCTTTAAGGTGTTTTTTAAGGTGATTGTCTTTAAAGTGTTTAAGTCTTAAAGGTGTGTCTTTAAAATTGTAAAACATTGCAATATTGTAATAAATTGTAATCTAATTACGAAAAAATTTATCACAATTTAAAATCACATTTCTTAATGGATGATCCTGCACAATAAACCTGTGGCCTGTAATAGTATTTCTTTATCAGAACGTTTTTTAACATTTGCATTCTAAAGTCGGACATTTCATGTGCAACGATCTAACATTGCTTACCTGTTCTACAAAAGTTAGAGAAATTTCAAATGTAATTAAAATTGAGTTACTCGACGCTGCAGCAATATCTAAAACAATCTAGTAGGGACACTTAGGATTCCAGAAGGTTAAGAAATACGATAACACGATTGTCTTCGAAAGCACTTAACCGTTCGCCCATAATTTCGTTGATATTTCGGAAAAAAGTCTACAGGAGATCGGGTTGCGGCCGCAAAAATAAGTTATTCCCAAAGAGTATCGGCGATAGCGTTCAGCGAACCTCTCAAAAACAATCCGGAGCGTCCCATTTACCTGTAATCAGGCGAATTCTCTTCGGAAAGCCGCTGAAAAAAGGACTGGGCCAAAATCGATTAATTCGCGAAGATAACCGAGTCGGACTGCAGCAGACCAGTCTCGCAGGCTCCGATAACATCCCTCATTCAACGGCTCTTTCAGCCTGGCGAACTACTCCCTGATGTTCATAGCTATATGCCGTTCCCCTTCCCCTCCCCTCCTCATCCTCCGCTAGCCCATCAGCGGCTTTTAATGAACAGCAAAAAGTTCGACTGAATACCGTTGCCTCTAATATTAGTTATACTTAATTCAAGACTCGCCGGAGAATCCCAGAGGCCCGAGCCACCTCAAAGCTACGCCGCAGCGGCCTTTATTTCAAAATCTATCGCGTGCAACTTATATTTTCATTAGCCTTTCAGCCCAGGACCAGACCTCATAAAGCGCCTTCACCTGTGCCTCGGGCACGGGGCTGCTCTCTCTACTTTCTGTTCCCTTTCCAGCCTACGCGGGATGCCTGACTCCCACACAGGTGCAGCCTCTGCACGTGCCCCTACGGTTTCTTTTTATTTCGGCTGCACGGTTATGAAAAGCGATCGCGTGCACCCTAAGCGGACCGCAACGCGAAACGATCGTCCGCTGTAGCCGACTCGGTGACCGATCACGTGAAAATCTCAACTCGTCTTTGTCGCGAGTCGATCGAACAGTTAAGGATGTTCTGGAGGTATATAAAAACGCAAGAAAATTTTTGAAAATTTGACAAGATATAATTCTTACTAAATTAATGCAATTACCAAAGTTTGGGTTCGATTCACTGCACCGTTTAATATTTATAGCAACTTAAAGTTTGCACATTTTAACACGTCTTCTCATGGAGAATTCATAAA
>CM052321.1:21391165-21407117 GCA_028455615.1 Lasioglossum zephyrum | reverse complement strand
TCTTTGAAAATTTGACAAGATATAATTCTTACTAAATTAATGCAATTTAACAATGTTTGGGTTCGATTCACTGCACCGTTTAATATTTATAGCAACTTAAAGTTTGCACATTTTAACACGTCTTCTCATGGAGAATTCATAAAATTCCACTTCAAACCGTATTTAAACATTGAAAAAACGCAACTAGAAACTCCATTTTTATATATATAGTAAAAATTGTGTAATTAATTATGTTCAAAATTTGTTAGTATTCACTAAACAGTTACATTCGCAAAAGTCACTTACAATTTCTTATAATATGAAGACAATTTGATTAAAAAATAAACATAACATGAAATTCGCTAATTAAATGAAAGCTTTTTAAATTAATCTATTTTTTTAAATGCAAAATATACTCATCAATGGCTTCCATTGACAATATATTGATGGATTTCGAATTTCTTGTACTTTTGTCTCCTATTGTACCTCTAGAACATCCTTAAGTGTCGCATATCACTCCCATAAATCCCCGTAAATATCTCCTGAATGGTATATGATAGGGCAAACTTGTAGACGCACTATTTTAGGAATAATCGTCGTCCTTGGTTTAAAGGTAAAAATTTACCTCGTCACTTTGTCGTTTCTATAAATCGATGCAGAGCAGACCATTATCACTTGGCCAGTTCTCTGGCCCGTATTGGCTTCATTGATAACCTAATGTGTAAATGCAACTCTGAGAGTGTGAAACCCTCAATCATGTCATTTGGCAGTGTGTTCTTTATAATGCACAAAGATCTTTATTTCTGGAAAAACTCTACAAATTAAGATTTCAGCTGCCTTGGGATATTTCCTTGTTTCTTGCTGGGCGTAATATCGAGGCATGTCATCATATTATATCCTTTTTAAACAATTGTAATTTGCGTGTTTAGGTGTCACCTAAAAGGAAAAAGATAATTTGTACACCTTTACGTTTATACTGATAATACTCTTTGTTATGTATATTTCTGTTTGTATACCTAATGATGTAATAAATCTTTTCTAAGATTTAAAAAAAAAACTTGTAGACGGACTTCATCATCATTTTCTATGTAGAATGTCGCTGTGACAGACAAATTTTAACTTTATTTTTTCAAGGTTATTTCAAGGTCACTTCGTGTATTCTAAATGGAATACTATATTTTTCTTTTGATGTCTTGAAAGTAGAGAAAAACAAGTTCAGCATATGTCTTTCCAACTTTTAAAAAGGACAAGAATCGATACCTGATCAGTGTTTTACTGGTTCTATTACCATTTGTAATTTCTTGAATGGAATGTGGTATATGTCTTTTGCATCTTCTTCTAGCACAACTTCATAACAAAGATATTTAGGTGTTCCTATTTTAATGTCAACTCGGTAAAATCATTCGTATGAAACCGATCATCATTTTGATGATTTATTATGATAATACAATCTTGTGTGTGAAAGTCATAGTATTGTAGGTCAAAATGTTATTAAAGGATTCATAAACTTTTATGGAATATTCACGTGTACTGATACGTTTATGGTACAGCTACTGCATTACTACTATGACAAGGCTGCAGGTTTTTATGTTATGTCCCATTTTCATCAATTATTGTATGAAAACAGGATAAAGAGAAACTCGTTTCGTTAATTAGAGAACTGGTTATGGTAAAAATAAACTAGAAACGCAATTAAGCTTTATTAATGTTTCCTGTGTTTAGGTTTCTTATGTTTTTTGTGTTAAGGTTGCTTGTGTTTCATACATAGATGTCCATATACCATAAGTCCATAAAGATCTGCAGTCTAGTCATGATCATGCTGCAGATCGTGCCATATTTGATACATGACGATATATGAATTTCCAGAACAATCGCCTTCTGTGACCAGAAAAGAATGGCTCTTTGTTTATTACACTGTTATTGGCTTTGATCAAGTCAGATAAATTGTTCAAAAAAAATTTGTCAGTGGCTATACTTGTTTATAACTTTTTATGGAGATAATAGCAATTGCCAGTTTCATTTTTCATCTTTCATTGTTACATGACATAATTTACTACATATTCTTAATAATTGAGACCTTATAAATCTCTTGCTCTGTGATTTATTTTACACAATGATTAGAAATGTCTATATTTTCTGTAATAGTTATGTGACGGAACTATAGCATATAAGGGAAAATTAATAACACAACTAACTTAATGACTGCACTGCTTAAAATAATTTAGGAATATCAATCTATTCTTTCCAACTTGTTAAAGTGAATAAAGAAACAAAGAAAAATTTATTTGATCTATCAGTAACATTTATCTTATTTCCAATTATTAACAAAGTAGAATTACAATCACTCGATTAGCATATCACAGACTGATAAGTACAGTGGATAATCAAAACATTAGAATCACATACGTATTTACATTTATATTAAAACAATTAATTTTTAAATGAAAACCCAGTTACACTGAACTCTTTGTACTTTGAATTTCATAATTTGATCATTCACTGTAGCTTCTATTTAATCAGAGTCATCTACATTTCCAATAAATTACAACTAAATCGTTCAATTTCGGGGATACTTGCTATAGATGCGAATGAATTTATGTCACAACCCAACACATCCATGTAATGCAAAGAGTTAACTAAATGTATCACTGAAGAGAACGTTCTTGATCAAATGATCGGTAAGAAAAAGATTAGACAGAAGTCCAGGAAAAGAAGCATCGTGCCGTTGCCTTGAAGTTTTTGTTGTTGAACGAACAACAATTTTGCAGTTCATTCATCGAACCGCAAGCTCGACTCGTTTTACCTCTAACCCGTAACCGGTGGATACTCGAAGAAACTGCCTTCGCCGCGCCGTGCCATTCACCATAAGGAACACTTGGACCATAACAGAAGGCAGGCAGCTTCAGGAACGAGCGTTCCATTCAAGTTTCCTTCGCCTCGTATGGCATTATGAAGATCGGCGACGTCACAATTATGAACACCTTCCGTTCCGATACCGTTACCGCTTTTCTTCATCCTCCGCTCCCGACGTATCCCGCTACCGCGGCGCAGGTGTGCGTCGCTCATAAACTAACGCCTTAGTTGGATAGCGACTAATGCACTCGTGTAATAAAGATACGCGGTGATACGTAATATTCAGACCGGCGTTCTTCTTCACATCCGTTCCAGTTCGTTTTTTTGCGGCGCAGCTCATTTGATGCCCTCCTCCTCGCATCTCTCCCAGCGCAGCGCCCCGGTGTGCGCCCGATCCTCGGTCTTCCTTTTTCAATCGGTTTATTAGTATTCCCGACTACATTAGCTACCGTGTTGATTACCCTGCAAATTTGATATGCCTATGCCCGCGCAAAACTGTTTACTAAACACTTCCACCAACGGCTTACATAATTTTCTATTTATTTCTAACTCTCGGCAACTGTTATGTTCCCTGCCGTCTGGGTCAGTGATGAATGGAGCCTAAGCCTGTAAAAGACACATTTTCTACCTGGATTGCAATGAAATGTTTTTAATGTTTTTGTTTCGCCTGTTAGTGCTATTATGAATGTATAAAATCTGCACAGTCTGCTGATTAGTTTACAATAATTTTCCGTTTATTTATAAATTCTGTAACTGTTAGGAATATGATGCCTGCTGTCTGGGGCAGTGGTAGCTGAAACTTCATGTATTGAGACTTTATATGTAATAAAAAAATTTTCTATCTGGATTGTAACAAACTCAACCAACGGTTTACATAATTTTCAGTTTATTTATAGCACTATGAAATTGTTAGGAAGACGTCCCATGTGCATTGTGCTATTTGAACAGTGACAATATTCAAAGAATTTGAAACTACTGCTATATTACTTCTGACTTAGTAATAATTTAAGAAACGAAGTAAATGTCTATGAAGCTTCTGTATCTTGAAATGAATGTAGACAATTTTCATTTTGCATAAAAATTGACAATCTAGTGATCGCTGCTACGTCTGCTTTGGTGACAATTTCAGCATTTTATTACTTTCTAATTGTCAGTCGAAGTGCAGCCGTATACGAGAAAAGAAGTTGAAAGTTGATTCATACTTAATTATACTAAAAGATAACGAGGTATAAATAATTGTAGCAAAGTAGCATCTTACTTTTGGCTGGTCACTCACTGATATTACATTTATTATCCGCTATTTTAAATCTGTGTTAGTCGTGAACGTACAAAATCCAGAGTCCATTCATGCTAAGCAGGAGATTCATCTCAATCTAGTTGGCGCGAATAGAAACATCCCTTGGCGTGGTGCAGGTCTGTCGTCACGTGCCGCCTCTAATACGATAAAACGGTTCGGGGCCGAAAATAGTCAATTAAAGGTACTTTCGGATCCGTATAGCTTCCAGGTGGGCCAACCGGGTGAATTATGGCACCGGTGGAACGAGACGTCAAATCACGCCCTTCCCTGAGGCGTTTCGGCTTCGAAAAGGCACCACCCCCCAGGGTTAGCACCTACCTGGGCGTGAAGGGCCATTCTGAGGTCTCATTCCTGGTCCTCCTTTTCCCACGAGCTGGCGTCACTTTCATGGGGCCCGCGTATTTACCATGTTAATGGGTGGACCCCCCTAACTCGTTATGGAATTATCATCGGTGCTGTGGGACTGTCTCCCAAAAAGCGATGGCTTCGTCCCGTCCATCCCCGGGACAGCTTATCTCGTGCCGTGAGCAAGTATGAGCACCAATTATAATAAATACCAATTAACAGGGCGAAGACGCCATTACTGCGCCGTGGAAACCTGTTTCCGACTGCACCTTGTTGACAAACGGCCGGTTCCTAAGCGGCAAGCACCGTTCGCTGCTTTGACATGAAGCGATCCAAAACGAGCTTTCTAGATTGAATTAGTTCGGTAACCTTATATCCAAAGATGATTATAAGGAGAATTTCGATGGAATCTAATTAAGATCGAGACCGTTGCGCGGCTTTCCATGAACGTGTAATTGGAATGCGAGCTCCTCAAGATTTGAAGAAACGGGTTCCTTCGTGGAAACGATCGAACCTGCTACTTCAACGAAATTTATACGATGGATTCATTGAATATTGAAATATTGCTATTTATACCCCTGGAATTCACTGATTCGTTTATCCGAGAATTTCCTGCTTAACCTACCGCTGCACTGTGGTCTGAAAGTCAGTTCTAGCGCGAATAGATTAAAAAAACCAACTAACGTAAATCTGTTAAAATTTATACTTGTATGATAGTTTGATATGTATACTACAATAACAAAAGCAAAATTAGTAAATCACATCACCGTATTATTGTTGGCAAGACTGTCAACATTCCAGGAAGCACATTTTATTTTCCTGCGTGGCTGAATTGTCACAAATTATAACTTCAAAATATCGAGTTTTTTCTTGAAGTGTGTATAAATTTTGTTAGTATCTTGTTATATATGGTAGGTTTACGTTTCCTTCACACACTTTATGATATGTTTTATGATTGATACTTTTTAAGAAAAATTATTAGAATGTCGTAAGTTTTATAAAATTTGCACGCATTTGCACGCGTTGCGAAGTATTTAATTTGAAAGCTTACTCCATCTCCATTAACGGCAAACAGAAAACGCGAACGCCTGCGACCCCCCGCAATCCCATTATCATTTTATTTTAATATTTTAGTAAACGTATCTACGATCACCCGCTTAGAATTGTTCGAAGAATCGTTCAAATTGAAGGATTTGAAACGAAAGGATTGCCTTAGTGGATTACTAGAGGCTATTTTTACCGAAAGGAATGACTCCGACAGTGAATCATAATCTTCTATACTATATTTGTAACACTTAATTATTATATTAATAAACAAGTAGTCAGTATTGTAAATTATGTTTTATTTACTTTACTCAAATATTTGAAAGTAATTTTTACACAAAATGTCAATTTTTTCCTCGCACAATAATTAATTCGCGCTAGAACTGACTTTCAGACCACAGTGCGCTGCCTTAAATTTTCCGAAATGCTAGTACGCATTTCTCGTACAGTTCTTTTGTCTCGTACAGCTTTCTAAATAAATACTGTATCAAATATTTGAATATGATTGCATTTTATTCCTCATATTTTGCCGATTCATTTTGCAACCACAAATGCACAAAGTTTCAGTTTTAGTGATTGTATATTGTTACATTTATTTGAAAAATGTGTATTATTCAATTATTATCAGCTTGTAATTAGTATTTTTAGGCGGGAGGGATGTATCTGAATTATTTTTACTGAACCAGTGTCCACTTCTTAACATCAACAATATACCTATTATGAAAATAAAATTGAAGGTTAACTTAATAAATTGGATATTTATGTATTTATAGTATATAGATATAGTATATAGATTTTTAAAATACAAATATTATGTTCATTAATTAGGAATTTTCTATTTGCTAAGTTGAATTTGATCCTCCTCCTTGGTTTTCAACAAATAAACCGAGTTTGTATAATTGTTAATATAATTTCATGATGTAGTTATTATTAATATGTAGAAAAATAAACAAGAAAAAAAGCAGCAAAACTAATTCTGTAGGCAGTTATATATACAGTTGTAGAGATGTAAAGTGCAACAAGAAAATATGTACAAATTACAGAAATTCAAATAACATGGAAAGGCAATACACTGCCAAAAAAGTGTTCTGAATGAATGGAAATGATTGAACCCTTCCTTGAATCAGTGCCTAATTTCTCCATTCTGTACACTATGAAAAACAAACAAATTCTATATTACAATAATATGTTCTTTATATAAGACGAGTTTTATTAATAGAGATTTATTTGCACATTGAACACGTAAATAATCACAACGACATAATAGCTGATCTGTTTGATCGAGGGCGAAATTATTGTTAGTATAGTCAGTATTAATAATATTAGGTTTGAACGAAAGTTCGTAGCATTTGTAAATTAGAAATTAAAAATTCAGATATTATTCATAGATTTATTCAAAACCGTATTTTCCTTTCTGTTCTATTACTTTTTGCCATCTTCGAGGTAATTTCTCGTGTTATTAAATAAACATATGAATAAATACTTTAATTTTATCTTGGATTCTTACTTTAACTTTCCAATTCTTTTCATCCAATAAATAACATTGATTTATGAAAGTTTTGAGGGCTGTATACCTCTGCTTCATTTGTTCTCTCGTGAATAATTTGTGGACCTGTTCATGGGTAAGATCGAGGGAAAACAGTTTGTGAAAAATTCCGGATTTGTTCGGGCCTGTATCGGGCCTCGGCCCTTGCTCTTTTGTTAGTAGCCCCGAAAGGGTTGAAGAGCGATTCAGTTCATTGTCGGCCGGGTCGTCAATAACAGACCGCTCAGCCGGATTCCGTCGTCGAGAAATATCTGGATCCGAGTCTAAAGGACAGGTGGCAAGCTGGAGGAAGACAGTCGCGCAGCCTCGGCTAACCAAGCCGCAGAGCGCGGAGGAGAAAGACGCATATCGGGAGGACGGATGACAGTCGGAGGGCTCCAGATAGATAATGAGGCTGACAAGGAAGGGGATCGGGCCGGATGAGAAAAGGGAACACGATTGCGAGGATGGATTCCTAACCTGAGCATCAGCAGCATCAGCCCGGGGACCTAGACGTCCTGGTGGAGTGCAAAGTGTAACAAATCCAGCTTTCACCCGGGCCAGACAGGGAGACAATTTATGTGGCGCATGTTTCGTTTCGTTCGAAGGCCGATCCCCGATGCTACGACAACGAGAAGTCACTCTGACTGTCTGACTGCGAGCCTATTCCCCGGGCTGCATGCTTGATTCCACGTCGGTGAAATCCCACGCGGTGAACTGTGATGGGTGTCCTGCCTCCTGCCACATCCTCGCGTCCTCGCGAACGATCCCCGCGTGTTCCGCGAGTGTACCTGGATTATCCGAACCAATAGATTGTTAGGAACTATCACTTCTTCTACGAATTTTCTTGTTAGGAGGCGACCGTGCACCGTGGGGTTCGCCGCGCCGCGCCGCCGCACCGCGCCGGGACGAACGTAATTGGTTCGGGAGCCTTGTTTCTTTCGAACAGATGCTCCTGTTATTGGATAGCGGCCACGAAGCCGCCGAACTTCTCTTTTTGGTACAGTGCTGATGGGGTAAGATACCCAAATCTCGGCCCCTGATAGCATATCGAGAGAAAGAATATTTGCATGCATCATTATAGAGAGTTTATCTAGTAACTGGGCCGAAGTATTGGGGATTAAGAAGATTCTGAAAATAACATTCTTATTTACACACACAAACATTTTGATGCGAAAGCTTTATGGAGGGGGTTATAAGTCTGTGTAGTTGAAGGTCATCTCAAGGTTACATTTTCCAACATCTTACGAACAGTAATAGATTATCGAATGACTTACCTTTTGCATCGTGAATCCATAGAATATCAAATTCTACGTAAAAATGTATAAACTCTAAACATACTGGTAATTACTGTGATTTCGGTGTGATAGTAATTGCGATATTAGTTTCGATAATTGCTAACATACTATCGTTAATAAGACTACGGATGTCTATACAATTTTCAAGTTTTGTAGACAAGTTTTACGAAAGTAGAAATAAAATAGTATCATATTTCACAAATAAATATAAATTCTGCTAAATTCTGTCGATTTCAATCTTTTACCCTTTCTTAAAAATTTTCGGAAGCTATTAATGCATAAAGATCCACTGCCTAATAATAAAATAATACTGGTTCTAAATACTGAAGTTATATTAAGCATTCTTATAATTATAAGGAAACCGAGAAAATAACCGTTAAATATGCCCGCATTTTAGAAGTCCTTCGTTCAAGGTACTGGGTCACAATAGACCCGGGTTCCGTGATTCAAGTGTCAAATAAGCTCACGAATCGAGAAGGTTTTTATCGGCAGAGTCGCCTTGGTCTGAACATTGTAGCGGGTAAGCATCGCTCGACGTGTATCCAGGGTTTCTTGCAGCAGAGGCGAAAAACAGACATCGAAAACAGCCCCCACAATTCACCGAACAAAACCCCATGAGTTTCACCAGTTTCTGCGAATCATGGCTCCGCAGGCCGCACTTGTTTCCAGCGGAGACGAACGACGGGGGTACGTAAAAGTCGTCCCCGGTGTCAGCACTCGTTATGGCGTTGCGCGACGCGGGGTGCTGGGGTTGGCACGAGGAACAACATGCCATATCGGAGACACCTGTTAGTGGCAACAACCGAACCAGGCGGCTCACCAAGCAAACCGGACTATAAACGTATCGCGGTCGTATGACTAGCACCCGATGGGGGGAGGCATGCCGGGAATTAAAAGCGCGTTGTCATATTATAATCGTATTATGGCGTGCTGGGACCCGGTCCCACAAAAACGGCCATACCGGCGACGTCACGCCATGAAGATCGGTCTCCGATGCAGCGTGAACACCTACACTGCTATGCGCAAATATGTACACTTCTCCGCAAAAGTACCATGCATCACTCAAATGTATAGAAAATCTCGGGTAAATCTCATAATGGTAAACGTGTCTCATTTTGGCTCTTTCCAGTAGTCAATGTTCCTGAAAGTAAATTTATTGATATTTAGTTAAAGTTACTTTTTTTAATTAATTCTTACAACTTCCTGTAAATTTGAACGAGCATAATGCTCAGCTTATTTCTCATGTGCAATGTACAGCTCCACGTCCTCGTAATAAATATGTTAATAATAGTAGCGCTCGAGATGGCCGACTACTGACCTTATATGTACAGACTAGTGGAACAATTCCTCTGCTATGAAAATATTACCTTCCTCTAAAAGCTGTTAATATAATAAATATTTGTGCTCCCTTGAAAGAAAATGCCCTTTTTAAAAGTCAGAATATAAATCAGAATAATTGGTTTACCGCAAACAACTTTAATTACCAATTTCCTAAATTATGTTTTTAAAGGTAATTATTGTAGAAACGCTAATCCTTTTTTGTTAGTTCTAATTCAACAGCTATTTATTCAGTTCAATTCACTATCTGAGTCACTGAATATGATAAATTTATTGTATGTTTACATTTACTTCAATGCAAAAACAACAATTTTGTTTATTTGGACTTTTCAGTCATAATCTAATTTACATTTGCATTTCTCGTTTGGTTTCAACATTGCCTTGCATGTTATACACTGTGGAGGACAAAATATTATTTCTGCTTGATAGAAGTACATGTCGTTCATGTTTAATAATTAATGTTATTTAATACGAATTTAGTAATATTCATTCACTCGATGAAGATAGAAGTGTAAAAATAGTTAATAGATTATAAATTTAAAAGGAAATAGATGGTCAATGAAAGTATCTCTCGATCGAAATTGTAATGAAGATTAAATTTGTGATTTCGGTGCAAGGTTCGACCATTACAAACAACAGCAAGTTTGCAAATTAATTTAACTCAACGTTTCGATCCTTGTGTGGATCTTTTTTGGAGCTACATTTCTGTGTCTGAAAAAATTAATACTTAATAAAACCTGAAACAAAAGAGGATTTGCAACACAGCTGTGGAAAAACATATAAGAACCAAAAATGAAAAACACTTACTTGCTGTGGCAAAATAATTAAAAAAAGAATGGCTGAATGAAATAGATGGTCTCCGTTGTTCAAATTCGCGGTCAATAGGAGGAACGTTTAATTTGCCGAATGTTCTTCGACACTGGAAAATTCAATAAATTTTTGGGAGCAACTCGATTTGGCTACAGTTGAGGCGCACGAAAGGGACAAAGATACGAAATAGTCTGCGACCGTACACTGTAGTCTGGCAACGCCAGTAATATCCTTTGTCGCAATCGGGAGCCGCGTTATTTCGCAGAGCGTTTCGATTTAACGCACAAATGGCTCTCTGTACAGCCACGGTATGCCTGCGAGAGCGGCCGGATCCGGTATCGCGGTCCTTTGATATCCATCGATGAAACGATTTATCACTGTCCACGCGCACTTTCAATCCGACCAGGACACCTCTCCATCGGGACACCCAGGACGCGGTTCGAAGGCGGCCCGCAGCATCGAACGTTTCTACATCTCTGACCATCCGCGCGCATCGCGTTACGCTTTACGAATTGGTTATTCCCGTCACTGGCCGCCGCTTATTTTTCACCACCGAACTTCCAAGGAATTGCCAATCGACTGTAATAGTAAATTATTTTATGTAAAATCTTATGTGCACCTTTCCAAATAAAATATTTTATTTGTTAGAAAAAGTTTTTAAAATAGTATTTAGAATAGTAAAGGTGTGTCGTAAATGTTGGGACACGTTTTGTGTATAGCTATAAAATTTCATAGGACGAGAATTACGCGAAATAATTTATATCGTTGAATACAGAGTTGGGCGAAAATTTTTATTTAGATAAAAATTTTGCCCACACACACACACACACACACAACTCTGGTTGGAGAGGTATAATAGTTAGCTAAAGTTTCGCTGTGGAAAGTATAATGATAGCGTTATTGAATAAAAAGTTATAGCCAACTTTCTGGTGACAATGTTGTCAACAAAATAAAATTTTGTGGTATATGTTAGGACAACAAAGTCTAAACGCCTTATATTCAATGTTTATTGAGTATTAATTTCTCAGATCATGATTTGACATAAAAAACATTGTTCACTCAATAATAATCGGCTTAATCGTCTGTTTCGTTTTCACAATGTTCACATGTGAAATAACTTGTAGGCATATTAGGTAAAAGAATCTTTTGCAGGTGTTGCATTCGATGGAATTCGAGAGACTCAACTTCTTTGGCATTATTTATACCGACAATACAAAAATGTATATCTTCTGAAATAGATGAATCCGATATAGCACTTGCAACAAAGATGGCAAATTTTGTCATTGTCTTGACAAAAGACTCTCGTAAACTATTTTATTCTACAGGGTGTACCAGTATTTGGTGCACTGAATCAATGACTTAATAACTTTGTGTAATGTAGAAACATTGCGAAAGAAAATTTATGATGCCAACAATATGAAATAAGAAACATTGTAATAATGTAATGTAAATGTATTGATAGTTACATAGGTGTGTAGTGACACCCATTAATATTTGGACATTTTTAAAACGTAAATAACTTTATTGAGATTAAGTCAACCGACTTGAGCTTTTCTAAGAAATTGGTACGTAAGTGACATAGATCTACAGAGCTACAATTTTTGAAAAATTTCATTTATACATCTAATAAACTAACCCATCTTGAAAAAGTAAATCATTGCAATTTTACATTTCATTTTCTCTTTCAAAGAATGTTTGAATACTAATAGGAGAGTCTCCGAATGGTAATGGGAATCGCTATAGCTATCACCAGAGGTTCCAGATGCTCTAAAAACGAGACGAAGGTGTTAGTAGCGTAAGCCAGTGAAACAAAGAAATCTAGGGACGATACCTGACCGTCGCCGACCGCCCAAACCCAGGCTGGTCAATAAGATGCTCATTAAATATTCGTAGATACTTAGCAGCTGCAGCTAATAATTTACACGACTTCTTTTACCGAAAGCAAAGCACAATGGAACCATTCTTCTTTTGGTCTCATTTGCAATTGAATTTTCGAATGTATTGTGGCTTTTCTGATTCTTCAGTCTAATTCAGCCCATAGATTCACTATGAAATTCAAGTTCGACGATTGCGAAGATGTAAAACTTTAGGAAAATTCTATGACAAATATTTCTGTACCACATTATTCCTATATTATTTGCACTTTTTAATAGATTACTTTTTAAAATATTCAAATATCTATTTTTATCAAAATTATATTTAACAATTCAGTGCCAAATATAACCCACAAAAATTTCATATATGATCGACATGGCACTGAACGTGTTAAACAAAACAAATATGCCACGAAATATTAAAATCCCAAATTATTATTAACATCTGTATACAAGGAGGGTCACCACATATTACCATTTCGATTTACATATTAAAAAAGTTATCGTCTTTTATACAGCATCCGAATATTAATTCGAATCAATTTAAAGTTAAATAGTATCAAGAGGTGCACATTCTAACGTTAATGTTTTTTTCGTAGGTGGACACGTAGAGGTGATACGAAGACCATTCACTTAATTTTGATATTCTTAACAGAAAATATGTAACCGGCTTATGTGACCAAATCATTTGTTTAAGAGATGTGAACATCATCCTTAAGATAAACTTTAAAAAAAAAATTTTTTTGAATAATGTCTTGAATAATTGATAATTGAAAATTTTTTGAATTCAAGTCTCTAGCTCATCAGGAAGTTAGTTTAAGATCAATTGCAAAATTTGCCACGGAACAGACAGACAGACAAACAAACAAGAAAGCGAGCTAATAAAAACTTGGTAAAAAAACAGTAAATGCAAGTTTAAATTACGACATCGATATTATACTCCATAAGTTTGTTCATCTTGAACAATGTCGAAGATCTAGGAATACTGGTTCAATAGACAGCGTCAGAAGAGAGTGAATTTTTCGGTGAAGTGTCAGCAAGTTCCCCGATGGTTGGCGGTGCGCGGCAGTCAAGGTGATCACGGTGAATCCGATCACCGGAGCAAAGACAAGCAGCATTCCTGCTGTATTACATCCACGGCGTAATATACAGTCCGTCGGCTTTTCTCAACGACAAAGGCTTACCGGACTGACAAAGGCGCACAGGAGGCCGGTATATTAGGACGGTATGCGATGCCCCTCCGTCACCACCCCCTCATATATAATAATGCGACCGCGGCCAAGTCGGGCAAAGTCGGGCCCCTTCAGTCCTTGCGTCACTAGATGTCATCACCGGAGTCCGGCGCTGATTTACATCGCGCGGCCAGCAGGAATCCCCGGGCCTGAACGGGCCGCAGTGGGCCCGATCCTTCGCGCATAAAATATGCGGCCGTCATATCGTTATGCCCCCGCGACGACATAACTGCGGGAGCTCGACAAAAGATCCACGTCTGCCGCGGGCCCCGCAGGTCCGTGATTTCTGACTTCGCAGGGTGCTCTCTTCAAGCACAAAGGCGGAAGCTTTTGTTTCTGCTCCGCAAAAGAGAGCCCGCGAGCCGACCACTGTCTTCCGACCGATGGCTGCTGACTCGGCACTTCTACAGAGGCTACAGAAAGTATTGTTGCGAATTTCGACGCCAGACGTTTTCATGAATTTTCGATTTTTACCCATTCTTCGAAAAACGTCGTACGTTAATTAACCCCTTATCCTACAATATCGTCTCAGACTCGTGATGAAGATTCTGAATATAGCAGCAACATGTGGGTCAATCACAAACTTTTAATTTTTAAAGTTTAATTTTTTGCGACAATAAGCAAGTGAGTAACGATTCCTTTTGTTTTATACTGTTGTTCTTTTTCTGTTTCTACGGTTTCACGGTATATATATTTAATTAAAAATAATATTAATTAAATAATATTAATTTACAGACGCAATGTTAATTTGATTCCCTTGAAAATGATCTAAATGCAGATCGAAACGTTGAGAAATAATATTGTGTTAATTTGCAAATAGTGTTTGAGTAACAATTGATCGAACCTATGCGCCAATATCATTAATTTATGCTTAAAGCAATTTACGATCGATATTATTTACTATTTATTCTGAACAGAGTCTACCAAGTATATGTGTGTTATTAATTTCCTTTAAACCGAGATGAAATTCTATTTTGGTTTCGTTAATGTATAGTTATTGGAGAACACGTAGGGATACAAGGGATATAAATTTTCTGAAACCGTAAAATAAATCATAGGGTAAGGGGTTAATAAAATTGGGGATAGATCATATTGACTATATAAAATGTGTGTTTCGGAAATTGTTCCAAGGATGATTAATAAGTGAAAACTTCCGATTTTTTTATAGTGACATTAACAGAATATTAAAAAATGCCAGAGTTATTCGTTTTTTTTAAACGAACTTATATTGATATATTGATGATTGGATGAAAAATTATTACCTCAATATTTTAGCAGAAAACGTCGCCTAATTTTTTCTTCACCGTTAATCGACTTCCTTCAAGTTTAGTAACAAGTTTGGACACCGTAATGCAAATAAAAATAATTATTTTGTACTATTTTCCACTAATCAAAGAGCAAAAATGATCGTAAATGCGAGGTCACGAGGCATCAAATTCTGGAATATTTTTCTCGTTCGGTCACTGTCCTGCCGAACGTATTCCCAACGATTAATGGCATTTTAATTGACACAAATTAATTTACGATGCGTTAATCACCGAGCCCACCGTTCTGAGATGCCGGTACGGTTTTCATTGGCGAACACAAACGATTGATTTATCGCTTATAAAGGGATTTTTATCGCGTTAATAGCATTACACTGTAATCGAAGGAAAAATGTATATGGCGTTGATTATTTCCTCTACGCACGAACTGTTTCTTGCGTGTTTCGTGTGATAGTTAAATCAACAGCGTTTCGTACCTTTCTTTATGATGCTTTCTTTCGTGTAATTCGCTCGACGTTATCAGTGCTTTTATGAGTTGAAATATTATTGCGTTAATGGGACACTCGTTTGAAAATTAAAACAGAAACTCTACTCTAATTATACCAACAATTTAATAAACTTTCAGGATTCATTTCGTATACAAGGGAGGTTACTTGCTCCTAAAAATTTTAATTAACTCGAAAACCATAAATATTCGAATAAATTTTCTTACTCAGTTGAAAAGACAGTAAAACACACACGGTGCAGCTTTTGTTTAAACTTACATTTTATTCTACCCCTTAATATTGGATTATAACACCCACCAAACACAGTTTCCAATATTTTCAGAAAATTTTGAAGAGCATTATGTGCTATAGCGAATGTCTATCCGATAAAACATTTGTAATCATAGTGTAGATTTCGAACGTTTATCGTATAGAGTCTGACAAACTCCATGTACAGTCAGTGAAAAAAGCATTCACTTTCTTCATCGGGACCAATAGCAATTTTCAAAAACATTATCTGCGAATTACCTATTAAATAAAACCCTCCAACATCTAAAAAATACTCGAGCTGCTAGATCCAATTTTGAAACAGTTATTTTAGAGAGCT
>CM052321.1:21332845-21391065 GCA_028455615.1 Lasioglossum zephyrum | reverse complement strand
TGGCTCAGTAAAAATTAGATTTCGCAACCGAGCGAAAGGACAGCAATAGCAGGTGAGCAATACTTCGTCGGCGGGTACATCGTCGATTTTTTTTGTCCGGAGTCGAAGGTGATAGAGGCGCCGCGACGAGGATTGAAAACTGGCCGGGGGCTGGTTGGCGTGTCGACGTGAGAGGGTGATGCGCGCGAAGAGGTGGGGTTTCCGAGGGGTGTGTGGGTGGGTTTCGGGGGTTGCAACCGAAAGGGGGTGGCAAGGGGGTGGGTAGGGGGATGGGGGGACGGTTTTTTCCAATCAAGCAACCTGCTGAATTTGTTTTTTCCCCGAAACGTCGCTGCCGTTTCAAAGTTATTGATTGCCATCCAGCAGGGCACGGGCTGGGGATGAATTTCCGAGGGGGATGCAGGACGTTTCGGTATATGGGGGGCGGATAGGTACGAGCGGTGCTGTCGCTCGTTTCGTTCCGTTTCGTTTCGTTTCGCCTCGTCCCCGTTTCGGTACGTTACGTTACGTTTGCTCGGCCGTGCATCTCCTCGCGCAATATAGGGGCGGAATAATAATTACGGGAGCGGGTGCGCGCACGCGAGAGCGAGAGAGACAGAGGGAGAGAAAGAGAACGACCAGCTTCAGTGTGCAGTCCGGTTTCAATGATTGCGATTGACTGGGATCGCGGAGAGGGTGAATCGGTCGCAGCCCGCTTGCCCCGCCGATGACGAACCTGTTTCGGCCGATGTTCCCAATGACTTTAAAGGCGAAGTCGACGCTCCCGGCCGAATAGCTCCACACAGTATCAGCCTCTAACCCTTAAAACAGCGGCTGCAGAAATTGACCGTTCCATCATTACTTTCCACGTGATCGTTGTGTCCTCATACAGTCGGCGATAATGAGATAAAACATTAATTTGTTAATTTTTATCAAGCCTTACGTCAATGTGTTACACTTTATATTAAGTTGGCAACTAATTTCGCTACCTTTATATTTTCTCAGAGTCATTTATATTTATTTTTTAAGCATGAGTATTTTATATCACATCAGTCGAAAAATTCAGAGGTTTCCAATGATGTACAGTGTACAATTTAAATATAATAGTCATTGAATGAGGTTACAATGACACGATAAAAAAATTACGAAACAAAAGGTCGCGACTTTAGTTGCCAACCTAATACTCTATTATACAACTATACTATACTAAATTACTACAATAATTTTGCTATTTGTCAACAAAAATATTAAAGAATTCAAAGAAAACATTGATAGTTAGCACCCGGGTAACCGATCAACCCTTACGTCAATGAGACCTGGTATCCGGGTGCCCACTCTCAATGTTTTTCTTAGTTTTTTAATATTTTTGTTGACAAATAGCAAAATTATTGTTGTAATATAGTACAGCATAGTTGTATAATAGAGAATAAAGTATAACAACATTGAGTGTCACAACAAATGTTGGTCATTGTCGTAAATGTTAAATAGATAACATAAAGGAAGTTTTGTATACATTCATTGTGTTATACTGCTGTTGTTTCTATGTTTCAGTTTGTGAAAATAAAACGAGGTTCCACATGAATTTATTTGGACAAATCTAAATTTACAAGACGAACTAATGGGACCAAATGACAGAACAGGAGGAACGAACAAAAAAGAATTTACTCTGTATTTGTTTAATATGTACTATTTTTTAGAGTGTCCTTTATTTTTTATCGCATTATTCGGTTGGGCAGAGATTTGTATAATTTTTTAATTGTTATTAATGCGTGTAGAAGAGTGCAAGTTTCTCAATTGAATACAACAGTTGAGTAATAAATAATTTGTAAGAAGAATAGTTACTAGCACAATATACTTACATTTGTAATTTTTATTGAGTTTTGCGTTTTAAATAAAATAAATTTTTAGAAGGAATTTAACTATTAAAACACAACATTGTTTTTGCAGTTTGCATAGCATGTTATTTTACTAGGAGCTTTTCCAATATATCCAGCTGCCCCGGCAACACTTTTCATTTAGTTAGTTTTGAGCTGCAGTTGACGTGTATATTTCGTTTCATTATACTGTAGGACAGACATAAAACGAGGGAAATGAAGAAATTCTTCGCCGTGATGCCGACAACGCATCTCAAAATATACGACAGCTGGAATTATACTGAAATATAAAAGAATTTTTCCAAGAAGTTCGCTTTTAACCATAATAAAAGAATTGTCAGATGACACAAGTAAAAAATTCATTATAGAATAATAACTATTAAAATAAAGAAGAGAAGAAAATCAAAAGAGAATAC
Organism: Lasioglossum zephyrum; assembly: GCA_028455615.1. Lineage (NCBI taxonomy): Eukaryota > Metazoa > Arthropoda > Insecta > Hymenoptera > Halictidae > Lasioglossum > Lasioglossum zephyrum. The sequence continues at coordinate 21,388,796 of CM052321.1, read as the reverse complement.
TGTACAACACAGTTCACCAACAACAATTCGAGAAGAGACTTCACACGAAAAATTTACTAGTCACTGATATTGTTTTTACATCTTTGTAAATACTATATCAATTTTGAAACCACTGATATATAAATAAACATTTCTTGTATTTATTTTAATGAAAGAGACATAAAATCTATAATAGGTCAATTATTCTTTCTCTATCCATATTCGTTGATGTAACGTATCTTAACGTAAAAAGAACTGGCAGAATTTTCCGAATCATTTTCAATATTAAAGATTGAAACAAACAACGATACATTATCGTTTTTGTTATTTACACGAAAAATTGTTGCAGCATCTATCTCTTACACTGCTTCTGAAGTTGTGTCATTATTTTATCAAATACCTTAATTTTCCGATTTTAATATTTTATTTTATTATTTACAAAAAGACATTGCGAAATCATCTTTTATTCTATGCCTATTATCTGTGAAATCGTGATTGCTACAATTCATGTTGACGCATTCCAATACGATTGCCAAGACGTCTTGCAACCATAAGAAACGATAATGCTTTAAGAATAACACAATACATTGACCAATCTTTCTGAAAGGTACCAAATGTCCAAAATAGGGGCTTTCTATGTATATCCATGAAAGCTATAAATCTAAATGGTCAGTACTACGAAGCTGCGAGAGAAAGCGTAGGATCCGGAAAACAGATGTCTCAAAGAGATGTAAATCTCCTTTTCAGACGTTTCTGCATTATTATGTCCAAGGATGGGACTGGGACACTAAAAACATCTGCACGCCACTGCTCTGTATATTTTAAATTTCTTCACTAGTGGTGACCCACAGAGATAGAGAGAGAGAGAGAGAGAGAGAGAGAGAGAGAGAGAGAGAGAGAGACAGCGTGGCCATTAAAAATTATTGTACCATTATTCAAAATATTGTTTACATTATTAAATATGTTGGTATCTAGTCAATTATTAAACATTTAAATAGTGTATGAGGTATCATACAAATTTCACATCTATGTATAAAAAGAAAAAATTATTGTAGAATGGAATTATTCTCGAAAGAAATTTTCCAGTTTAAATACAATAGCTTCGACTGCAAAGGGATAATTTATTTACGTTGATTTTATTGGCATTGAAAATATTTAATTTAAAGGGACTGACAGAACATAAAAAGAATTTCTTATATCCTACATGTATATTTCTTTAAATTAATTATTTATGGTTGCATCAACCACTTAATATACAGGGTGTCGCAAAAATGTCGTACAATCTTGAAAGGGTGGTTCCTGAGGTCATTTGAAGTGACCTTGTATAATTTTTACATTTTTACATCTCTGCAATATTATAGCTCATGAATTTGTTTATTATCTTTAATCGACAGTTGCAACGAGCCATGTTCCACTGCTTTAATTAAAATATTGTTAAACAAACAGATTAATTTTGTATAATAGTTCGTGCGTAACAAGAGTCGACTTACGTTACATTAACCACCGATATATACATATATTGTACATATCAATTATATGTATATTGCATTGTATACATAAATTTATATTGTTTGTACGCATTGTTAATTGTATTATACATATACATATATTGTATACATACATATATACAATATACAATGTATATGTATATAATAATTATGGTATATATGGTAATAGATAAATATACAATGTATGTATTAACTTTTGATCTTACTTAGTTTCTACTGTAACTATCATCTACTTGAAACTATTTCACTCACAAAAAATGTATAATGGAATTACGAATCTGAACAAAATTGAAGTTATGATTTTTATTCTTATTGTTCACGAAGCGTATGATTCGAGCGCCATTCCCGCAGACGCGGTATAAGCAATCTCCTTAATGGCCAGTATATTTTCCACTCGGTAGATCGTCCGCCCACCGACTCTGGGAATACATATATGTCGTTGTAACTCGTTTGATTTTATTAAATCTAATAAATTGTCGAGCTTAGAAATTCCGAAACATTTCACTTCACGGATCAATAATGTTATCGCGCGCCATTCAACAGACGATGAGACAAGCAACGTGAATTTTGTGCCGAAGCTACTATTTTCTTAAAGAAAATTACGTAATGCTCTTCTACTATCCTTTAAATGTTAAAGATAGATTTTTTAAAGTTTAAAACATCAACTATCAGTACCATGTATAAAAATTGATCGAAGATATACGGTCTTAACATTTGAGGAATGTTTGTGCTACTCATATTTTGTAAACAAACAATGAATCCTTTGTTATTAACAAAATGACCGTCAAAAAGTATCAAGATTTACAAGAAAATCTTCTTCCTGTAACCATATTTTTGCATTTTAAATAATTGTTAAATAGCTATAATAGTTAAAGCGTTAAATAATTGTTATGCGTTTAATCGTCTTAGTTGTTAATATAACGATTAGAAATTATCTGTAGAAAACCGATGTTGAATAAAAAATACATTGATAATTTTTAGAAATCGGAAATAATATATCAATATCTTTCCAGATTTAAATTTTGAACTATTCGTTTTTGCTACGTATGTATAAAATTCAGTTTGGTAACAATAAAACTGGCTATAAATCTGAATGTACTTAATCATAGATACATTTTACAAAAATATTGATGAATCGATTTTTGTACTTAAAGAACGTATATAAAAAACACCGTATAAATCATTACATTTTACCGAGGTCCCTCGTTCATTTTCTTTTGCATTTTACATTTTAGAGGTTCGCGGGAAATTCGCAGCAATTCTGCTATACATGTATAGTTTCGCCGAATATTTGGTCTCGCGTTTGAAAAAATGACTCTATTTAATAGGAATAGTTTCGAATCGAATTGCTCAAATTTTACGTGCCCGTAAATGTCCTGGGTCGTAAATCCCGGATCTTTTACTTCCGGTGCACTCCTCGATCCCGACGGAGGGGGTGAGCGATTGAAACACGTTGCGTGCACGTATGCCTCCGTTTCCGTAGTTACCCCGCACTAGTTTCAAGATTGCATTGGCTCACGTCTTATTACCCTCGTCATCTCCAATACACATACTCGAATGATTACAGGAGTATTGGACGAATGGAATTGGAATACCCTTTGCTAGAACCGTCTTCGCTGTAAACCTAATTGCAGACTGGATTAGGGTTCAATGATGGAATTCACAGTAACATTGCACGTACATGTCAATTTTATCAATAAAATTTATATCTCACAATGATAGAATCAAAATTTACAAATTTATCAAAATACATAGACATAGCACATGATAAAACTGGTCGAGTTTACAATATTTAGGATGTAACTCTTATAATAATTACCTATCCGTATCATACTTGAATTTTGTTAGCAATTTATTTATTAAGTAATTAATAAGTTGTTTTGAATTATAATATCGTAAAATATCTTACCATGACACAATCAAAATCTGAAAATTTATCAAAATACATTATATAGTTGATTGCGCTTTCGAATCTGCTGGTAGATAATAAAACTTTTATAATAATTACCTACTTGTGCCATACTTGAACTTTCTAGGAGTTTATTTACTAAGTAATATAGAGTTTTATAATGTCTTCTTTATATATGTTTTAAAATGTGTCACTTTTTGTGTTTTGATGTGTTTTGCTGTTAACACTAAACCTGCCAATGCCTGTCAAATAACCAGTCTTACATGGAAAATGATTCGATAAATTTCTTTATCCAATCACACATTGCAATAAAAATTGCGCGAAATCTAAATAAATAGAACCTTGTCATTTTTATCAGCTAAAATATTTTAATCGCTTTCAGTGCTCGGTAATTATAGTGTCAAGTCTTGTATAGTATACTATAAATAATAAGAATTTAACTAAAAATAACTCTTGTACTTCAAGATTCCGCAATTTATCATCCCCTTCCAAGACGCGACGTGTCACGTGATTAAGTAAGAATTCACATGACTGATCCGCTGCTGACAAAGAGGGGGTAACTTGTTCCCTTGATCCGATAGTTATTCTAAAAAAAAATTGTCAGAAATGTTTTTACTGTCGTCACACTGCCGTAACAATATGAAATGGAAGAAAAATAAAATTCTTAGCAGAATACACTTTTCATTCGGCGCCTTATATGTCGTGGGGTGTACATTCGTGTACCGCCACGGGCTCACCGCGTCGGCCCGCACTCCCTTAATTGGACGTTAACTTTGATCCAATTTGATACATAAAATGCGAATGTAACAATTACCGTAACGACGTGATAAAGTTGAAAAACGGCGGGGAAACTCGTGTAAATTTTCAAGCATTAGCCGATGCGGCGAACCGCTATGGTGCGCGAATGGAGCAGAACGCGGAGGAACAGGTACGCGACCGAGTCTCGTTTACTGTCCGCGCGAGGCGTGCACCTTCGTTCCATTCACTGTTTCTCGAAATCAACATTGTCGACGGCCGTTTAATTGCACTCCACTTACAGCGGCGTAAATAAAATTCACCTTGGCCGTGGTGTCGCGCGGCGTCCCCGGCCCGTGTAAATATTAATTTCACGAGCTCGGATCGTTATAAATAACGATAAATCGGGCCCGCTTGTACAAGTTGTCGTAATAAACGTCGCGAACCGGGCGCACAATGTGTAAAGTGCCGACTGTAAAGTTGAGCCTCGGCCCAGTGTCCATCGGCGAGGCCCGCTGCAAGTCTCGGGAGGTTATAACGCCGCTATAACCGTATACATTCCGCGACAATAATCGTTTTATGGTGGTCGGCAATATCGGCGGGTTCTACTGCCGCGGGAATTGATATCCTCCACCTACAACGGCCGTTTAACTTATGGCAAGTGGGCTTGGGAAGATCCAGCAGCCCCGGACGAGTTCGAAAAACCGGAGGATCTACGGAAACAAAGTTTTCCTAACCAACCCCACCCCCCTTCTCGTTCTTGTGCTCCACGATTTTCGTTTCCAGTTTTGCAGGCTAGTATTTCCCAGTATCTTGGCGAAACGTTTCAACGTCGTTGCTAAGCGCCGGGAATACCGTGCGCGCTATGGCCAGCCATTATCCACTACTCGTTTCATATTCTTCCTTTTTCTGGCCCTGGTCATTTCTAGAATGACAAGGTGCTAGAGTCAACGTTGGAAGAGCTACCAGCCACTAAATGCTACTGATACGTATCACTTTGTAATAGACTAAATGTACCTATTACTGTTTTCTTGCTCATCTATATATATAAAAACGAAGTCCTGACTGACTCACTCACCTATCAACGCCCAGGCTAAACCCTTGGCCCTAGAAAGATGAAATTTTGCACAGAGGCTTCCTTTATGATCTATACAAGAGATAAGAAAGGATATTTCGAAATTCATCCCCTAAGAGGGTGAAAAGCGGTTGAAACGTATGTATGAGGAATATATTATTCGTGGTTTGATTTACATCGTACTTGGTCTTTCTTAATGCTCATTAATACAATCTGAATTGGGGTGAATGGGGAGTTAAAATTTTTTATGGAGAAACAATATCAATTTTCTAGGGCATTAAATCGTACAGTTAATCGTTTTAATCGTGTTAATCGTACAGTTTCCTGTACGAGCGAAGGCACGGGGGGAAAGCTAGTTTCCCAATAAGATTAAAATACGTAATTCGTACAATTCAACGAAAATGCATTCTCGTTGATGAGGCAAACAAAATTGTCAATCATTCGCATAGTTTCACAATCTCAAGCTTGAAATCACATTCTTCATATACTGAACTGGAAGGACTGATGTTCACATGATTGTATTTACGTTAGGGGAAGTTTTATTATTATTTAGTTTAGTTATTATACTTCTTCGATGCAATAAACATATTAAAGAAATCAAAAGAAACTCTTCTCTTGCCTTTATAATGAAAAAATTAAGCCATCAGCATTATATACATTAGAATGAAGGAGGAGCTCTTTACTGCGGTTAAAAAATTAGTAAGAATGTCCTTAATACCGTGGTGTCGATTGCAACTACGATGAGAAACAAACTTGGCTCCATATATATTATTGAAAATGTAACATCATGTTCATATGTTATTAAAAATATAAAACCATATTCATACAGTGTTGAAAATATAACAACAATATGTCCTATACTAAAAGACGTATTACTACAAGTATAATTTTAATTTCATTTGTTATCAAACTTTAAATATGAAGTAATTTTGTTCATAATAATTTGATTACTCGAAGAAGGCATACACACGTATTTATATACATATGGATTTTGCAATTGACATTTACTATATTATTACAATAAAAGGATAATTGTTAGACTGTGGATCTTTATGCAAAATAGAAATTGTCTGCATCGATTGCAACAGATATAAACTAAATTGAATGTTATTTTTCCTTTAATGATTTTAATAGAGGAGAAATCTTAAATTCCGTCTACTCAATTTTGCTATAAATGCATAAAGATCCACGGTCTAATAATTACATTTGAGTAGTCTTCCTATGTCAGAGGTTCTTTCCCATTCAATCATTTCCCAAGTATGTTCTAAAGGTTTTCCAAACCGGAACCGTTTGACGTCGGAGTGCAAGTTCAAGGACAATTATCGACCCCCTATCACCCTCTCGTCCACGTGCCGGCACGATAAATCTTTTCGGAAGTCGCTGTTTCCTAGTGAAGACCGGAAGCTCCGTGTCAACGCGCTGTCAAAACACGAGGGCTGCCGGGTCACGTGCAACCCCTGACATTCGCGCCCTTTTTCTATACTTATAAATACGCCCTATTGTACTTCCCGATATACAAGGCCCACGCGACTCGCATACGACACTGCCATTATTATTACCGTTCCCGTTACTATCCGACTATCGCGAATTATGGAAGAGGATTGCCTCAACTAGATTTATGCTCTGTCGATATTGCTATTTGATTGAAGTCGTACCAGGGAAATAGGTAGTTATTCTGAATTTCTCACCGATTTCTCAATGACCTTCACATATGTTGTCGGGGGCATTATTCTGAACAACCTTTTCCTATACATTCCGAGATGATTGCAAACATTGTTGCCACCAGAGTCCGTTTTTTAACCTGTAGCTTAGGTGTTGCAACACAACCTAATTCAGCAAGTTCAATGACCTTGAAGTACCTCGTCAAGGTCATCATATGAACGATAGCAAAGAACAGGTGTGGATATGGCTACCTCCGCCCTCTTAGAATGCGGAGAGCGGGTCGGGAGGATTGGCGGTAGCAAAATAGTGGTGCTGGAACAGGACCCAGAGAATTCCGGAGTCCTTGGGTGTGGAGGTTTTACGGTCTTCTACCGGTTTACTCCACATCCAAAAAAAAAGTTCATCATATGAACAACTTGTTCCTATATGCATTCCTAGATATTTGTAAAAATTGTTGCTACCAGAGTCCGTTTTCTAACCCTAACACGCCCTAACCAGCGATTTCAATGACCTTGAAATGTGTTATCAAAGTCCTCACTCTGAGAGAGAGAACACGTTTTTCCTGTACATACAATAGGCGTCCTATTTCAGTTTTTTGCAACATATTACAAGGTCATTGGAAATGAGGGTGGCTCTCTTACAATGCATACAACGACCTCGACTTTTTCACAAATCTCCTGAGAACTAAGCATTTTGCTTTGAAAAGAAATAATTGCAAACGTCTGCGAAATTGCTTTGATTTTTTCAGTAACTCATTTTTGCTAAATGATTTAAAATTATTTATTTTAACTAGGTTATAAAATATTTATAACCTATTTCTGTAAAATCACCAAGCTCGAAAAGTTAAAAATCACCAGATTTAATTACTCTCCGAGATTACGGAGACACTAATGGCAGTGGTCTAGCATAAGTTACGTGGACTCTGTTCCAAAAGCGGAGCACATTCATCCGGTACACGCAGAAAGGGAGAGACCAGAGAACTCTTGATCCGTGTAAAGCTTTTCCGAAAATTTGTGAAAGTCAGCCCCGAGTTCCGTCGTTTCAGCTGGCCCGACTGCGACGCGTGCACATCATAGATCAATAAGTCTCGTTCTCATTGTCGACTGGTCGTGGGCCGGCTTTACGGCCTCCTCTCTCAGGAAACGTTAACGACATCCGTGAAAGACGTATCGATCGTTACGTTCGAAGATATCGTAAATCACGAAAACCGACGGGAACGTACGTTTCCACATGCGGGAGAAGCGAATATGTGGTACAGAGAGATGGCTATTTACTCCATATGGAACGGAGAAATGGCCGCTTCAGCAAAATAACTGCTATTTAAATACCTGTATTACCCTCCTCCCCTCATGCACAAGCACAGCGAAACGAATATGGGCAGACTAGCTCGAAGGAACTCGTAGATCATTTTCTTTCAGAGATGGAACCCTATAGTATACTCTATTACGAAGATGGACCATTGAACATTTTTACAAAATGGTTTCATAGCATTAGCTCCAAAGAGAACAGGCACAGGCAAGCTCTCGTTCAAATAAAATTTATAAAATAAAAATTTTACTGTAACAGGAACAATTATTTTGGTCATTAATATTAATAAAATTCTCAACTATTGCTGTAAGTACTGAATACCTTAAATGATTTTGAGATACTTTAATATTTCATTTTTTTAATAACAAAAATCCCACTCTTTCGTTTTACAACGTATAACGTGTAAGATGTTGAGATAGTACAACTATTAAACTTTTATATATTGATGTACATTGTTAAATTATGTTTATTCCAGACTCTCCTTCCGCTATTTTATAAATAATCAATTGATTTTGAATTTATTTTATTACAGATCACTCAATACACATATTTTTTATAAAAAAATGTACCACCCACGTAATTTTGATTGTCGTCACTTTAAAAGAATAATGTACGTCTTTCGAATACGCTTCAATGTGTGTGCCTAACCCAACCACAAAATGTTTAATAGATGTTCCGAAAAGAAAATTTTGAAAATTGCTAAACATGATATTCGAAAACGCCAAAGTTTCGATGGCCGAGTTGGTAGAAGAGAGGAATACTAATCCGAACGTCACCGGTCCGAAACCCGAAGTTGCCACTGATATTCGAAACTAGAATACTCCCTTAATAAAACTAGATACAGGTGGCAGCTTTCAAACCCTATTATTCAATTCGGTATTATCTATAAAAATGAGAATGCCTAAGAAAATCGTTATCTGGTTTGAAACAATAAAAAATACTAATAGTACCTAAGAAAATAAGTGTGTGCATGTATGACAGGAATGATTAGACAAAATACAAAAATAAATAGACATTGAAATAATCGAAAGATGTAGTCATCTTTTGATTTGTTAAGACGATGAAAAGAAAAAGTGCATTTTCATTGAACTTCGGGTGTTGTAATTAACCTGGACAACTTTCATTTTGCATGAAGATCCGTAGTTTGTGGAAGAACGGCGGCTTGAAGTCCCCCGGAGGTCGGGGGCGGCGTCAGACAAAAATTGGACGGGAAAAAACCTTGTGATCGCTAACTACGATAAAACGATCTGATGGTGACATCTGTGTCAATAAGGCGAATTCTCTCGGGGCTACATAGAAGCGGCAGGGAGGGTCTGCGAACGCGATTATCCTCATTCAATCATCGATTTTATTTGGTTAATAAAACGATTATCCCGGTTCTCGCACTCGACGAGAGCCTCTCGCTCCTGTCCTCTCTCCCTCCTCTCTCACCAGGTCGAAACTGTTGTACAGTTCCCCCCCGGGGGCGTTCGACCAAAAATGTAATTTACATCCCTTTATGTCGCGAGATTGAAATATTTGCGAATTAATCCGCGCGACAGGATTATCGCCGACCATTATACGCAGCGCCCGCCGTTCTCTTTCACCACCCTCGCACCGCCGAAACGCTTCTAATGATTCTCCCTTTATTCGATTCAAAAATATCGGCCGTTACCCCGCTTCACGGAAGATTGGATTCAATTATTACTGTCAGACCGGAGAACCTTTTGCCCAAGGCCGTCGCGAGTTCTCGATTCAACGGGATTCCTTGGAGACGATCGTTTATCCTCTGTACTTCCATCATGTCTACGCCATTATCGACTCTCTTCTTCGTCACTTATTCGAACCGTAATCATTTCAGTATGAAATATTTGTTTGCGATTGCTTAAGGGAGGGTGGGGGTAGTAGAACCACTAGAATGTACATAATAAATATATAAAAATAGTTGTTCAATATATGTACATATGTAGTTCTATGCATAACCGAATCTCACATCAATTATAACAAGAAATGAGTAAAAAAAAACGAAATGTAATTTAAAACATTAAAAACATTAGACGAATTTAAAAATATTCTTATATTATTTTGAGCCCATTGAACTTATTAAGAGAAAAAATACATTTCCATGTCACTCCGGTTGGTTGAAAATCAGGTAGAATATTTATATTTTGCATAAAGATCCGTTGTCATAATAGTTGGGCATTGTTCTAATTGTTCCTAATCAATGTTTATCCAAAATAATTATTCGTATAAATTATTTTTAGTCGAACAAAATATTACATATCCGCAACAAGTTAATCTCTCTAATCGAATAATTCATCATAAAATAGTGCATGAATAAAACTGTTTTTATTTTAAAAATGAATTTAGCCTTATTTATACTGGAAAACGTTAAAGTCTTTTGACAATTGCAGATATTACAGATTTATGGGAAAATGAATTGAACAGTAATTCAAAGTCGTAAAAATTAAAAAAAAAATCTAAAACCGTCAATGCATTCGTTCTGCAATGATTAATAAATAGAAAACGTATTTTATGCATTTGTGACAAAAATAAGTAGGTATAATTTACAACAGCAAAAGCATTAGAAGAATTTAAAAATACGGTTATATTATTTTCAATGTGTCAAGTGTCAAACATATGGGAAAACAAAATAAACTTGTATTAAATTCCAGTTTGTTGCTATTCAGGTGGAATTGACTAGAAGCGACTCCTGGCTCGTAGAACAAATGCAAAAACTGTTTATTTCGCATAAAGATCAGCAGGTTAGATATCCGTATCGATCAATCTCTCCGAACAGCTTTTTTGCAGAGCGATTCCCCGAGCAGTGTAAGGAAACTTAATTTCCATCCAGCAATTAGAATCAAATCCGCAGCACTATCAAACGAAACAATCGCAAATTAAAGCGACGACGATTGAACGACCCCCAGGGCTGCTTGGAGGTTGCTCCGGGAGACATTATGCGAAATCCCGGTTCGTTAAAGTGGCATACAATAATCGGCGCAGCGCCAATCCCGTCCACGGCGTTCAATTAATTCTCCGGGCAAAATTTGTCGCTCGTATTAAATCTCGGCTGGATTAAAGGCAATCTCGCTTCCGTCTTGTAGCCCTCTTGATTCTCGCGTATGCTTCGACCCGTCATTCGAGCCATCCTCGACGCCGCCCTCCGCAACTTTGCAAGATCCTCGAGCCGACGACGTACGAGATACGATGCAGTTTCGATTAAGAAACCGGAGCTATTAGCTCCAGACCCCCTCGAGACAATGACGAATGAGGTGATCATAGGGAATCGAGGTCCCCCTTTACAACTCACGAATTCCGGATGATTTTATTCGACGGATTAACTGGTAGCGTCGTTTTCCAAGCAGCGCTGTTTATTGGGAGTGATTTTTGGGAATTTCGAGGGCTCGCAAGACGGAGATCTCTATAACGTGAAACGTCGAGGTCGTTTGAGGGGTGGGAGAAGGGTGTTCCTTTTATTTGATTGGAAATATCGATTTATTTTGCATGCTTGGAAAATTTCAGGACGTCCAGATAACGTCCATATGTCTCGGATACGTCCTGGATAGGTCCCAGTTAGAACGTGGATAACGTTCGGCTGGACATATTCAAGACGTGAACAGGACGACAGGACATTTATAGAACATTTAACCTTCACTTACCCGCACTCCATTTTCTACATTATTAATTACTTAAGATGACTCCAACATAAACCAATTTTTATTTAATACAATAACTACTTTAATGCAAATAGATATTTGCTAGTGTAAGTCGACCCTTTTTTATGCTTGCAGTACTAAATTTAAATTTATAAGAGATTGTCAGTGCTTTACGCGAGTAATTAATAGTTAATAAAGTATGAAATGTTTTCCTAATATTTAAAATTATTAAGCAACGTTCATGTACATATAACAAGGAGTCAAGATGATATCGGCGCAAAGGTTCGATCAGTATTACTATTAAAGCAATCGTGCTAGTTTGGTTAAACTTTCAACGTTTCAATCCCAATATAGATCCTTTTCTAGAAAGAGGAAATAACTGCGTCTGTAAATTTTTGGAAGAGTTTTCAATACAGAATGTTAATAAGAATGTTCATGTACATACATGAGTATAAGGTAAATTGAAACAAAATTTAATTTATTAATATTTATTATTATTATTGTACATGGTCCAATATACAATCGCATATTCGTATAACACTATTGTGTACAATAATGTACACATAACATATATGTATATATTTATAATAATATATTAGGGTGGGGGAGAGATTTGAAAATCTGGAATATGCCGTATCTCGGAGGGCCAAAGATTACGGAATCCAAAACAGCGAATAAGCATTCTGGTTGGGGGTCTCGAAGGAGGGAGGGGGTGGCACGCGAGTGGCTTGTGTTGACGTCTCATGAAAAAGCCAAGTGACATGGCCGCGCTCGAGAAGGGTAAGCCAAGCCAACGATACGGGTGAGTGTAAATAAGGTAACCCCAGGTCTAGAGTTCATCACCCCACGCTCAACACATCAGGGTTGCGATCCTAGGTTAGCAGGGCTTGGCTTCTAGCAACGAAGAAGCGAGGACGCCGACTATGAGTTGGAGGGAGACGCGTGATTCGCAAATGGTAAGCAAAGGATGAAAGAATGCGATCGACTCTTGATCCATATACCGGGACACGACATCATATAATAAATAACGTGAATGGATTTTTTTTCAAACTAGGCGTGGCGGGAGACCCTCGGTTGCGTGAATAGTCTGTTGACACGTACCGTTTCTGTGTTACAATTATAACTAGACTGTGGATTTTATGCACGCATAGAAGAAATGGGTAGATGTAATTTAAAACAGTGGTAGTATTAGAAAAATTTCATCTGTTGTTATATCATTTTTAACTTATGTCAAGTAATTAATATGTTGAATTTCAGGTAGAAAACATTTTTACGACAATTGCGATAAACTAGAGTGAAATAGAAATTAATTTCCTTTCTCAATAGGTTCATTAGATTGCAGATATTACGACTATAGTTTTTAATTAGTGTACTGTTTTTATTGTTTTGTGTTTCTACTGTTCAGCTTTGTCAAAAATGCGTACAATCTGCAATTAAAATATACATCTATGCAGTAGTGCATATGCATTATAAATTGTATATGTAGTTGCTTATTTCCATTTTTCATGAACTTGTTAATCACGAGGAAGTTAGTTAATAAATAGAACTCACTTTTCATAAAGAAGGATTTTGTTTTAATTCAATGGTTTAGTTATATTTATTGTTGCAAATTTTTCAGAATTAATATGCAATGTACCAAATTTAATTCTCGAGTTTTGTACTTTTGTTTTATATTTATTTTAGAAACTCTTAATAATTCAATTATTAGTTTTTCATTATTTTTAGTGACAGAACATACTGTATACATCTTTGTTGCACTGTTAATCGTTACAATTTGTGTTTTGTATGATGAAGAGTGATAAATAATATGAGTGTAGTAGAGCTTTTGTGTTCTGAGATATAATAGTCTTATAAATACATTTGCCGGGCGTTAACGTAATTAGCTAACTTCCTCGAATCTACTTAATTCGATTAAGATGTAATCTGATATAGAATATCGCGATCGGAGGAGTATCGACTCCATGTAGAAAACGAAGTGGTGGGAGGCTTCTATCGATTGAATCGCGAACTGATGGTCATTTTCAGTGAAACTAGGAATTAAGGGCAAGGTCAGTGAAGATAAAAGTCAGAATACAATTTTTACAAAATCTACCCCATTATAGTACTGAAAACCATTTAATTTAATCTGTCGGAAATGTATGCCATTATAAACGGAAAAGCATTTATTAACCAATAACGATAAGTGATTAATCACCAAAAGGGAGATTATTCACCAATAACAACTACAGTCATTAATTATGTTCCATCAATTAGGAGACTGACTACTGATGGGTTCTTTGGATATGATACTGTTTGAAACAAGCATAACACCCTGTACAAACCTATAACATATCGAACGAAAATTAAATTTCAAATGAAATATTATATTAATATTATATATACGTTCCTCCCCTATACATATGAATTAATTCATGCAATGTGTTTTTTCTTTGAACATTTCTCAAGAGATTTATGTATATTTTAAATACTAATGGACCGATAGAACATTTTCTACATAATATCAATTTCCCATTCTTCTGACTATTTAAGACTTCAATTACTCCTTTTATTATTTTACGAGATTATGTTTAATTGCTCAAAGAAAAATTGGTGCAACTGTCATATATTGTATGTATATTAAAAGCACGTAATACAAAGAATACGAACAACTATAAGTAACAAAATAAACATAATGTCAAGAGTAAATAAGTACAATAATTATTACTAAACCTTAGTCGTCTAAAAATTGAGAAAAGAAGTTATGTAACGTTCAATATTCTTTGCAATCCACTTTTTTATTGCATCTGATGACTTGTCTTGGTATTCATGATTTGACTATAACGAATTACGGTTGGTGAAAAATTGTTGATAGATATTAAATGAGTAAGAATCGCGTATTCGACGCAATTTAGACAATTTAACCATTCTGCTTGTCAAGTTACCACGATGTAGAATGCACTCGTAACCGCAGTGCAACGAATCACGGTACGCACCGTGTCACCGATGCATTATTGCAAAATAGGAGAGGGGCGAAGTGGCAATCGTGACCATAACAAGGGTATAGCAGTGTTTCAATATCAAATAAAGTTACACAAATGTTTTGCATTCCTTTACTTCCGGATGCTGAAACAAATGCAGAAATAATATGAATACGCACTACCCACGAAACTAATATACATAAATTAAGTTATTTAATAATAATTAATTTAGTTCATGATTAATTAGAATTTGCATGTACACGATACTTAGAATACCTGTTAGAATTAATCACATATTAAGTTGAATAATTTAAAATTAAGTTAAAATAAGTTAATACCAATGTTTCTGTATTTCAATATCCAAATTAATATTAATACCAATAGTTGAGGGCAATGAAATTTTACCTATCAAGTTCTTCACGTTGTCTATAAAATATTGAATACGATGACTAATAAGTTTAATGAAAATATTATGATGTTAACCAGCATATATATTTAAAAAATTACTATTTTTATCGAGTTAGATGTGACTCCTTGAACTAACTGTAGAAGGACAAGCGAGTGCATTGAAAGACAAATTTTTATATAACACTAAACCTACCACGAGAGGTCAATTGACCCATTTTAGATCTTTTATTTGAGAATTATTGATATTGTAAAGGTGTTTTCTCATGGGAATTTTTTCAATATATTTTTCGATTCCAATATATATTATAGTAAAAATCGGTACGTTTAATGTTTAATACTTATGTGGCCTTTAAAATTTTAAGTATGATCAGCAGTTTAGTAAAGATGTAGTTATTCCGATGAGCACGTTTTTTGAAACTGTTTTGTCTAGATGTAGAAGTAACCCCTTAGGCTAGCTGCAAAAGATTAAACTGAAGTAAAGGTCTTTTCATGGGAATTTTTTCAATATATTTTTCGACTCCAATATATATTATAGTAAAAATCGGTACATTTAATGTTAAATACTTATATGGCCTTTAAAATTTTAAGTATGATCAGCAGTTCAGTAAAGATGTAGTTATTCCGATGAGCACGTTTTTTGAAACTGTTTTGTCTAGATGTAGAAGTAACCCCTTGGGCTAGCTGTAAAAGATTAAGCTGAAAGCACTGTTGTCTCGACGCGAGTGTGTTAAAACACGAATAAATGCGAAGGCCGAATAAGCGGACGAGACAGGGAAAAAAGGAGATGATGTCACCCTCTGCTGACCATATGTGTCTTTCCAAAAATAAGTAATGCTAATAGTAATTGATGGCCGCGTTAGTTGCGCCGTTTCCTAATTCGTGTCGTCCGTAAAATTTACCGAGCGTCCGATGCGATGGAAACGGCGCCACTCGAACAGCTGTCGTTGTTAAGGGTGAACATTGAGTTACAATAGACATCTGGTCATATTCAAGATGAGACGAATGAACACGCGATAAGCGTTTCAAGTGCTAAGGACTTGGAGGCCATTTTTCTATTCTGATAACACGTTGTCATTACTTGAACTCCAAGCTAGCATGACACTGGACAAAAACGATCACATGTGTGTGTGTGTGTCATCGGTATACTTTGGGTTCTTGATGCATTTATACAAAAATTGGTAGGGAAGGAACAGTAAAAAAGTTATTAATAATGTATCAGACCTTTTATATAATATATTGACATGTCCTTCTTTCTGTAGCCTCCTCACTTGTTATATCTCTAACAATTTTGAACATACAATCAGAAATAACGAAATGTGACAGAATCAGCTGGGATGTTTTATGTAATAGATTATTGATTTTTACTTCCTCCTTCAATGGTTTTCGAATATTATTGAATTTTAAAAGTCTCCCAACTGTTGAAATTGCATCTACTCATTTTCTAATCTAATTATAACCATTAAAAAAAGAAATGATAAAATTAATACTTTAGAAAGAGGCAGCATATAAAGAAGAATGAAATTAATAAATCATACGAACTATCTAGATTTTTTATAATGTATTGAGTGAGGCAATCAAGTATAGCAAACATCAGAAATAGAATTTCCAGCGTCATGATTCTCCAAATCACAGAACTTCAGAATTTTCTAATTCTATTTCTAAAATTTTTATAAATTGCGTACAGTACTTATTTAGAAGATAATTAGTACGGATTTTGATGTATATTTGTATATATTTGTGTGTAATGTTGCTTTATAACGACAGTATTGCAATGTTGTTTTTAATGCAACCAAATCATTAAGGGATGAAATCAATTTTTATTTTATCCTAGCTTGTCACAATCAATGCAGAACATTTTTATTTAGCATAAACAGTCGCAGTCTAGTAATTAGTATGAAGAAATTATGGCCGTGAATGTCGCGTGAAAAAGCAAAGGGACTCCGTGCGAGATAATATCATTAGCACCAACCATCATGATAATATCAGCAACACTAGCACCATCAAACAAATTCCAAAAACACCGGTTACAACTTTTCCCAGCCGGTCGGCAAACAGAGGCATTTGCATTATAACAATGCAGTCAGTGTCTATCAGGCGCACTATAATCATTACGCGGATCATTAAAATATCTCCGACACGAGTTGACCAACCAACCACCCCCATTTGGGTGCCACATTGTAATCAATACAATTGCTTTTTGTGCCGAGTTTAAATGCTGCATACATCTACAGGACTCGACAAAATGTGATGGGAAAAATCAGCAACAGCTGATGTGAGTAAACGCTACCTGATATTTACTAGCACAAGAAAACCACTTATTTTCGTTCCAAACGAAATTCTTTCAACCTGAACGGGATAATATACGAACTTTGAAAACAATGAACTTTATACACTACTCGAGTCAAAATTCATCCATTTAGACACTGTACACATTTATTTTTTATTTATTTTTTATTTCTGTACGATTGTTTTATAATTTTTGGTATTTATATATAATTTGTCGAATTGAAATATGAAACGGAAATAGGTTAATGTGAACTATTTGTAGCTTTTGGGCGATTAATTTTTATGGACGTTTGAGGATTGTAGACATTTAAGTTTCATCTATGTAGTTTTCTGTAAGAGAGAATATTATTAAATTTATGGGGGACTATTCAATAAATTTATTTTTTTAACATATATTATAATGTAGTAAGTCTATTAAAATGCTACAAGTGTTGTTATTTTCATAAATTAATGGAAAATAATTTACATGATTATTATAATCATTTTTTATTGTTCCATAATTGTAGTGTTAGTAATGCATAAGAATTTTTCAAGAAAGTTTTCATTATTTCTCATATTAGTCACATATGGTGGAGTTTTCAAGATTATTGAAATTCGTGTGATTATATGTGTGATAGAAATGTCATACATGGGTGACAATTTTATTATGAAACATGAAAATAATTTTTATTGCGATCTATTAAGCAATCCAAACTTATTTAGAATGTACAAGTTGTAAGAAAGTTACAAAAATTATTGCTATATTAAAAATGATTACTAAATATGATTTGTATTTGATTATGTAAATAACTTTTATGGGCCCGGGTGTGTCAGTGAATTCGTGAAATTATTTCTGTGATATTTTCGACGAAAGTAAAAGAATACTCCGCGAATACTAGTCCGTACGTTCACGATCCACTGGTCGTATATTAACGTATTCAGATACACGTGTATCCGTCTATTCATGTATGTATGTATTCACCAGCGGATATTATACATCCCCATGAGAAGATGCGGGCGAGTGACAACCATATGCATCGTGTTGAATTGATAATATCGAAATATGTGAATGTCGACGAGGCGAACTTATTTTTCGATTCTGGAGCTAGTCGCAATTCGAGGCAACAGTGCTTTCAGCAAAAAAGTATAGGCAGAAAACTCAAATGTCAAGTTGATCTATGATCTATATACACATATGTATATTTTATAAAGCATTATAATTGCGGATCTTCAAACACAAATCTATATCAGTTGCAAAAGGCTAATAAATTGAAAACAATAGATACATTATTGTTTTGAAGCCCCTTTTTAAAAAACAATACATGATTGGTGACGTTGTTAATCACTAGACTGCGGATTTTATTTATTTATAAGTTGAGACAGTAGACAAATTCAAAGAATTTGACACTTTGTTTCCTGTGTCCTGAAATGAATGCATCTTTATTTTGCATAAAGGTGTGCAGTTTATTAATCACTGTAATAGTGTACAATTTTTTACAATCAATAAAATTTTACATAAAATGGATCTATATCGATAATATATATCAATTTGCGAATCAGATAAAAATTAAAAAGTATTCTTCTTCTACTTTAAAAAAAAGTGGTAAATCGTTCACACACCTAATAGAATTTCATGAACAGTGTGTAATGGAATTACTCGGATTATTAAATTCCCAAGCAAACGGAACGTGCACGTGTCTCATTTTTATTCCGCCGTTGGATAAAATAAACAGACCTCCCCAGCAATTATGCAAATCGAGAAATTAAAGAGGAATCGACGTGCCGGATGAGCGCAGTTAGATTTTCGGATGCTCGCTGTTAGGCTAGAAGGACGCATAACTTTTGAGCAGATGTATTATAATTTCGTGGGTCAAAGAGCACAACTCCAGAGTTGGTGGATCTTGATGTGCTCGGCGATATAGATCTTATAAATATAGATGGTCCAATATGGACGCCAGATTTTCGTTCGCCATGGGCTTCGAGCTGCCATAAATTGTTACCCCCCAATCCGGAGTCGTGACCTCGCCGCATAAAGACTAGCAATTTTCAGTGAAGATACAACTCGCAAAAGCTGATCAAGGTTTTTACTATTTACATAGAATTTATGTATTCACTTTGAAATTGTAAAATTTCAATGTCATTCCGTGATTCAGTCGACAGCTACTGAAAATAATTTATAGTGTGACTGAATTATGTAATATACTTGAGAATTTGCACACTGTAACATACGAATGATCTAGATTATATAAATAAAAATAACAGTTGTCTGCATCAATTGTAATTAAGACGGCCAAATAAAAAAATTTCTTTAATGGTTTTAGTATATTAAAAATAATATATTGATACTGTTAATCTTTTAATGTTTGAATTGTTATAAATTTCACTATCTATTTCACTGTCTATTATCTGCTAGGATTCAAAACGGTTCCAAAACTAACTATTTAGAATTGTCATAAAAATTGTGATTAAAGCAATTACAATTTGCTTTGTAAATAATTTTCTACTGATTGTTTAAAGATAGAAACATGCACAGAACATCTGACGAATTTTAATATACATAAATAAGTTTATTATATTGCATTTCCATATTTAATTTTGTACTTTACTTAAAATGAAGTCAAATTTGGAAAAACGAAATTGACGCTTTATTTATTAATTGCCTATCCTGAGTGATACAAACAGTGTATGTGTGAATGTGAAATATTTTATTCATTTCAATGCTTTCTCGGAAATCAATAACACGTATAAGTAAATATACAGTAATCTACAGCTGCAATATTCAGTGAAATCACTTACAGAAAAATCGATATATCGTTCTAGAATTGGTTCAGACCCGATATACAACAAAAAAGGTAACATTTATATAATCAGTATGGGAATTAAATAAATAAGAGAAGTAAATTTTGTTTTCACACATAATAGCTATACGAGACAAATGTTCTTCATAACTCTTTCAAGAAATTGAAACAGTTGTGGTTATTTTCCATTATGCTTATGAGCCCACATGCTATAAATATTTAGAGACCTATTTTTTCCTGCTTGTGGCGATTTGATTAAAAGCCAGTTAGTTTGAAGGGATTGAAGAACTCTCACAAAAATGTTTACGCTTTACTTCTTAAATAACAAATTCAGATCAAGAAAGAATTTTCTCAAAAATCTTTCTTGGGAATGAAATACTGATCTTTTTTTATAGATATTTTTATGAAAAAGTGATGTTCAATTCATCTGAACGGATTGTAAATAAGAGTTATAAATAACAACGTGTTGTTGGAGTATGTGATTCTCGACATTCTAATTTAAATATTTATTTATAATTATTCGTCCAATTTTAATTGTAAAGCAATATTACTTTTGTTATACTTTATTATATTTAACAATAGGTATATATGTATATATAACTTTTAATATACAATTTGATTTGTAATTTCAGTCGTTACAATTTTTTGTGTAGTTGAATTCGTTACAATTTTGTTTGTATTTTCATTTATAAAATTTAGTTTCTAGAACTTTAGTGATAACATAAGGTATACCAATAATACTATTATTTACGCTCTATTAATAACACATTACATTTGTCTTCTTTCTTTGCCTATTTGACTTTTGTGCTTCATTTTACTTATTTCATCGAATATGTGAGTAAATCTTTGAAAACAAAACCCTGAGGCGTTTTCTGGAATTCGAAAAATTGTCGTCGTTAAAACCGTTCGACCGAATATGGGTCAGACGCTCGAAATTGCATTGTAGATCCTTTTGCAAATTTCGAATGCATTTTTCTCGAGACTGCTTTTTCGGAACGTATGTGTAAGATCGCTTGAAATACAGCTACCATGTTGAAAATCCTGGACCATATAAATGTACCGAACCTCTTAAATAACTGAGAGACTGTCGTGGAGGTTGAAAGTTGAAACACATTTGTTTTTTAGCTATAAAATTTTATAAGATGAGAAGTACGTTAAACAATTTATACGCCAGCTACATTAAGTTTCCAACGAATTAGATACATGTATTTAAGCAATCAAGGTTGGCAAATTCAGTTATAAACGGATCAATAAGAAACACAATAAAACTTTGTCGGACATATTTTTAGCCTTTGCTCAGTACATCTACACTGAACACGATTTACTGCTTCTAATGTTCATGAAAAGTTTGCTATTAAACAAAAATAAAGTTGACAACCATGACATTGGTGTATACAGTGCGTTAATGTGGAAAAAGCCACTTGAAGGTACAAAACAAAATTCAATTCTACACAGTTATTTACGTTGTTAGTTACGCTTTATTAAATACCATACAAATTTTAAAGACCTTTGATTTTTACTTAAATAAATGAAATTTGATATCTGTTTCATATGCCTATTAATTCAATTCTACACAGTTATTTACGTTGTTAGTTACGATTTATTAAATACCATACAAATTGTAAAGACCCTTGATTTTTACTTAAATAAATGAAATTTGCTACCTGTTTCATATGCTTATTAGTTCGGTTTTGGGAGGCTCTACCGTACAGCGGTGTCGAAATTTCAGAATTCCCGAACGGTGACGCCCGGGGGCCGTCTTCCGGTCCCAAGGCGTTGCGACACACGAACGAACGTTACCGTTCCGGGGGCTGGCTGAACGCTGAAGAACGCCCGAATTAGCTTTGCTAATCCCGTGGAAACGTAGCATAACTTCATCCAGGGGTTCACGCCTCGAGTCGGCTACAACTGGTAGCTGTTGGCTGGATAGTAACTATACGCTCATGACTGGACAGGTGAGGCGGGGGGCGAGGAGAGGGGGTGGCGAGCGAGGGCGGACGGTATGAAAGTTATGTCGCGTAAAAATCGATTTATCCGCGACGGATCTCGGGCATTGTTCTCTGAGTGCGGAACAGGCCGACTCTCTCGGCAAAAAAGGTGGGGTTGGGTGAAGAAGGAGGTGAGAGGAGAAGGACGGAGGGTGGTAGGAGGAGGAGGAGGAGGAGGAGGAAAGAGGAGAAAGGAAACAACACAGAAATGGAATCGGCCGGTGAAAAATTTTGAACGTGTGTATTAGCAGCCTGGGCACCAGGTACGCAGACAGAACCACGGAGGAGGCCGGCTAGGCTCCTGAGTCCTGATTGGCGCATTCGCGAGCGTACACGCACGCCGGTTCTCTTTGAACACCGACGCCACGCTAATTTGTACTATTAGATCATCGCATAAGTTTATGCAGTTTTTCGAGCGGTTGCATATGGTAATTTTGAAAGCATACGTTTAAGTTTGTTTTAGCTATTTTCAGGATATCTGACATCTCAACTTATCAGCTCGTGATTTCTCTACAAGTTCTCTAATTTTATCTTCGTCTGTCTGAGGAGGACGCCCGGAACGTTCCTCATCTTCTAACCGAAAATTCCCCACCTTTAAAACGTTGAAAACACTTCCTACAAGTACAAGATGAAAACGCACTTTTTTCGTAAACAGAACTTATAAGTAAATTTTATCTCGATCAAAATGTTAAGATAATAGGAATTAATTTAGTAGCGCAAGGTTCGATCAGTTTCTACAATAAACCTAGCAAATGTTTGTAAGGACGAAACACCACCTTTCTTTTCCCGAGAACTATTAAACATTTGAATAGCGAAACGTGGCCTCGAGCAATAAGATTCAAATCCGAATCGACATGTTTGAGTATGCTTACAAACATTGCTAGATTTGTTGTAGAAACTGATCGAACCTTGCACTGCTAAATTAATTTCTATTAACAGCACTTATGTTGTTCGTGGCAATTGTTACCGAACTTCCATTCCAAAATTCATGTATGATAACATGAGTTGTCGGAAATGTATACGCATTTCACTCATGATTTTTCACTGCTATCACGACTATTTTTCAGTGTGTTCACTATTTCTGGATCTTATACCCACAAAAATCTTCTGTAGGCTGTTCCCGAACAGCTACGCTTAAGTTCATTGGTCCCTGATCGCCGTAAAGTTTACAAATCGACTCATGAAATTAGTGGCATGGTGTCAAGGAACTGTGTGTGTACACGATATAAATGACATAAGTAGAGAACGGATCATTATGCAAAAGTACCGAATAGATAGAGAAGAAAGCGAGTTAATGAAAACGTGGTAATACAAATTTTCTATCCGAATTGCATGAAACTGGAGTGAAATACAAACTTATTTTATTTCTGAATGTTTTTAATAGGTTACAAATGATATAACTGTATTTGTAAATTCTTCTAATGTTTTTACTGTTTCAAATTACTCCTACACATTTTTGTCATAAATACATAAAAATCTGCTGTCTAGACATAAATTTATTCAGAACAATAACGATAATTATAATAATTGTTAACTAGTTTATGTAGCAGTATCAATAATACAGTAGCGAATATAATGTTAGGAAATGATTTAACTTTGTATGACCTTGAAAGTTATTGTGTTGCATATGAGTAACTTTGTTTTGACTTTGTCTATAAAGTGCACTATTTTTCCATCTAGCCAGTAGAAGAACGCGAATGAGGAATCCTCAGAAATTACTATATGATACGACAAGTTTATTTGGAATACGTTCCGAAATCCGTGACGACGACACCCCTAACGGATCTAATGCGTGCCTGGCCTGTTCGCAGCCACCCCAATATTGAAACAGCAGTCGGATCTTGGCTGCGGCCCCGGGGGAGTCACGTGGACGCGTTTATATTCGCACTTTCGACCCCCTCGAGCTTTTTTTCAGGAAGCCCGTGCCGTGAAAGGAGAAAGGGTACCGATATCAAATCGAGGCCGCTTATCAAAATAACGGTTACATCTTCATAAATATTTGGCCGACCATTTTAACGGGGACCCGTGACAACCGTGAAATCGGTATGGAGATGAGGGTGTTACTCGCCAGGACCCATGGGGCGCAGGGATTCGAAGTCGAACACTTTCGGAGCAGCCCGATGAATGATTAAAGTAAAATCCGTGGCCATTCAAGCTGACAGAGGGAGTGGGGGAGAGACGAGAATGGTTTTTGCTGCTAATGCGACGCAGTATGACAAATTACAAGACAGACAATGGTTTACGTCGTTTGTCATCGGAAATGTCTATGTAAATTGTCATTGTTATATGCAAATTCAGGGGAAGTGACATCACATCAGATTCTAAGTTTGATTCTGAGTAGACTGCGGAGTTTATGGATTCATAACAAAAATGTAAAAATTCTAAACATATTAGAAGAATTGTTAATTCCACTTCTGTTTCGTAAAATTGTCTTAGACAATTTTTATTTTGCATGAAGATCCCCAGTTTACGAGAGGTCGTGATAAATTGAACCGAAATGTTGTTCGATAATATTTTGAAGGGACACCTTTAACGACACTAATATTGCTCCTCTTATTCGACCAAGTATAAATAGCTAATAATTTAAACGTGAACAATTAGAATGTAGCTCGTACTTTGTAGCACTAGAGACAAATTCTACTTACAAAAGTGTTATCCCTAGTGTCGACTTAAAATTAATTAAACTTTGCAGTTCGTATATTTAAGAATTCCTATTTCACATCCCTTAAGAGATACGTGTATGGTTTAATAATTTTAAAGAGAGAACAACTAAAAACAACAAAGTGAAAATAATTTCAATAATTCCTCCATTTTTAATCATTATATAAATTCCACCAACCGGAATAAAATCAGTGTAATTGTTCAAAAGAACAAGGTGGAAATAATTTTCATAGTTTCTCTGTTTTTAACAATTTTATAAATTTCACTGTTTCATAAATTATACATATATAATTCTATTCGCATCGGCACAGCTATAATTCAGACCTGCAAAATGACTGCTAGCTCAGCTGAGAAGATTAGCACGAAACTGTCCTCAAAATCGAATCACGGCCGTTTATGCGTGCGCGTTATCGCTGAATTTCAAATCGCCTCGTTTCGACACGGTTCTTAATCGAATCTGTTGATCCCGAATCAAGATTCGTGGGATGGAGTTGCCCAATAAATCAGTGGATCTGGTAAATTCTCCGCGGGCAACGGCGACGGCTGGCACCGGGTCTAAACAGCGGAAAATGACATGCATTTTCATAAATTTCGAACGGCTTAATAGTTTATGCATGCAGGATCGCGGATTTGTCTCGGTAAGCTGAGAATGTCCACGTGCGAAGGTCCTGTAGAGGATTGTGCCGCCACCCTTTTTCCAACCCTCCAGGACCAGAAACGCACGCGTGAGCTGACAGGCACGCGTGTCTAGGGGGTGCACCACCCTTCGGATCGCAAGGTGCTTCTACGGCCATTGTTGTACGCTGACATTCGTCACGGCGTTTTATTAGGACCTACGGAACGATCTACGTCTCCAATTGCGAAAGGTTATATACGGGATCGAGCTGCTTGCAAGAAACGTATTGTTTCAGCGACGTGTTCAACCCTTAATATTTATTTAGCTGTCATCAGTGTCGGATTCAGCCAGCGCGGGGCCTGTAGTAAATGTTTTATCAAGAGGCCCTAAGTTTTGCAGATAATACAATAATAATATAATAGTAATACAATATAGTAATAAAATGAAGGATTTTAATAATTTATTTATGTCAATTCTCTTTGACGTACAGAAGACAACTGATAGTTTCCTATACATCATACGAAAGACAGCAGACATTCAACTCTCACGCACATTCACACGCATTCACACATCTTCACACACACTCACACTCAGAAATGCCGCTGTTTCGATTCTCGGTTTCTCGATATTCCTACAATAATAGTAATATAATATAATAGATAATATAATAAAACGTGATGAATGACCTTTTTTGTAGCAAAAATATCTGGCAACGGTATCGACCAAATTTTAAGCCAATTTTCTGCTGCAAGCGCGGGGCCCGTTGCATTTGCTACCCCCGCTACGGGGCTTAATCCGGCACTGGCTGCCAGAGTAACTTTTTATCATTGTACAGGTCTGAGAAAATTAGGAATTGATGGAGTGTCCTGACATCGATGGCTAGATCTATTCAAATCCTCCTGCTGATTGTTTTTTTTTTTAACAAGATGTTTTTAAACATCCTTAACACGTGAAACGCCACGAAGGTCATCGCTATGATCTTGGCGGTACGGAATCACTTACAATTGATCTTTACGAAATACATGCCACTAAGTACCAATTTATCAAATTTGAAACAAATGAGATAATTAGTATTTTTTTATTTTGCAATTAGAATCTCAAAGTAGAGATTATTTTGCCATACAATATTTTTCAATACATTGTTATATATTGTTATACATTAGGACATTCCACCACCGACAATCTGACCAACATTACCCTTAGCATTGAAGAATCCGTTAATAATAAAAAGAATCTTTTAGCCACATTTCTAGACTTCAGTAGATAAATATTATAATACACATATTAGGTGAACATAAGTATAAATTTTCTTTGCTTCCTAATGAACACAGATGGCGTATCTTCTACGTTGACCCTACATACATTCACACAGAATTTGGAAAAAACGAAAGATGTTTATTTCGATATCTGACTGAAGCTCGCAGAGGTTCTCCGCAATCGGACGATAAAAATAATATATTCTTATTTGGCAGCCTATCGGCACTGGTGGATACGAGCCGGTCGTCCTTTTACGGCGGCTAGTTGGCTCTCATGTTTAATCCTCGATATCCCATCGCTTTCAAATTCAAACGTCGAAGAAACGATACTAATATGTGCCATTCAGGCGCAGCTTGAATTCGACCCCTGGCGCGGTTTTGCCGTTCCTATTGCGCGAAAAAACATATGTACTCTGTGAATATGAACTGGGGTCTCTACCATCACCGTCGGATGTGCAACCGATGTGCATCGCGAGAGAGAGCAAAAGAGAGAGAGAGAGAGAGAGAGAGAGAGAGAGAGAGAGAGAAAGAGCCCGGTATGCACGCGTGAATGCGAACGTTTCAATACAGGCCGTGGATGCACCGGGTGTCCGTTTTCAAAGGGGGCACCCGCTCCGCGCCGCGAATTAAGGACGCGAAATCGTTCGACATAATTGCAAATTCCAACACGGATACGATTAAGGGAAGCGAAACAGCCGGTAAAGGCTGCTTCGACAGCTCTTGTCGACTGAATGAAACAGAGGAACGGGAACCGGTGATATTTTTCCCGATAAAAAGTACTCCGAGCCTTTGAAAGCTCGTGTTGATAACGCTCCGCATCAAGGTGGATTGATCGCTTCCCGCCGCCATGTTTACGCTTTGAACTATCTGAGAATGGAAAACAGTTGCACTGAAATTTCGATATTTCTTTTGTGTTCCGTTGATCTTGTTCGGAGAACTGGATTTAGTATTATTTACGCTCGCCAGATACCGTAGACGCACCTCTATGTTTCTACATGGTGCACCGTGCTTTCAACAATTTAGCGATCTGTTCATATCGTTATTCACTGTACTTGCTTCCTTCCTTAACCCTCAGTCTTGTGGTTCAACCCTTCGTTGCAAGGGTTCAGTCTGCGAGATAATTAAAATTGTACTTGTCTTCTTTCAATTTTCTTGGAATTCTTTATTGAAATTTGTAGTATTGGTTTAGGTATAATGTCATCAGTTTCCCACCTGTTACTTCGTATGAAAATATTTTAGAAAGAGAATGTTCACCATCTTACTCACCGTTTTACGAAAGTACAGACTTCAAGCTTTAAAACGAGTCCAAGCTGATATTTTTACAATTTTTAATACTTTTTGAATCCAGTGAAATAAATGAAATAAATTTGTTGAACAGAGTATCAATGGATTCATTTTTACAATCCCCACCATTCTAATTGGACAAATTTGGATCCAGTAAGTCCAGCGTTATAAACGTTAAGAAATATAATTTGTCAAAGAAAAAACTGTTTTTCATATTCATAGTGTATTCTGCTTATTTATTTTAGTTTGTTTTTTTTAGTTTTCTTTTTTTTTAGATTTTAAGTTAGTTTTTTAGTTTTTTAATTTAGTTTTTTAGTTTAATAGTAATAGTTAATAATATATTTAGTATAATAGTAATAGTTAATAAAATAGTAATTAGCTGATAGTAAAATAGTAGTTTAATTTAGTTAGTAATTTAGTTTAGTTTAGTGATTTATCCCTTATGTTAATGCCTAACATTTAATAACATTGTAGTCGTCAGATGATTTTAAAGCATATTCTTGTACTTGAAACTTGAATGATTTATAATTAGCTAAGGAAGTATCCAAGAATGTTTGTCAACAAGAACATGCTCGAGATATAATATTATAGATAAATTAATGGCTGCATCAGGATACATTCATATTCATATCAAAGTTAAGAATCAGTCTCGTTAATTAAAATCTAATGTTCTTCGTGCATTCATGATTTTGTACAATTTTATGAATATGTTTCGCATTCCAAGTAGTCCCGCAGTTTTGCTAAGCGGGATACTTTCAGCATACTTTCCCCTGCACAATTACGCAAGGATCGTTTCCTATTTCCCCCGACTTCGCAAATTATTATGGTTCGAAGCAGTCAGTGCTAGCTAGCCAGTATCTACAGTTGGAACATGTAAAATGTTTTGCAGTCTTTAATCAAGTCAATTTACGGTATCAATTATCCCAGAAACATCAAGCAAAGGAACAGTTTCTAACATTTGTATAAGCCAATTAAATTTAAATGTTGTTAAAAATCGTGGACAACTTAATTTTCCTTATGTAGAGCACGTACGTAGTCATGTACGAGTATTTCAATTTTAATACTAAGCTTACCACAGACTGGTTCTACAATTATTGAAATCATAAAAGTGTATTCACGAAGAAATAATATTATTGTTAATAATTATTTCCTTATTCGAACATCTATTATAACGAAACTCATGTCAGTAATGTTGTAATTTTTTTAAGGCAAAGCTTTTCAGTTATTTCAGTGCTTGGTACGTTTAGTATCATACAACAATTATGGATCCAACAAACAAGTTAATGTAAATAAAAAGTAACGTTTCAAATAAGAAGCTGACGTTATGTAATAGAAGAGAAAAGTCCTCTTCTCGGCTATTTTCCATTGTTTGTTTTGAAATCATATACGCAAAAAGCTCATCCATCTTGTAACATAATTACGTAACCTTGTCCCACGCTTTTCGCAGATGCTATTGGCTCGATTGACCTTTCAATTGCATTCTACATATCCGAAGTATGCTTGAAACTGGGATTATCTGATATAATATAACTTTCTACATTTTCAGATAATAACAACTAAAATTTGCTTTTGCTTTTAATTTCGACAGACCCTATTTTAAGAGGATAGTCATAGGTTACTAAACGCTTACAACGAACCAGAACGAATGTCAATGGCTTTAATTTGTGAGAATTATTGGATAGTAGTATCCCTTAAATAATTATAAAAAAGAAAATTTGACATATCAGTGTCACAGGGGGTTAATGAATTCTCAAGATCAGACGGTGGTACCTTTTCCTAAACATTATCTAAAAGGAGATTGGAAATATCAGTGCAAGAACGGGTTCAGAAATCCTCAAATTTAGGAAATGGTAGGTTTCCTATCATAATTATCAAAAATAAAATTTGTTTGCAAAATTTCTCTGTAGAATTATTATAAATAAAATTAGAGAGAGAAATATGAGTGTGACAAGGGGTTAAATAACCAATGAGATTGGAGGAAGGCACCTTTTCATAAATAATTATCAAAAAGGAAATTGGAAATATCATCGTAACAAGGGGTGCAAAAATTACGAAGGTTAGAGGGTAGTAGCTTTCCCTAAATAACTATTAGAAAGAAAATTAAAAAGTACCAGTATGGCAAAGGTTTAAAAGGAGTCTTGAGCTAGAAGTAATAATTGGCAAAACACAACAATTGCAAATTATCAGTGTAACATGGGTATCAAAAATTTTCAAGATCAGAGGGTCGTAGCTTTGCTGAAATAATTATAAAAAAATTTGAAATATCAGTACCTTTTGACAAATAATGATCAAAAAGGAAGTGGGAAGTATCAGCGTAATTATGGGTCGAAAAATCTGGAAGACCAGAGTATGGTAACTTTTCCTAAATAATTATGAAAAAGAAAATGGGGGTTTAAACAGGTTAAAAACGGGATTCGAAACTGGAAGGGTCCCTTAATTGCTAGATCTCGTCGTGCAAACAGAGAGCAGTACATAGAGATGATTAGTTTCACCAGAATCGAGAGGGAGGGAAACGCAGAGTACAAGCTCTATATCGGCCCGTATATGCTCTATCCGGTGCAATGGCAATCGGCCGGCTTCTCCGTTCGCCGCTGTTCATGTAAACAGTTAATCTAAATCCCGAGCAAGCAGCGATGTAATGTTATGCGGCGCGCAAGACTCATTATACTTGTAAACCAGTCCGAGCCTCGACCACAGCCCGACACACACGCGCGGCCACGTATTCTCATGTACAGGCGTTTTCAAGCACAAGTGCAGCCATCTGCGCGGGCGTGTGCGCCTATTCGAACGAGAACGCGTTTCATAGCCTCGCACGGACTCAAGTGTGCCTTGGCTACCCGGTAAATAGCCACTTTCTGCATAGGCCAAATCATTTTTACGATATTTCCTTATATTCTCCGATTCCCTGTTCAATATTCCCTCAACTGCTTAATCAGCCCGTAACGACTTGTTCGAATCTAGTTACACTGAACCTTACATTTTACAGACTTTTAATTACTGTTCGTTTTCTCATTTGCCCTAGTCGTTATCTATGTATAATTTTATCGACGATACATTGGCAATTTAATTTACAGAGATTTATTATGGACAGATCGAACAGTGGAAATAATTATTTAATTTTCTGTTGCACATACAGACATTCAAAAAAGCCTCTTGATCAATATCAACAACTCAAACTTGCCTTCCTGTCGATAATATGTGGCATAAGCAATAATATTATGTATTAAAAAATATGTAGTGCCATTTAAAAAAATGAAAGTGACTTTCATGAATAAATTTCTTTTTTGAACATTTTCTATTGCATTTTGTAGCCGACTAAACTTATTAATCTTTTGCCAAACATTTTTTCACCCGGCTGCCGGAAGTGCCCGAAAAAGTGGATTACTTTTTCAGTATTTCAGACAGTAAAAGAACTACAAAGTGGAGATTACAATCCAATAAATGTGAATGACCAAACAATTCAATTTTCACCGTAATGCAATCACGAAACGTGTAATTTAATGTTGACGAATTCATTAATTACAATCGTGCTTACCTCGATGAAAAGTTCGTTTAGCGTTGCTGATAAAAATCGAGTACGTCAATGTGCAACTACCTTGTACCTAATATTCTGTGCTGGAAATTATCGTGTAACTGGCTGCACAGTTGAGCTTGCGTGCTCTGCAATTGCATTGACTTTTGAAAGAAGAGAGTGCCGCCTCTTATTGTTAGCCTAACCTTCTAGAGGGGAAGTTTCTTCCGTTGCCGACTTGCTGCCGCCTCGGTGACGAGGCGTGGGTGCCGGCTGCAGTACGCGGGTGTGTAAACATTTCAAATTAGTATTCAGATGCGCAGCTGTTGACTGTTCGACGGCTCGCTTTCGAGGGCTTCCAAGGCTTCGTTTAATTGTAAGGAACCAGATGCCCTCTTCCTCTTTTTCTGTCCACTCTTCAACTCCCTCCGCGGCCAACCCCCTATCCTCCACCCCCCGTGATCGGCCTTCACGTATGGTTTCGTCTGCAATGGATCCGTGCATGTCGTGTACGTCGTTCGACACCGTGTCCACTTCAACCCCCTAGCGGCGTCGCATTACCGTGCGACCCCCTTTATTGGCAATTGCCCCCTTGGTTTCATGGTATTTCATGAAACTGAGAAATTCCGGTCTTTTCGAGAGAATCGTTAATTGGGTTTGTTCATTCAATGCTCGGCCATGCTTGATGGTGGGAATTTTTCGAGGACGCGTTAGGGGTTGTTTTAGAAAACGGAGACGCCAGATGATATGAGGCAAGAGGCTGCCTGTCCCCATTGTCTTTCGTTTTTAAACAAATTCTGCTCGAACTTCTACTCCTGTCTGTTTCTGTGGAACGTTTACAAAAAGAAGTCATTAGTACCTTTTATAAACCCATTTAAAGCAAATTAGACAAAGAGCTTTTTTAAATTATCTTTTTATATGGTTAAAATATTTTAAAATCTCTGTAGTAAAAGATTTAGTAGAAAGGATTCCATAAGAAATATTAGCAAGATTGGTACATAAGTATTAAAATATATTTGTAATATTTCCAAGATCCATACTTGTTATAATGATGATTCTTTTAATATTCTGTGGCGATTTTATGTATTTTGAAAACATGCTTTCTGAAGAAAAGTATTAAATGAAGTACAAATATATTGTGTATATTAGTTACGAAATTTATTTATTTTTTATTTTCTTTTGTATAGAATGTTTTTCTTTATTTTGTTCCATTTTAGATGAATTGAGGTATGGTGCCTTTCACTTGTGGACACTTATTCACTTATTTCAAACAAAATAAACAGACAATGTTGCTGTATTTTTAAACAGTTCTTACATCATTATAGTTATACTACAGATCCCACTATAAATGCTCATTTATTTATAGTATAATTTATTTTGTGGATTTAATATTAACATTTTCTTCAATGCTTTAGAGCAGTGTATATGAAAACTTATGTTTTGTCAAATATGTCACATACCTGTAAAAATCTTGTGATAACAGAATATAACTGATGTCCTCTTACTTTTCTAAACTAATCCACTAAAGTTTTGAGTTATACCACCATCATTTATTTTCTTTCTCGCATTCCCTCATCTTTTGATGGAACTCGAACTTTTTGCTCAATTTCTGCGATATCGCATAGCAATTTAAAAGGGGTAACAGATGGATCGAACATGAAAACCTAGGGGCTACGAGTTTATACATAATTGGCGAGATTAATAGAAAGGCGGCTGCGCATTTCTGAATCGTGTGACAACGTGATATTAACGAGTCCTTTAACTCACACATGGTAGACACACGTCTCATCTCGACATGCGTCGGGATACCTGATCATTATAATATTTTGCTGCGGGAAAGTATAGGGACCGAACCGATTACTTTCGAACGATCTTAGGAATCATAACCGATAGTTAAATCGAGTT
Source organism: Lasioglossum zephyrum (assembly GCA_028455615.1). NCBI lineage: Eukaryota > Metazoa > Arthropoda > Insecta > Hymenoptera > Halictidae > Lasioglossum > Lasioglossum zephyrum. Next base: position 21,355,333 of record CM052321.1, on the reverse strand, counting down.
CGATCCATCACCGTTTCTTCTTGTTTCCCAAATCTGCTTTGACAGAGAAAAAAGTGTTGCACGCTCGAAAAACAATAATAACGTGACCAGTTAAAACTTTAATGCGTTCGTCGGGTAATTGAAAATATCGAAACAATATTCGATACAACATATATATTTATAATATAATAATATAAATATTTTTATTTCAATATTCTCAATATCTTCAATTCTCCACGAACACATTGAAGTTTTCAGATCAACTGATCCCGTGATTTTATTTCTGATTGTAAGTAAAGGAGTGTAGGTCAATATTTGATATAACCTATATTTTTATAGTATAGTGATATCAATTTTTTTTAATACACTCTTTTACCTAGATTAATCTTCAAATATTTTATAATATATTAAATAAAATTTAACAATATCTATATATTATATTTAAATCGACTAAAATAATTGAAAGAAGATGTTTTTTTATAAATTAGTGTAGAATATCTTCTATACAATTTTTAACCCCTTCATCAACGATTCATTTTACGGTTTCAGTGATTAGACCTTCCTTTGTAGTTCGTAATTTCCTAAAAGGAAGGAGAAAATTTGTATGTATATATTGTATGCCTACATGTTGTCCAATAACTATACATTAACGAAACCAAAATGGAATTTCGTCTCGGTTTAAAAGTAATTAATAACATACATGTATTTATTAGACTCCGTTCAGAATCTTCATCACGAGTCTGATACTATATTGTAGGGAAAGGGATTAATCATAGGATAAGTTTATTGCTAATTTTGGATTTCATAAAATAATCCACGAGGACGAGAATTTAGAGTTGCTGTTACCTTTCTTTCGAATATGAAACACGACGAGTAAGTAAAGATCGACTATGACGTTCAGCAGACGTGTGTAAAATAAAGGGAACGGCCATTAATTCGGTTGGAACGCAGTGTTATGACATCCTGTATACAATGGAGAGCTCTGATGAATCGCGGCTACGTCGGCTTTAAATAAACGCTCGTTATTAACTTAACAGTCTCGCCGATGCTTTCTAACAAATGCTGCCGAGACTTAATCTTTGCCACCGATTTACTCCCGGATTCAAACTATACATATTTACTTCCGATGGTGAAACATGAACGTGCAGCTGGCGAGATTTGAACAGGACAGCCACGTATGCAATACATTTTGGTCGATGTAATCATGCAATGTTGTGCAATGAACGCCATCTTTTCATCGTGAAGAAAATAAATTATTTTAATTTAATAATATTCAGTCTTCTGTAAAGAATTGACAATAATGTTGGCTAATTTGTTTGTTCACCGTTAGACTGTGTATGTCTGCAAAATAAACATTTTCAAGACACCACATTCAAACTTACTTATTTATTTCTCTCTTTAATAAATTACCTCCTTAATTCTATTAAAAAATTCACAGTGTATTTACCATTATTTGTAGCAGTTTTAAAGACCTTGAAGGAAACACTGATTCTGGTAAATAAAGAAATTAAGTGAAGCTGTATTAAGTGGTAATAAGAATTGCATTTTAAAAAATGAGTAGTTGCAATTTGAGACAATAGTAAGATTTAATGAATTGAAATGTATCAGTATATGTAATATTCTTTTTGACCCATTACAATTATTAAATCAAGAAATAAATATATGAGTTTGGTTTCCTGCAGTGATCGCAGAAAATGTTTAATTTCTATAAAAATCCGCAGATGAATGTGTACGAACGAACAATCTGATTATTGGTCTGTAGAAAACGAAAAAAAAGCTGCAAATAAAATACAAGAATTTAGTTTCACATTAGAGTCTGTCTAATTACAATAGCATTGCTGTACAAATTTCATAAATATGACGTCACTTATTTTTTCATTTGATTATTTCATTTAGTTAGCCACAAGTCACCCTATTTTAACCCTTTGCATTTAAGTGGCGCCTCTGAGGCGTCACTAAAAATGACTGTACTATTATTTAAAATATTGTTTACATAATTAGATATGGCGGTATTTAACCAATTACTAAACATTTAAGTATTATATAAGGTATTATATCAATTTCATATCTAGAATGGAAATATTCTAGGTCCGAAGAAACGTTTGATTTTCGATTTAAAATAGCTCCGAGTGTAAAAGGTTAACAAATTACCGACCGCTGATTATTGCATAATTTTGAAAAATCTTTGGTACACGGCTAAACACTTTTTAATGGAACCTTCAGTAGCAACAGCAATTTTCATTGTGAACTAACAAGTCACCCTCAATAACGTCATCTAACAGTTTCACTTAAGATTGCAATGTAAAAGAAATGCTTTCTTTTGGTGCAGCACAATTATTGAAAACCCTATTAATAAGCTTTTGGTAAATAAAGTGTTAACACTAAACCTACCGAGCCTTACAAGTAACTGGTACATGTTCCCTTACAAAAATGACAAGATTGATTTTATTTAAACTTTCTGCAGCTCCAGTTGTAATATGTGCTCCACTAAAGATATCTATACTATCATTTCTTATGAAATTATTTTTATTATACCAATAATTGTAAAATGAAAAATCTGCAACCGGTCATTTTAACCGGTGATGGTAGGTTTAGTGTTAATCGTTTCTTGATTTCGTGAAACTAGCACATAACTATGAAGCATTTCTAAAGCGAATCTTTCTCTCCTCCCCGTAGTCTATCCTTCCACGTACATCGTAGCCAGATACGATCGCCGGAAGATCATAGATCAAACACGTGAACGTACGGGGGTTGTGACGCTACTTATTATACATTCGTGCTCCGATAAGAGAGACCACGATGGTTAGGCTGCCGCGGAAGGGGTAGATACGGTGCTGTTATAAATGCCAGTATTATGCGGAGCATCTTAGCGAATCTCGGACAACAGTCACTGATACCATACCCAGTATGGGCACTGCTCGTTGATTCTTGTCCCACAATTGCTTGAAATTAGTTGCGTGGACTGTACACCATTATACTCTTGAGAAAGCGTTCATTGCCGGGCCGTTTAATCAAATGTCTTCGTTGCTTCTCCTCCCTCCAGAATTAAATACAGTAATATTCACAATTAATGTCAATGTCTGTAAACGACTAAAAATGTTGTAAATATATTCTTATAAATGATTCTTGTAAACATGTTTTTGGAAAATGTTGCTTACAAATATATTCTTATCAATTGTTTTTTTCAAATATATTCTTCTAAACCATTTCTTACAAACATCTTGTAAAATGTTTTTTGTAAACATATTTTTTTTAAATGTTTCTTGTAAATACGTTCTCCATACAGAATGAAATACAATAATATTCAAAATTAATGTCAATGTCTGTAAACGACTAAAAATGTCGTAAATATATTCTTATAAATGATTCTTGTAAACATGTTTTTGGAAAATGTTGCTTACAAATATATTCTTGTCAATTGTTTTTTTCAAATATATTCTTCTAAACCGTTTCTTACAAACATCTTGTAAAATGTCTTTTGTAAACATATTTTTTTTAAATGTTTCTTGTAAATACGTTCTCCATACAGAATGAAATACAATAATATTCAAAATTAATGTCAATGTCTGTAAACGACTAAAAATGTCGTAAATATATTCTTATAAATGATTCTTGTAAACATGTTCTTGGAAAATGTTGCTTACAAATATATTCTTGTAAATTGTTTCTTTCAAATACATTCTTCTAAAACGTTTCTTACAAACATCTGCTTGCAAAATATTTCTTGCAAACATATTTTTATAAAATGTTTCTTGTAAATACGTTCTCCATACATAATGAAATACAATAATATTCGCAATTGATGTCAATGTTTGTAAACGACAAAAAATGTCGTAAATATTGTTCTTAAAAATGATTCTTGGAAAATGTTGCTTACAAATATATTCTTGTAAATTGCTTCTTTCAAATATATTCTTCTAAAACGTTTCTTACAAACATCTTCTTGTAAATATGTTCTCCCTACAGAATGAAATACAGAAATGTTCAGAATTAATGTCAATTACTAATAGAATAATTCATTGAAGTCTTAATTATCAGCAAATTTTATTCTTTAGTAACAACTTGCCCCACAACGGGGCAAAAAGTTTTGTAGACGACAAATAAATAAATAAATATGAAAAACCTATTAGAATATTTTAATTTTATGGTTAAAATTTTAAAATAGTACAATAAATTTAACAATAAATTACTCGTTACAGACGAGAATATCTATACTATTTCTACCTCATTTGACATGTTTCTCCAAAATTTAGCCCTGGCCTCTCCTAAATCTAATAACTTCCAGAAAGTAGCAGAGATTGCAGGCGAGGTCTGCTAGATTTCTTTTTCCTGTAAAATCAGCAGGTGTCGTGGAACGTGTGGACATTGGTGAATGTAAGAACGGCTGTAACGCGAAAATTTCGACTACTTTCGAGCGTCGTCGTCAGGTTTGGGTTGTTCAACGTTTCAGCATTGGGGCTAATTTAACGTCGGCGGAGGGGCAAGGGGCGCCGCGACTCGGTGCCGGAGCGGAAGCGAAGCCACGGGTGGCAAAGGCCGATAGCATCGAAACCGATCCTCTCATCTAGCTCTCGAGTTAGGTAGTTCTCACTGTAGCTAATGCATGCGGATCCCTGGTCGACGGAACAACTCTATGGCGTTAAACCGGCTCGTTATTGTTCCAGGTGCCATTACCGCAACCTGCGTTGCCTGTTGCAAAAGGTGAAAGCCACGCGGAAGCGTCGGCTATGTTTCGACGCCCTTCGCGAGATATTCGAGGTTCCTTATTCTATCGGACACTCTTATCGGACGCTCTTCAGCCCTTTGGTTGCTCCGTTTCTACCAGGAACAACTGACTGCAATTCTTACCCTTCTTTGACCCTTTAACAGACTAATTGAGCCGCTCACTTGCCAAATCGATTAACTCCATAAACCAGAAAGTGGAGAATTGTGATAAGATAATATACATTAATATTTCAATGTTATTGGCGCGCTGGTACGATCATTCTTGACAATAGTTAAGCTATTTTGCAAATTTACATAAAATATTTCGACGTTTCGATCCACAATTTGGATCATTTTCAAGAAACTTATTTCATTGCAATTGCGTCTGTAAAAATTCGTTTCTAATTAATACATAGTTGTTAGACCAAATGCAGAAAAAGGAAACAATACCTTAAAAACCCAATCAGTAGAGAACGAAAAAAAAAGAATATAAACAATTATAACTTGTATGAATACTCACTTGCTTAACACAAATTAGTTATTAGTTTAAATTCTTTAAAGTTTGTGAGAACGCATATTTTATGTAAATTTGTAAAATAGCTTAACTATTGTCTGTGTAATAGCTTAACTATTGTATTTATTTCATATTCAAATGGAATAAGCGTTATCTGGTCTTATTTCTCGTTAATCAATTAACAAACTTCTAATATCATAAATTAACTAATATTGTACAATTATTATCAATAAATTTATGCATTTATGAGAAAAACGAGTAGGTACAATTTAAAATAGAGAAGAGAGTAAGAGAATTTAGAGTTTAAAGGAATCTCTTTGTACTTGACTCCGTTCGTTACAAAAGAAAATTTACATTTATTTCATTCAATTAAACATTTGAGATGTGGCGCTAAACGTACTAGACATATTTAACCATTTTTTAATTAAACGGATAATATTAATATAAACGGAGAATATATAATGTTTGTCGATGCAAATGTAAAAATGAAAGTCAGGATTTGAATTTAGGTAGAAAACAGCGAGCACCGTGAAATGTGTCGAAGAAAAGTAGATCTGTTAGTTTGCCTATTCAAACAGCAACCCATACTGCAGCCATAATCGTATTTCTTCCGAGGTTTTATTTTCCTCATAAAACACAGTGTAAAAAACACTAGCTGGAAATATGAACCCAATAAAGTTGACTACGCATTTTCTTTTTTTCTTTTCTTTTATGTGGTATAAAATCGGCGCGGTTTTGTGTTACGAAGAATTCCTCTAAAGTCGGTCCTCAACGCGTCGCCTACTATTGCATAAAAGCTTTATGATCACAGATTATAGTGGAAATACAGAGACTTTCGGAAATAAATATTAATATTAAAGACGAACCAAAAACGAGGCGATGAGATTGAAGTCAATGGACACTTTGCATACCTCATCAATTTATTATAATAATACATTTATTTGAAGTAATTACATTAACGTTATTATAAATGTTTACCATAGTACTGTTTACAAATATTAGAATAGTAGAGTATTTATAAAATAAAATATTAATATATTTAGAGTTTTAGACTGATTATTTCTATTTTACTTCAGTTTGTTGAAATTCAGATAGAATAATTTCTACCGATTATAACAATAAACTGTAAGTCATTAATAGACTGTGGATTTTATGTGTTTATGACAAATATGAGTACATGAGATATAAACGAATACTAACATTAGTACAATTTTACGACTATCATTATATTATTTTTAACTCACATTATTGAGAGAAGAAAGTAATTGTGCAAGTAAAGTAATTAAGTAATTGCCTTATATGATTTGACATGTTTGTTTCACTTGAATTTTTCAAGAAACATAAGAGACAGTGTCTTCGATACTTTCTTGTTGATGCTGTAGAAACCTTGTTTTGCATCATAAAACACTCTAAACCTAGGACAATGGCCTACGCGCATCTTGATCACTCCATAAAGCTGAAACGCTGCCATAACAATAATAAAAAACAGCGTGGATCGTTTCGGATGGGCGAACATGCGATATTCTCTTTCTCGTCCTCGTAAAACCGACATTCTGATGGGATGGCCATGGCAGGAAAAGGCTCCACTGCGGCTGTCATAACACCGGGAACGTCGTTCTCACGTTGGCGGTTAGTTGTCTGCAGATTCCTTGGACTGATCTGTTACAAATCTCTTATACACCTTTTAATTTGATCATACATTCTGAATAAAACGGTGCTTCACTTTTGCCCCTTTGTCCATACATTATTTTTACTTACTTAATTCCAGAAATATCTGAGTTGCTAAACTGAGTCTGAATCGACTGAACAAGTACCTACACATTTATTTATTTACTTATTCATTGAATGCTACAAACCAGATGGTTATATCGCAAGTAGTAAACATTGTTACATGTAGTTTGGATATTACATGATCTTCTGTCTGCATGGAAACATGCTTATTTTAACAAAATTTTGAATTGTTAAATTAAATTTGCATCTGGTGCACCAGAACCTACAGGTTTATTTATTTACTTATTCATTGAATGCTTTAAACCAGATGGTACAGCTAGTACTAGATGGCATAATATTATTGTATGTACTTTGGATAATATGTATATGATTTCTAAATTCTTAAGGAACATTGTTTAAGAAAGTTATAAATAATTTTCAGGCATCTTTTAGTCTTAAATTTCCATTTCTAACTTGTTGAAATCAATATGTACACTTCGTATGTAAATTTAATGTCCAACGACCGCGTTAGTTTTATCTTATCACAACGTCGTAAATTCGTCATATTTGGTAGACACGCGTTTCCCGTATTGTCATCACTGATAAATTAATTATTTCGTTTTAAAAAAGGTCGTCTCGTGTAGTATGTACCTGCTGGAAGAATAGTAATCATTTTTAATTTGAAATTCGGAAACTTAACTTTACAAAATAGACAGTAGTATTCTAATATTTGCAAAAATTAAAGTGTAAGAATTCGCTGGACGGAATAGCTGAAACTAATTTCGTGCGTATCTGCGACAGAAGATTCTAACGGGGCGTAAAACAAAAGAAATTAGGAAACTAAAAGACTTAAGGAATCAGGTAAGGAGTTAAAGGGAACATCGAAGTTCCAGAAGAGAAAAGAAGTTGGCAAAGTTGTAACTTTGAAAACGCAATTACAAAAAGTCGCGTTTCCGCTTTGCACGTTCGTAAACATTAGAATTCCTTAAATCCATATTAGTTTTAATCCTTAGTTTACTAACTTCGAAATTATACAATTTTTCTGATTTCTAATTGTCGAACTTCTCTTATTGCATTCTGTTTATCAGAAATGCTTGTTATTTTCATAGAGTTTAAATTCATAAATTCGCCCTTCACCTAATTTTACAATAATAATTTCAAAGTCATATTCTCTGTACTCCACAATTATTTCATTTAATGTATCCGTAACAAGTGAAGTTTTTGTCGATACTTTACTATTAGATTACAGAGCAACAATTAACTGTTTTTACACAGGCACTTTATACAGATGAAAATTATTTAAATCTTTTTTATTTTAATTTTACTACAATAATGCATGAAGATTTGGTCATTATTAAATTGTCTGCATCAGTTGCAAGAAACAGGAGACATTAAAATTTCGTCTTCTCTTTAATGAGCATAATGAATTTACTAATGTTAATGTCTGAATCTTTACAAAAAACGTAATTTCAAATCACAAAAAAAACAAAATCACATCGCGATAAGTGTGCACCATTCTTTTTGAACATTTAAACTACCAACAAATTAGATTATTTAAGAAATCAGGATTGAAACAGTTTCAGGTGAAAACGAATGAATAAGGAACACAACAAAACTTTTTAGCACATATTTTTAGCTTTTTCCTGGCACAGCCACATTGAACACGAGTTGTTGCTTGTAATGCTCTCAAAAAGATTGCTTGAAAACAGACATAAAATTAACAACCATGAAATTGGTGTTTCCAGTGTGTTAATGTGGAAAAAAGCACTCTCCGAACATTTACGACAATCCCTTTCTTAAATGTTAACAAATCCAGATCACATGCGTCATTGTTTCGCAGAGAGATTGCAAAGTAAGCAAATGTGGCATTAATTCTCGTATCGACTGCCCGTATACGTTACATTGTGTTGTCTTTGCATCCGAACAAATTTTCTATGTAATTGCGGTAATAGCCTAGAATTCTTTTATGCAGTACTGTTACGCCTATTAGCATACAGTTCTTAAATAATATATCAGCAAAGCGCCAGCATCGGGTCGAGATAAGTAACTTCCTGCGCACATACACGCACCGCGAATGCCGCATTAATGGCGTCGAGGTCTCAACTGCGATCGCGTCGGAAACCGGTACAAGGTGTATTCGTATACGAAATGAAACCCGCATGAGGCTGATGAAGAAGAGGACGTGACTCACTTTCAATTATGGCAGTCTTCTTTGTTATTAACAAACAGCCACATTTCAACGGTTCGGAGAGTAAGTTAACATCGAGAAACTAAACGCCTAGACATTTTTTAATTATATAATACTGCAGATTTGCAGGTGAAGCACAAAGCAGTAAAATTCTCAGAAGAACTTAAGAATTAGATTATTCTATCTATTCAATGACTGCGGATATTTATGAAAAATAAAATGTTCACACATCAATTGCAACAGGATCTAAGTAAAAACTTATTTTCTTCGTTGATGTAATTGTTACATGTACTGTAAACAGTAGATTGTTAAACTCTTTTAATCTTCATTAACATCGAGAAACTAAACGCTTAGACATTTTTTAATTATATAATAATTATTACACTGCAGATTTGCAGGTGAAGCACAAAGCAGTAAAATTCTCAGAAGAATTTAAGAATTAGATTATTCTATCTATGTAATGACTGCGGATATTTATGAAAAATAAAATGTTCATACATCAATTGCAACAGGATCTAAGTAAAAACTTATTTTCTTCATTGATGTAATTGTTACATGTACTGTAAACAGTAGATTGTTAAACTCTTTTAATCTTTTTACTGTTTTAGATTACAACTACTCATTTTCGTCATAAAAATATTAAATATCTGATAAATAATATACTGGATCTAGGGAGTGTAACTATAAATAAAGAAAATCACATTGGAATGGGGAATGAATGAATGTTGAGGAGTGTTGAGGAATGGGGAATGATGAATGAATGGGGAACATGAATTGATAGTGAGCCTAGAATTATCTCAAGTAGCCAATTAGCGTAATAATGATCTAGGGCTATCATCTAATACTGCACAAATGTACTTTAATATAAACTCGTATTAATTACGAAGTGTAATAACAATAGATTAAATTTGCAACTAATTTTCTCACAAAACACATTATCATTCAAAAAAATTAAGTGTATTATTATTTTAAATCAGACAAATTTGTCATAAATAAATAAATGTTACATAACATGTTATAGAAATATGTAATTTTCGGTAACCATAGTAATTTAATAATATTCTTGAAAAATAATAGAATATAATAATAAAGAGCAATATAATAGACAATGAAATTAATGGTCAACTTACTGAGCCTAAATAGTTTTGCAGTACACCATTTTAATATAAATAACATATATAATAATACATAACTTTATCTAATATTCGAGCTGATGTAAACACTTTTAATGAATAATTTATACTTTATTTGTAATCTTTCTTAACACTTTATATTCTCAAATAGGTTCTGAAAACATCCCCATCTGGCGACTCTGTATAGCAGTTAGATTAAATTAAGTTAATTTTTCAAAAAAATCCCATCATTTATACTTCGTGATAGTACTTTAAACATGATACCTCAAAAAATTGTTAAGGCATAAAGAATCAAATAGTGAGAGATAATTTACAAACATTATCACTAGACTGCAGATTTTATGCATTTATAACTGCACAAAAAAAATTCAGCCGATTAAAACGATTAAAGGGAAAGATAATTTGTTTTAAAATTCTTATTTTGAATAAAGATCCTCCATCGAATGGTCACAACAGTAAATAAATTCAGCGAATGACGACTGAAAATACCGAATATACTCACGTCGCGATTCGCAGAATATTTTCAAGAAGAAGTAATTTTCTGTATTACATTCAGCACGGCACGGCGTCTTTTGCGGAAAGTTTCGCGTCGCAGAAACGTAGACGCGAGATCCGCGAAACTTTCGGTTATATCCGAGAGAATTTATTGCCTCATTTGTCAGACCGACCATTCGTCGCACGTTTTACTCGACGGTTAAAGCTGAGAGGTGTCTGGCGATTGCGTCCCTACGAGAGCGAGCGAAACAGAGAGCCCCTTAATAAGCGAACTTCCTGGAACGCGATGAAAAATATGTTTTTGCAGGCACGCACGATACGTGTCACGATTTTATTATACCTGCAACTTCCGACGCTGCCACGTATGACGGAAATCGTGGAAAGAAGATGGTCGCACGAGTCGAAACAATTGCGCGAATCAACAATTACCAACAGCCAGACGATCTTTCTTTTGTCTCGATGTATTATCCGATTAGAATTGCATTATATGACAATTACGAAGGAAAGTCGGAAAATTAAAAAAAATTGGAAAAATCATAATATTTGAAACGGGACAAGTAGAGCAACTTGACATTAATAAATACAATGATCACTCAGAAATACGTTTTTTTCTCATTTTTACTTTGAAATTAACTACAACTTTAAATTACCAATAGCTTTTCACAAATTCACAAAATGCTCGCCAGCAAATTTATTGAAATTTCGACAGGACAACGTCTGTCGGGTTAGCTAGTGCAAAATAAAAATTGATGGCATGAAAGATAAATAGAAAATCGTCTCTTTGTTTCATCGCATACGGCAATTCGATATAATCTTTCGATATTCCCAAATTTCTTTACTATTTACAACTATTCCAATTCTACAATTTCAAAATCTACAGTTTAATTGAAATATACTTTTCTCTCATTCACAAATTGCCAGTGTTCAAAGTATTATAACTTCATAAAAAAAAACGTCGTAGAATATTCGTTCTGGTTTCATTTTAAAGCCTGCACCTTCTACTTTCAAAATCCATTATTCATTTTTCCCAAAAATTTTTTTCGTTCTATATAATGGGTTAGATAATGAACATATTTGTTCGTTTAGAAAATTTTGCAGATTCAGATGTTTATACAGGTGTTAAAAATTTAGTTACTGAATAAAATTAACGTAAATTTAATGATTGGATATCTTGAATGAAAAGCGTTACGTCAGTATTAGGTCAACGTCTATTTTTATGTATAAAATTTATAAATGCATACTCTCGTCATTTCGTTGTAACGTATTACTCAATGAAAAAAATAAAAATTTTATTTTGATACATTTGCTTGATAGGTTTTGATAATTTTCTTAATAGATCAGGTTTGTGTTTTAAGAATTCATAAAACTGTATACAATTTATGTTAACCCCTTACCGTATCATTTTTGTTACCGTTACGCTAATTAAAACGTCTTTATGCACAAATTATTTTAATGCTTAGATATCGATTACAAACGAATCAAATTTTATTTCATCCAAAAAGAAATGCGTAACATTAATATGTTTTAGACTTTATTAAAAAGCTTCATCACGAGTCTGGCTCGCCAAAATCTTTTAAATTATTTTAATGCTTAAATATCGATTACAAACGAATTAAATTTTATTTAATCCAAAAAGAAACGCGTAACATTCATATGTGTTAGACTTTGTTAAGAACCATCATCACGAGTCTGGCTCGTCGAATTAACAAGGGGTTAAAGTTGCATTTGCTTTAACTATGTCAATGTTTATGGTCTTGTCATGGGAATTGTAATTTTCATCTGCATTTCATCTACTTCAGAATATATATATGTATAGATTTTTGCATTGTCTGTATGGAGAACATGCCAATGAGGTGTTGATTCGCTCGAGTTCCATCGAACGTAACACCTACAAAAGAGCTGAGCACTTGAAATGCGCTAATATGCCTCAAGTTATTTCACATGCAAACGTTGTTAAAGTGAATCAGACGCTTAGACCGGTTATTATTTAGTGAACAATGTTTTATTGTGTCAAATCAGGATCTGAGAAATAAATACTCAATATTTCATTAAATATAATGCGTTATCACTTCATTTCAACACTTACTTTTCAGAGTTTTTGAAAACATTTTATCCATTAACATTATCATTATATTCTCGCAGCAAAAATATAGCAGGCACCTATACCTTTCCAACGATATAAATAGTTTAGCGTAATTTTTATCCTACAATTAATGTTATCGGCGCACTGGTTCGATCCATTGGAACATAAGCAAATTTGCAAAAATATCACATGAAATGTTTCTTATAAGCATGTGAGTGTTTACACATTTTTTGAGTCCAAATCCTTTTTTATTCTCTATTTGTGTGAAAACACGTTTGCCAAACCGTTATATAATTTAGACAAAAAATATCTTTGATTAATTCTTACAGACGCAATAATGAAATTTTCTATTCTTGAAAATGGTCTAGATTGAGACCGAAACGTTGAATTAAATTTCATGTGATATTTTTGCAAATTTGCTTATGTTCAATGGATCGAACCAGTGCGCCGATAACATTAATTGTAGTTTAAAGCAATTGTCGATCGAGATTCAGAGAACTGTTGTAACTTTTATCCTATGAAGTCGTATAGCTAAAAAGAAAACGTGTCTCAACCTTTACGATAATCCTTATCAGCCAATGATAAATGAAATTCTTTATAACTTATCCATTTACATTAATATGAAAAATCCACAAACGCATATACTGCGTCATCCGGTACGAATACGTATGTAAATAGGCAGGTAATGTCCTAAGAAAGAGACTAACTAGTTGTAGCACCTGTTAGTGGTAATTACGGTAGAAAATGTTTAGCATAAAGATTCGCAATCTAGTCATAGGTACACAAAATGCATAGCGTGGCATTAGTTACGGTCGAGTGGGGAATAAAAATGCAAGAGAAATGAATTTCATCGATTTGATCCGGGCATAGTGTTCCACTCGAACTCACCTGGTTAGGCTTGCCCTCATAGAGTAACCTGTACTCGTCGCCAAGGCCCTTAAGAGGCTTTGGCCGCGGCTTAACGAGAGCCATAGTCACGTTAGTGCCTATTCCTCGCATAATTGCGCTTAATGCTCGAGCTCGATGCGCTCACGTGGTCCCCGATATTATATGCGGCAGCGAGGTCGGAGCAAACATTTTGTTAAAAGAGGCCAAATCGGCCGCTTCCGGCCAGTCTTTTGCGAGCAGGCGACAGGTCAGCGGATGAGGCGGGGCAGCCATTTATGAACCTGCTGCACCTTAACAAATCCGCTGGCAGTGCACGCACGTGACAGTTCGATTTTTATATTGACGTATATAGTCGGGGCCCGATACTGCCATGGTTTTTTACGATTACGCGCGCGGCCAGTCGCGGACGCGCCTGGGTGTGGGTTGGAAATTTACCGGCGGGACACACGAATGCGAAACTCTTTTTTTCCCCTCTCCTTCCTCCCCATTTTTTTTTGGCTTCCTTTTTTGTTACTGCTTTCAAGCGTATATTTGCTTTTGAGGGGTTGTTCGATTGATAGAGAGCCGGGCCGGGAATATTGTTTGGCTTTTATTGCAGGCTAGCTTGCGCTGCAACGTTACATTATTTGCAGAAATGTGGATCGATTTAAAACGTTTTTCGAATGTCGATCGATCGACGTTATGGTCGGTCTACCGTTTTTACCAGCGGCTCGAAAGGGGTTCAAAACTTTTTGCTAGACTCTGTTTGAAACTTTTTTGAAAAGCGTTCTCATACGATTAAGTTCTAATGGAAATTGAAAGATAAAAGTGAACGTGACCTGTGTGATATGAAAGTTAATATTTGTTTACAACAGCGATACATATTTTGTTCATACGACTTGAATGAGTTCTTCGCATTAAATACTGAATTGATTACAAATATTATTTAATGGCTAATGGTGCAATAATATTTAGTGACTGTTATAGTTAAATTGACATTCCGAATACGTTATTTATGTGTAATATTTTGGAAATAATTCAGAATAAAAAGATTGTTTTTGAGAAAGTTTGAAAATACATTCTTGATAAATTGTTTCCATGAAAATTTTGTTATACAGTTTGTAACGTATTTGTTCCAAGAGAACATTCTTCAATGAATATTTATTGTTCGAAGTGTTTAAATGATGTTTTAGCTCATTCATATCGTTGGATAACATTTTATTATTTCTAAAGCTTCCATTTATTAAATATGACTATGCCATTTGCTAGTTTAGGACACTGTCCTAAGTTTGCATTGTGAACATAAAAATTAAGTAAAATAAAATAAATAAAATAAAGAACTATCATAGATATTTCACTAGTGGTGACAGGTTTATCGTTACAGTTCTCTAAAAATTGACACGGTGTACCAAATTCGACAATAATGATGAATTATTTTAATATACTTTATATACTTTAATATCAAATGATTAAAATTTCTATTCTGTAATATTTCCTATGCTTGAAGTTTTCCATATTTCTGTAACACAAAAGTTTTAATATTTTAAGAATCTAAATTAGATTCTCTCACGCGCCATGTAAAAATTATAATAAATAATTACGAGCGTAATAAATGTTGCAAAAGAAGCAAGAGTTATTACTAGAATAATATTACATTCTTTTTCAGGACACTAGGATCTAGGACAAAAACGAAAAGCAACGTTTATAGAATAGAAAATTGTTACCTGATGACCTCAAGAGTTAAAAGATAATTTCCTCATTGATAAAGTGAAATTTATAGCTCACGTTGGTTGCTTTACATTATTATCCATCTCATTTATCTTTTGGAATGGTTTTGTATTTATATATTGAGGCTAATGTGTTTTGTTACATAATTTATTTGTGGACAAAGTACTACTCGTGTAAAGATAAACCGCAATATACAATTAATATCATTGCTGGTATATCTTTCTTCTGCACGCAATGATATTGAATCAGTCGTAATTAAATAAAATGTATGCTCTGTATTAACATTTTATACGACGGAGTTGTCAAAGTATTATAATCCTATACGTGGCTCTTTTTCGTCCGCAATACTATGCACAAAATGTTATCGGTTTTATTTCTTAATATTTTCTTGTGTTATATTAGATTTTGTTGGCCTTCAATTTCTTTCTATATTCAAAACACACGATTCTTCCATACAACACTTACACATCTTAATATTTCATGATAAATTAGGAATGATATTAAAATAAAGTATGATACAGTTACTCTGTATAATCCGGAAGACTATAAACTGAAAAATGAAATCCCTTTTATGAGTTCGGACCAGGTATGGCTTCGGCAGATATGGCAGGTACAATGGCTTATTTTATTGTTTATTTATAGGTCATTTTTCGGGAATCATATATTAGTGTCCAGATACTTTGTGAGTACACTGTATGTTATTATTATTATATTATAATAAATATTACTAAATAGAAAATGAAAATAGAAACGTGCAAAGTGATCGTTACAGAATAGATTCGCTCAATACAAAGTCACACTCGAGCGAATCTTAATTCAATTTCTATTACAATTCTAGAAAAGAGATTTCGTAATGGTCGTTTAAAAAATAAGTTCGTACAAAACTTTGTCACGTTTGTCAATAGAGGCCGTTCCAACCATTATAATTTAAACGCCTCGTTAGCCAGAGTAAAATTTATTACAGACAGCACTTGTGAATGTGGAGCTGAATCCCAAGATCTTGATCACGTCATTTGGCAATGCCCAAAATATGAAGACGAACGTGATACACTACTTTCAGCTCTATTCCGACACAAGTACTGTCTTCCAACCTGTATAAGATGCTTCCTATGTGGTCCAGATATTAAAGGTCTGTTAATCATTTTCGATTTTATTAAGCGTTGTGCACTAAATATTTAATTTCATTGAATCAATTTTCTTTTTTAATAAAAAATTACTGTTAAGTTAAGCTAAGCTAAGAGGCGCATTAAGCCATTATGTAATACGCTAATGGAATTCATGTATTGAATATGCTACATAAACCACATCTGGTTTGAAGCATTAAATAAATCAGTTCGAACAAGCGACATATCGCTCACAATTCGCAAAATAGTTCGGCCAGTAAAGAGTTCGATAAAGCAATCCTGTCTAATAAACAAAGTTCCACAATATACCCTGTATTTTCACGGCACGAATTCGAGAAGCGCGTGGATAGCGATCAGCAAACACCGCGAGCAAAATAAGCGGTCGAGTATCGCGCGCGCGCGAAAAAAGGAGAAGAAGGAAAACAAAAGGAACTACTTCCAAATATCACCGGGCGGGCGGGCGGTCAGTTCACAGGCCAGCTCCTTTACACGGTCGTCGAATTAAAATTCGACTTCCGGTGGGCCGGCTCGCTATCTCAGCCCGAAACCGTGACGATAAAGTAACTCGAAGAGCGTTGTTGCGCGAGGTCGGATAGGTGGATATGTGGATAAGCAGCTGGTGCCTCGCGGCTCGGCCCGGCCCGGCTCGGTTTGGTGCGATAAAATTCGTGCTCGCTGTGCTGCTCGCACATGCTCGCCTCGCGAATCGAAGGCTCTCTAATTCATATTCCTGCACCTGACTGACCTCTTATTCTTCGGCCAGCATCTCATTTAACACCCCCGCGGGCTAGCGCCGAGCATCACCTGCGCTAAGTCTTCACGTGTTTTCACGGGGCACGTGCCCTCTCAGACGACCGCGGCGCGGCTTCACGGACCGGGGCTGCTAATTTTCACCTTGAATATTATTCATACCATTCGCAGCGGGGTGCAGCTGGTGCCAACGATACCTGTGGAGGAGTGCACGTGGCTACTGTTCTTCCCCTGCGGGATTCCTACGATACTGGCACGGTATAGCTCGCTCGGGTCGCCCACGTTTGGGAAAATACGCGCGACACGTGTGGAATTGGGAACGGACCTCGACTCGGGAAGTATGGCAACGATCGAAATTTCTGAGGACATCGGTACAATTATACTGTTCGGTTCTGTACATATGAATTGTCCGATTTTGAACGACGAAGAAACTTCTTCCGAATAAAACTTACAGTCAGAGACGACAAATCGGACACTCTGTTTCTACGTGTTTTCCGTATGATGCGTAATGAAAATGTACATTTTGGTATATTAATTATACTGTACACGTAGCTGCAAATATTTGTGTAGTATCAACTTCTAAGAAATGTAATGAAGAAGCCAAGTAGGACAAACTGATAATGCAAATCTGCATAGGAAGTATTAGGTTGTCCTAAAAGTTTCTTTCGGAATGTGTTCCTTCAATGTTGCTGAGCAAGTACAAACAATAGGATAATCTTTATGTTAATGGTTTAGTACTTTCTAACGTGTATTTGCATTGTGTTCATGAATCGATAACCAACTCTTGGTACAATCTAATATTTATTTAGCAATATTAAAGAAACTTTTTGGACAACCTAATTATATTACATGTTGTGAGGAGCATACAGTATTTAATATAAACAGTTCAGATTGTTCACTGCATAAAATAGGTCGTGGAAAAATATCAAGAGTGTCTGAAATGGAAACCATCATGGCAAAAATCATGGCAAATAGTAAAGAACATTGTTTAACCCCTTGCCCTACGATTTATTTTACGGTCTCCAATAGCTGTACATTAACAAATCCAAATTGGAATTTTATTTCGGTTTAAAGGAAATTAGTAGCATACAAATATTTATTACACTCTGTTCAGAATCTTCATCACGAGTCAGACATAATATTTTAAGGGAAGGGGTTAAGGAAGCCTAAAAATTTTAGGTAGGTTAGAAAACAGATTAGCAACAGTTTGGTTGAACAAAAAGTTGTTAAGCTAAATAACATATTTCATGGTTATTGAAATCATGGCTATTGTAAATAATTACCTCGATCCCGTTCAAAACACTAATAATATAATTGTCGATTTAATACGAGCCATTCGCAAGATACAAATCATGTCGAACACATTTGATGAATTGCAATCAGATAACTTTAATATTCAATATAGTATTCGGCATAATAACCGTGGTTGTTAAGGTGTTAAAATGGCCGTGCCTAAACCCGCGACGAAAAATTACAGAGGTCTCTCCATACATTTGCCCGAGAATTGCGATAAAGATCGTGTAGATTAATGCGGTTCATCCTGATAAGAATCGTTATCATTGGGATCGATCGCGCCTCAGGGTCGACTCGAAAACCGCTCGAAATAATTATCGCGGTCAAAAGCAACGGGTCCCGTGCGTCGGGGTGCGTAATTGCCGACGCGCTTTTAATTCAGCCCCGGTTATCTGATATGTTAACTCGTTCGTGCTGGAACACCACCCAATTATGACAGTACAGATTGACCGGAGCTGACGTTTACGATTGCGAGAAGATTGGAGACATTTTACTGATTTGCAACTCTTAGACCGCAGGCCTGCACTTTCTTCAATTAATTAAACGACTCGTGTGAAAAATTCACAGCATTTTTAAATCGACTACGGATTTCTTTACAAAGTCTTATAATATGCAAATATATTTCTGACAATTATGAAACTGTGGAATTCTGTATGCGCCAATTACACGATACAGGAGCTACATTTATATATGCTTTAATGATTTCAGCAAGTTGAAAATAAGACAATATTCTAATTAAATGCCTTTATTATTTCGCATTCTTATTTTTGTCGTGAATGCATTAAATCCATAACCTGATAATTATATTACCAACATACTACCATTATTTATGAAGAGATTTAAGACAAAATAAATTTCTCTAACTTATGACCATTTTCTAGAAATTGCAATTAAACATTGTATTAGCATGTATTAGTAAATTGTAGTATAGTTAATTTTAATGATTTTCTAAAATAAATCATAATTTAATAGAAAGTACAATACGACAGTATTGAAATTAAAATAGTAATGTATTTGAAGAAATGAGGACTAAAAGTACTGCGGTTAGGATCTATCTATCTTTAATTCGGCAAACCCAACAGTATGTGTGAGATAACAGGTTCAACATCTTCAAAAATATCGTCAATTTGAATAATTTTTATGATGTTCTGGCATTTTATAATTTCTGAAGGCTTAAATGTATTCTGCAAATTTTATGTTGTCTGTAGTTACTTATTGTAAACTACTTGTTTCAGGAAGAAATCTAAACGAATTATTTATATTCTGCACAATGTTTCAACATTCTTTCTGCTATATGTATACATGTATGTAATAGATGCTTAAAAATACTTATTTTATACTTGTTGCATTATTATCGACTTGTTCAAGCCATCAATAGAAGGATTTTAACTTCTGTTTCCTCCAACTGGCTTGAAAGTTCAAGCTATTTATTTTTTATTCTTTTATCATATTCACTCACTCTTTGAACATTAATAAACATTTTCAC
Organism: Lasioglossum zephyrum; assembly: GCA_028455615.1. NCBI lineage: Eukaryota > Metazoa > Arthropoda > Insecta > Hymenoptera > Halictidae > Lasioglossum > Lasioglossum zephyrum. Next base: position 21,335,279 of record CM052321.1, on the reverse strand, counting down.
ATACATTGTGGCCCGCATAGTGTGTCCGCAGGATGAGGGAATCTATTATCGATCGATACGATCGAGCGAACGTAACTTAGATGGTGTCACGCATGACAAACACGGATGCTTCCGATCACAGTGTGACATGTTATCATATTATCATTTCATTGTAATGTGATATGTATAATTATCGGTTATTATATGTAATCACCACGGGTAAATGTGATAAGTTATTGAATATTCATCAAATTAACCCGCGAGTTTATATAATTCTCAACTCGTAATGGCAAATTGATAAATATCTCGACTAATTGAGCCAGTAGAATACAGCGTAGGTTTTTGAGTAGTTACTAGTCAGAAGGATAGGTCTTTGTTGGACACTATGGCGCGAGAGACTGTGAATAATAAAATTTTTATTATTTACAATTGCAAATTCAATACGTGGTTATTTTCAATCACATGGATGCAACCTCAACGAAATTTAACTCTGTGTGTGTGTGTGATGATTATATTATATATAATATAAATTACGTTTTATCGATTGTAAATGTTAAATAAACAATGTGTGTTGGTATCAGCGCACAGGTTTGATCAAAATAAAAAAAAAACAAGCAATCTTGTAATTAACAAAATCTCAACGTTTCGATCCTGATGTGGATCATTTTCAAGAAAAGAATTTTTAATATGTCTGAAAAATTAATATCACTGTAATATGTTTTAAACAAATCAAACAATGTGAAAGTAACAAAAGTAAATAAAAGTTTTTGATTTTGATCGAACCAGTGCGCTGATACCAACACACATTGTTTATTGTATATAATAACCGGCAATTATACATAATCACCAATTTATTACATTTACCGTAACATATGTATATACATAGTGTTAACCGATGAACGATTAATTAGTGACCATAGATATTTTAACCTATTGTGAATAGTTTTCTAACAAAGAGTGTAATGAAAGTATAGTAACAAAAGAAAGTAACAAAGAGTGTAATATTCTTCTATCACCTTTAAAGCAACCACTCAACTTCGAAATCACGTCTGCAAATCGTTTACCGGTTCTGGTGTACGAAACCATTACAAGAAGTGTGTTGGCAGAGAAAGAAGGTAATGGCAGTCTTCTGCAGAAAATAATTTCCTATCTTAACGAAGCAGTTGCTTTACCGTTTACCAATACCGGATTTTGACACTCGTCGGAGGAAGCGTCGTTTCCTGGGCCCCCCTTTATTGTTGTTAATGAAGAACGTGTCGATCTAATGCAGAAACCATGTCGCAGTCATCGCTGACTTTACTTCTACCACTTGACCCCGTTAATTGTACGCTCGCTTCCGTTGCTTTTTTCTTTACGATTCTGCAAAACCGTATATCCTTCACACAAACTATACCTGGAACGGATATTCACTTCACAATTAGTCATATCGCACTCTTATTGCTCTGTTATCTACTATGTATGACTGATTTTTAAGGTTTGTTACATCTCAGATATTAAGTTTAAATTACAAGTTCAAAAAAAGGTATTGTGTTATCCCCAAAGTTATTCAATTTTATTGTAAAAAAAACTATACTGTGTATTTAAAACATAATACAATAAGTACCAGGAATTATTGGTCTACATGATTTTGATGTATAGTTAACAATTATTTTGTCACATTATTTTTTACTATAGAAATAATATACTTTATTTATTTACAGATGAAAGTCAAAAAGTAATAGAAATTATTGCTTCATACGATTTTTTATGTGTGACTAACAATTGATTTAGAAGGTATTGCATTATCCGTATGATGATTAAGTTTTATTAGAATGATATTATGATCAGTATTATGATCAGTGAAAAGAATCATCAAAAATAATTAAACAGCAGATAATACAATTCTAGCTGAACAATTAAATCCATACTTATTAATTTTGTTTTAAAATCTAAAAGAAAATCTAATAATGCAACATGCGTGTGTCAATCTTTATGTGAGAGGTTTAAACAGATTATTTCTTTTTGTGAATCAATGCCAGAAAGATGTACATGAATTATCATTGACACAACGAAGCTTAATTAAAACGTTATATGTAGATCGAATCTGCTAATAACTCGTAAAACTGTTTGATTTTGTTGAAAAATCACCATTAGCTTATAATAATAGCAAGTTAAGCTCGCTTTAACATTTCAAAAAAAATTTTACTACGACTTTGGCTTAGGGTGCCAATTATTGTACAGTTTACCCTACAACATTTAAGGGACCCCCTGTATAAATGCGTTGAATCAAAAATTCTGATTTATTGATCCAAATGAAACGATTGAAACAATTTTTAATCTAGTATCCTTAGTAGCACAAAATATTATATACACATTCATATAATATTAAAAAGAGATTCAATCTTTTCTTAATATTTAAATATACATACAATATTTATTTTATATTAAGTAACAAATATTTCTATTTAAATATGCA
>CM052321.1:21291623-21332745 GCA_028455615.1 Lasioglossum zephyrum | reverse complement strand
TATCCTTTTCAATGTATCTCGATCGTTTCATGAGCGTCGATCTGCACGAGAGAAGATGACTAACACCAGATGAACGACATTCGCACGAATTAATCTGTTGCCCTCGAAAAGTTAGGGGTCGCCGATCAATGGTTGACCCGTACTGTCCAGTTCGGTGGGTCAACGTATTGGACGCGAGATAAGATCTGTCACTTCGATGTCATGACAGCTGATCAACATACCACTGATCAGCTCCTTCGATAAAAGTGCCTCTTACAAGCTTATAAATTTCATATTTTAGCAGCATATGCCGCCATTTAGTAAACAATTAATTATTTTATCTGTCGCCTAGATTCACGAAAAATAAGAAAGAATTTGAATTTATAAAACATAAACTCTTCATACACTACTGTGCAAAAGAAAGTATCACCAGTCATATTTAATAGAAAATTAAACCATAAATTTAATAGAAAATTTAATAGAAATACCATATTTAATAGAAAAGCGTAAAAAAAAACCAAATAAAAACACAGTGATTTTTGAAAAAGGATTCCTTTGTTTAATTAATCATTGTACAATACAATCTCTACATAAAGATATTGTTTGTCATTATATCTTATAATTATACTGGGCGCTTCTTTCTTTTGTACAGTAGTGTATAAAATAGTTATATAACTTCATAAAGTAGATATGTTTGATTTTTTAACATGTATTTTACACAGTGAGAAAAGAGGATTGCATAATTATTTAATAGTTCAACAATTCTCAAGAAAATATTGCGACGGAGAACAGAATGGCATTATAAAATCGTGAGACTTTTTAAGCCTTTTGGGCACAATGTATCCTCCACAACAAAAAAATCATTGACATTTCTTGCAACTTTTTACTGGCAAGGGTTTTTTTACAAAAAGGTAAAGAAATCAATGTATAGAGTGTTCTCTTTCACCATTTACGACCTCTCCCAAACGTATAGTATAACATTTAATATGAATCCAATGGCGTCGTAAAAAATTTTTATTTCGAAAAGAAACGCTGTTGGTTTATGGTAGAACCCGAACATAATACCGTGAACTGCTGGGAAAGTAATGCGATACACAAAACTCTTTTTCCTGCATTAATCGATCCAGTGTTTTAAAAACAATATAAAATTGTTATTTTGTTTTTTCTACTATTATCTATATACTTTGAAAATAAAAATTTATGCAGAAAGAGTTAATGTTCAGGAATTGTACGTATCAAATTGTGAAATCCAGTTATACAAATTGAAGAGTTTACCTCAATTAAATTTTTAACTTTAGCGACAAATTCGCTGAATTATTATTGTCACCGTGCAGCGGATTTTTATGCAAAGTAAAAATTATGTAAACTGGAGACAACAAATTGTAGTGAATTAGACATTTATTTTGTCCCTTAACGTGTTTAATAGGTTTTCATAGTGAAATTCTTCAAATGTTTTTATTATTTTAAACTACACCTATTCGTTTTTTTTTTGTAATAAATACATAAAATCTGCCGTCTAATTACTCTTCTAAAAAGTATTGCTATCTACAAGTCGCAAAAATATATTTAGCAACATAATGAACAACGTTACCCTTCCGGTGGATAACGAATATATTTTTCCTTTAGTGTGTATAACAATTCGATTAGCACGCAAACGTCAACACGTATTATATTGTTCTTTAAAATAATAAATTACACGAAACGCTATACTAGCCAGTTCGAGTACGTTCGAACGCAAGTGCACGGAAAAATCGAACAGTTTCGAACGACGACATTCGAACCTAGTAAAGCTCGCGAGCCCCGTGGTAACGTTCGATCTCTTACGGGAATTCGAACGCTTGGGGACGTTCGAACACGTTCGAACTTTCAATTCTCCGACGCTTGAAAGCGAGCTATCGACGTCTGCCCTCCCCCGAAGTCGCAAAGAGCACATGGTCACCGAGAATCGGTCAATAGTGTAAACCCGTAATGAATCGAATGAAAATTTCGGCTTTTATCCTTTACACGGTATATATTTTATGAGACAGTTTGAAATTGGTCCCGAGTTCAACCACGAATCAATCAATAAAAAGTTTGTGCATTAATTGCAAGACGCAGGAGATAAATATAAATTTATATTCTTCATTAATTATTTTATATTGTGGTAAGAATAGTATATTAACGCTCTTAAAGTTTCTTAACACTAGAACTACCGAGCACTAAACGCAATCGGTGCACATTGCCTTATAATAATGACAATATTGCATTTATTTAGATTTTCTACAAGTTTTATTTAAATATGTACGTTAATAGAGAAGTTTACTAAAAAAATTTCTCAGAAAAACATATTTATCTTGCATCTTCTTCTTCTATCTTCTGTCTATCTATCTATTTTATATAAATAAAAATTAAATGCTGTTCGTTGGTAAGTACATTACTTGAGAACGGCTGGACCGATTTGGCTATTTAAAAAAAAATGTTCGTAATAGTCCGAATAAGGTTTTTAGAGAAAGAAAAATTGGGAAAAAATGATAGTGCTATTTTCTATAGAATTTTTTTTATGAAATTATGATTCGAACGATATGCGTAATTCTTTTTTTGTTTTTTTCCTTATGGACAGGACAACGTCTGTCGGGTCAGATAGTACTTTTAATATTGCTGATCGAACAAGGTTCACGACAGTCATTTTGATCGGTCCGGTACTTGTAGCGTTAATATTTTCACTATTTTAAATTTGCACCAACTGATTTTTGTGGTAAGTGCATAAAATCCGGTCATTTAACGAGTAGGATTGGTAATAAAATCCATCTTCGACCACTTAAACAATTAAGGACTAAATTGATCCTCGAATCTTCCACGGGTATCACAGTTCCTTTATCGATAACCAAGGATATTCCAGCAGAGCCTGTCGGATAATTAGCCTCGCCGGGCACTAGCGTCGTCCAGGAAAATTGTCAACAGGGTTTCGGTACAAAGCATCGAGTATGCGCTATTATACCCGCGGCGTTGTGGTCGGAGGAGGACGTGATCGTCGGATTTTCGTAGCAACAAATCCTAACATACCTGGCGGAGTCCCGTCGAAGAAGCGAGAAGAAGAGCCTGCGGGATAGGGAGAGCCGCTAAGTGACTAATTAATCGGCGATACCCTTTCACCGCGGTGTTATTAATGCCCCTGAAAGTAATACACGCGCGTGGTAGACCATTAAAACGCCAGAGGTGAATTTACAAGTCGCGAGGCGCTTAGTTTACGACGATGCGCTTAGGCCGAGTAGCTCGAGGTGTTGGCAACGATCCCTGTTTTCTTGTCGCGCGTTCCTGAACGCTTGACACGTTCGAACCGGGCCGAGAAGACAAGGCCACGGCCCTGGGTTCCTTCACCGTGAAGATTTCATGCCATAATATTATCGCTTGATTAGACTCTTCAATCCCGTGTAGCCCGCTCCACACCTTCTATCTTGCCAGCCTTTTAACGGCTGATTTATCTTATCGGTACCCCACATCCGACATTTTTATTTCGATTTCGTGGAAACTGATCGAATAACACATATTTTCCAAAATTACCTGGACTTGGAAAGTACATAAAAGGCAAGCTACTGATATTAATAAATCTTTGAATGTTATTGGCGCGCTGGTACGATCATTCTTGACAATAATTAAGCTATTTTGCAAATTTACATAAAATATTTCGACGTTTCGATYMACGATTTGGATCAYTTTCAAGAAACTTATTTCATTGTAATTGCGTCTGTAAGAATTCGTTTCTAATTAGTACATGGTTGTCAGACCAAATGCAGAAAAAGGAAACAATATTTATAAAAACCCAATCAGAAGAGAAAAGAAGAGAATACAAAAAATTATAACTTGTATGAATACTCATTCGCTTAACCCAAATTAGTTATTAATTTAAATTCTTTAAAGTTTGTGGAAACGCATGTTGGGTCCATGCCGGTGACATGTGGACTGAGCTATTGATATGTTTGTTTTTACTACAGTAGAACTCTTAAATGTTCAACTGTAGTACTTATTTTTTATGTAAAATATATACAATTCTATAGCTACACCTTTTACTTTGTAAACATTGCTGCTTGAGAACTGATTTAAACACGGCCGATATAAATTGGTAGAGCGGTAGAGAACGGTGGATATAAATTGTTTATATTATTTTTGTTTCGGGAATTTATGTCGTCTATAAAGCAAAGTTTAATCAGCGCGAGTTAAATTTGCCTTGAATATACAACAATACACGGCAAATAGTAATCAAATTTTTGCTTTCTATACCTAAATATAGAATTACTGAATGTTGGCATTATTTCGTGATATCGAAAGAAAACTTCAAGGGAGTACTGACTACATATTCTAGTCCGGATCTTGGCATGTTTTATCCACAGTAACGTTTTAAAATAAGTAATACTTTACAGTAGAACAAGTGTCCTTTTTTATGAAATGATTATCTATTTATTGTATTATACATTATATAATTTTCTTCTTCTTAGAAATTAGTTTCAGAAAATTTATTTCGGGTAACCCCAAGACAAATGAGACACCCTACCCTAGTAGCACAAAAATATTAGATAGATATTTAATAAATTATACAAGAATAAAGATTATCTGTATATTAGGAAAAAATATTCTATTTCTAATATTAAATAAAAATGTTTCATAATGAGAAAAAAATATTTTGTTTTTCATAATACGAAATAAATATTATCTGTATATTAGGAACAAAATATTCGACTTCTAATATGAAATAAGATTCATTTAATATTTAGAAAAACAATATTTTCCTCGTAACATGAAATAGATATTTCCTGCATATTTAAAAAGAAATATTTGTTCCTTAGTATAAAATAAATATCGTATGTATATTTGAATATTAAAAAAAGATTGAATCTCTTTTTAATATTATATGAATGCGTATACCATATTTTGTGCTATTAGGGTAAATACCGATTAATATTAATGTACCACTCTCTGTATTCAATAATTATCTTTGGAATGATCTACATGCACTACATTAGTTACACAAAAGATTAAGATTAGAATAAGTCTTAAATTATTTTTTTTATTTGTAATGAACTGTAAAAATCGCGGTTATGTATATTGAAATTAATGAACAGTTCATACAGAAGGAGCGAACTGTAAAATCATAATTGTACAAGTTGCAACAATAATTCTCCAGAGGACGAACATGGCCCCTTTTCTCGAACTTAGTAAAACGCCAGCAGCCGTACAAAATTAATTTCTCGTGGGAGGTGTTGCGAATAGAACATTGTAATGAGAACAACGCGATTGCAGTCGGGCGCGTGGAAGAAATATGGCCGGCTGGAATAATTGTAGCATAAATCGCGGAAAGTTTTGGTAATGCTGAACTCGAAGTAGTTTCTCACCGTGTGCGCAAAGTGTACCAAGAGGTACAATGCGGCGAACCTAATACTTTCACCTGCGATATTCTCAATATCTCCAAGTGTGCTATTTTTTAATTTCTTCGCAATTTCATTGAATTCACGAGTTTACAAATCTGCGACGAATGAATGAGAGAAGCTCACTGCATAAAATATGAAAGAATATTTCGGAATGTTCTCACGGTTCAAATTAAGGTTTTCATGAAGAAATCGATAAAATTATAATCTGCTGCCTTAAAATTCTATAATGTATGTTACAGTTAAAATTGACATCTTCATAAAGAAATTGTTCACATCAAATTGATAAAATTATAACCTCGTACTAATATTTTATAAAGTGTACGACAGTTGAATTGGAAGGCTTTTGCACCTCATAAAATGTAGAAGTACAGGGTGTTCCAAAATCTAGAATTTTTATTGTTGCATTGTATACTCATCGAGAGTTGAGAATTTTTCTTACTTAAAGTTCTATAGACGTTCAACGTCACTGATACTTTTCATTAATGTAATAAGTGAACTGTTCTATTTATAATTTCATACATTTATAGCCGGCCAATGAAAACATTGTTACTAACGCGACACCTAGTTAGAAATGCACTAATAGATTAGATTACCGAAGTTTTCGTTGCAGCCTTTTAGCGCAACCCTGTATAAGTCACGTGAAGATGGAAGTCGACGCAGACTATTTGAGCACAAGGAATGAAATCTACAGTGCGGTAAATTAAAGTGCTTTGTTTTAATGCTGTTATAAGAATTACTGCTCTCAGACCTGCCTCTTAAATCTTGTCAAGCTTCCTTTTCCGGATTACTTCTGATTCTGCTCCCCCTATTGTCATGAATTCTTCCACCTTCTGTTATAATTACGTTTGGGTGATATTTCACAAACATGGAGGGGGGAGTCGAATTAAATTTGCAAATTTATTTGGTATTAACAAATGTACGATTTAATAAGTTGTTAACTATCATGTTCAGATCCATTCAAGGTGCGTACTCATGATCACCTTATTCCTCCTTTGATAGCGTAGCTTCATGCCATTACAAAAAAGGTTTAAACATAATATAATAATAATAACTGCTCTCAAGATGACTGACTACATTTACTAGCAGGACTATCTCACTTAGAATTACTAGATACAAAATGGAAAAATTATAAAACATTGCCTATTCACGGCAGTAACTGTTGAAAAGTGGACATCTTAAGGGGTTAGGGCATGTGAATATTTTGCTTTAGAATAATTACATTCGTAAACTTTAAACAGGTTCTTCTCAGAATTCCGTTTTTAAAAAATATGTACAAGATATCTCGAGTTCTGCCTCAGCATAAAAATTTTACAGTTATCATCATTATAATATCTATTAGGCATTGAAATCGATTTTTTTTTCATTTTCCCATTATTTTGTTGAATATAAATAAAAAATTAACAAATTTCCTACCGAAATTCAGTAATTATCTGCCATTTTGTTAATTTTTGATAATATAGTTTTTTTGATGCAGGTAATTCGGTTTGTAGGAATCCTGTACACCAGTTAGTCATCTAGAATAAAAGATATTCCGACGAGCAAAGACGACGAAAGGCATAAGAACAAATTATTTTTTAAATATCGCAATCATTTCTTTTACGGTTCATAATATAGTAAACTGAAATGCAAAATCTTATATTAATCGATCATTCACTTTTTTCTGCACTATTGTTTAAAAATCTTATATTTTCCCTACTCATTCCTGTGTCCGAACCCCTTAAATGGAGTAGTGTGTTTTTCCTGTCGTCGTCGCGACCTCGCCGACATCTCGAGGAAAATCAGCGTGCAATCAGGGGTTTCTTTCGGGAAGATTTATCCGGAGGACGGAGTGGACGAAGGCACCGTGAAGCCATCAGCTGGGACATAAATAAACCGAAATTTAAGGGCGCGGAGGCAACCTGCTAGACGGACAGGTAGCGCGCGGGAACGGGGCTGAAGTGTATAATTACCGTTGCGCAAGTTACCGTAGTTCTGCTCAGTTCGGTTCCAGTCTGCGCGCTTGAATTATAAGTTGCGAAGGAAGACACGAATTAGGCGCGGGACCTCGGTTCTGCAACCTAAACGCGAGCGTACCCTGGATAATCTGTGTATTAATTTCAGCTGTCCAAGCCGGTCCGTGACATCCACCACTTATCGTCTAATTACCTCGTCCCGATCATTTTCTGCGTGACTTGATATGTGGATTTAATTGCACGAGTGGGAACCGACGAAACAGAACGACGAATTTTTCGTTACAAATTCTGCTCGAACTTATTCGTTAAATATATATTACCTTTATATATTGATTCATGGACTTTTGAGTGTACAGGGAGAGAGTCTCGCATAATTCTACCCCTAACTTTGTGATTTATACAGATACAAAAAATGTTTGGGGAGAATTGGAGGGGGATGTAACTCTGTGCGGGCAAAGGTCATCTCGAGGTCATATTTTCCGAGATTTCACAAGACCTAATAATATGTTTTTGTATGTATATAAATAGAATGCTAGTTATATTATTTATCAACAAATCATACAGTTCTTAAATTTATTGAATCAACCCTAGTAGCACAAAAATATTGTATAAATATTTTTGTTCAAATATTGGAAAAATATTTTTTAAGCCACATTTTTTCATATGAGAAAAATATTGGATCTGAATATTGTATACATGTACAAGAAATATAAATTGAATGTTTAAAAAATATAAGCTAAATATTCAGAGAATATAAACTAGATATTAAAAAAATATAAAGTAAATGTGAATCCAATATTTGAAAAATATAAATTCAATATTTAAACAACATTCAATTAAATTTTTAAATTTAAGAAAAAGTTATAACAAACATTGGAAACTATGAATATGTATTACTTTCTGTGCACTGCTTGAGGGAATGTTCATTTTCATATTATATTATATAATTTTATATAATTTCTGATATTACATAAAGATTTATTTTGTAATAAGAAAACAATATTTTTTTCATAATATGAAATAAATATTATCTGTATATTAGGAAAAAATATTCTACTTCTAATATGAAATAAAGATCCATATAATATTTAGAAAAAAATATTTTTCTCCTAACATGAAATAGATATTTTTTGCATATTTAAAAAGAAATATTTGTTACTTAATATAAAATAAATATTGTATGTATATTTAACTATTAAGTAGAGATTGAATCTCTTTTTAATATTATATGAATGTGTATACAATATTTTGTGCTACTAGGGAATTCTGTGGAAATCATAACATTATCCATCAATAATTACCAAAAGAAATTATTAAACAGAACACACACTTCTCTTCTTTAAAAACAAAACTCGTCTAGAATAATACGTGTATTTCTTTACTATTCTATCAAACGGGAGGTATACAAAATTTCCTGAACTAATTGAAAATATCTAATTGAAGCTATCCAGGCAGGTACTGAAGTGATAAGAGTGCTCTTGAAAAATTCATTCCACGTTTCGATGATTGACAGGATGAGAATGTAGCCTGTATACCCGGCAATTAGGTCAGTTAATCGAACCGTAGAAATGGAAATGAGTTGGTAGGTTGAATACGCGGCGCTACCAAATTTAGTATATCTGGCGCCACTTCTATATTTACGATGGGCACCGAGAACGAGCGATATCTACGTGATCCAGCGAAACGTCTCCAGCATACGCAGGTCCGATAGTGTTCTTCCGCTTTTCATTCCAGTCCACGCCCTTCGTGTTCAAATTAAAACGCGAACCCAGGCCGACGGACGTGCGGGCAGTGCGATGCTCGCAAATACGTCGTCGACGGTAAATAATTCCTAATTAGTCTGTCGGCCAGGCCAAGACAATAACATTCGAGATGCCTCTATTGAAGAAGGAGGTGGCAACCGGTGGAGTCGTGCCTTGGATGATTCTCCCGAATCGATTTGCATCGTCTGCAACTCATGCACTCGCTCGGCTTCTCAGGAATGTTTTCGTCCTGTTATGAACCTTCTACTGACTTCCATTAACCCTTTTAAAAGAGAGACCGGGGCTTTAAGTTCCGATTTTGAAGAAACATGTAAAGTTACGTAGACTGATTTTTAACTTTATCAAAAAAATGTAAGATTAGGATTTAGCGCCTAACGTTCATACTACATAATTCCACTTTATACATACTATGTTATATACTCCTCTATTTTTCTATCTTTTTTTCTTTCTTCTTATTTCTTTTTTTGCATAATTTCATAATAATGTATGCTATATAAATCAAACTAGGTTTACGGCATCAATAAATAAATAATAATAAATAAGTTACGTCACGATACAAGATAGATATTCTCATCTTGAATATTTTAACTCAAAAATCAAACATTTTTTCTGATCTAGAATATTTACGCTCTCTATGAGTTTTTAAATTTGGTAGATATAACATTGGTATAATACCTCATACAATACTTAAATGTTTAGTAATTGGTTAGATACCGACATATCTAATAATGTAAACAATATTTTCAATAATAGGACAGAAATTTTTAGTGATGCCTCAGAGGCGCCACTCGAGTGCTAAGGGTTAAATTTGTTATATTTTAATAGGTTTCTTATATTTTGACATTTACTTGTAGTTGGGTGAACAGGACTTGTGCTCCGTTGTAGAGCTAGTTGTTACTAAAAAATGAAATTTACTAATACTGACAACATTAATGAAATATTCTATTTGTTAATGAATTCAACATTATTATGTAACTAATATTGATTTATTTAGGTTTAGGTTAACAAAACTATACTATGTTTAACAGAACATCAAAGCAATATAATAACTCAAACATTATCGTTGGTATGAAATTACTTTGTCATATTCAATTTTCTGCATTCAATTCTTTAGCCACCAAGAAGGTGGAATGTTGTGTAAGTTAAATTTTCTTATTAAAGAAAGAAACTAATTTCTTATAAAAGACGATTCTCTGTTCTCCATCTTTTAGTTTTTTAATAAACCTCGACAAAGTCATGTGACAGATATTGAAGTTTCTCGCGATTGTTTTTATTTTTTAGAAAGTAAACTACTAACCATATAATACTTTTTTAAAACTAAAACACAACAAGAATTAAATACTTATACAATTATACATATGCACTGAAGATTAGCAATAGAGATTTTCCATTACCAATTATAACAGTTGAAATATTAATATAGGAAAATCCAAAGCTGATTCACCTCATAAACGAAAGCTCTGCAAGATAATAGGAGAATGTGCATTTTAAGGTCAGACACTCGTTAACTCTTGTGTCAATTGAAATTTAAGTGAACTCGTTACTTGACTCTGTAGTCAGCAAACAAAGCTGTGAAGTTAACGAATCAGAAATGCATAGAAATTGGTGATTACTAAATTAAGTAATGCAAATTTATAGAACGGACACCTGATAAGTACATAGAAGACAATTTAATATAAATAATACCATTATAACTTTGAATCGTGTAATTTAAAGACTTGAAAAAACATTTGGCACACGCAAATAAAATGATAGTAGCCGGAGAAATCGATGAAACTCAATATTTTTAGCATTGTAAATAGACGGCGGATCTTTATGTAAAATAAAAAATGTCTGCGACGATTCCAAGACACAGAGGTAAAATAAATATTTCTTCTTTATTTTAATTATTTTATTAATTTGTTATTATGTTCTTAATTTTTTTAAATATGTCAATTGCTTTAAATTGTACGTACCCCCTCTCTCTCTTATCATAAATACATAAAATCCGCAGTCTAATTAGAACATAAAAGGCAAGTCAAAATTTTCCCGTAGGTGTCTCATATTATAAAAAATAACAAAATCAAGATAAATTCAAATTTTATCAAACAGATTTGAAGAATTGTTAATTTTTGAGTATTACACTCCTGCAGAATATTGTAAAGAATCAATTTTTTGAAAGCATATACAATTACGTTTAAAAGAAAGTATTTTAGCATTTTCAGATAAAAAGGCCTGGGTATTTTGCAAAAATTGAAAATTGAACTATGAAATTAATTAATTTCAAAATGTTGACAGACTGATGATAGAATACAGCTTCATCAGCCATGGTTTGGTTTTCTAAAATTAAAAAAAAAACAGAAGAAAAGAAATGATAATATTAACAACATTCAATTTCGTGTATTGTTGTTGAACGCGTAGGGTCCGTTATAAAATTAAACAGGCGAGATTGCATATGTAAATTCTTAAACAGCAGCTGCGCGGAGAAGGATGAGAAGAAGATGACGAAGAAGAAGAAGAAGGAGAAGAAGAAAAGGAGAAGGCAAAAGCAGAAGAAATTGCTATGCGGAACGTGGCGAAGCAGCATAACGGTAAGGCCCCACTGGCAAACGATTGTGGTGTCATTGTGCCGTCACAATGCAAGGTTATTCATCTGAAATTCTCACGGCGACATCAATCCTATCGCTCGATAGAAATCTCCTCTTTGCCTGTAGAGTATTCCAGCTTCATTAGAAAGACGTGGCCCATGAATATGCGCGATGTGCCCGACCTGATCAAGCTGCCATATCGCGTCACTTATCCGTGCAGACGATTTTCCCTGTAAATGCAACGCAGCCTGTTCGGGACACGTGTGCCGCGAATTTTGACGGAAGTCTCAGGTGTGTGGTGTCGCTGAACGAATGATTTATTAGTCTGGAGCTTGATGCTGTCCGTCCAATTTAATTTCCTTTTCTAGGAACGCCTTCGATTTTCTCAGTCAGCCATTCTACCCACTAACGTCTACACATAGAGTACTTTCTCCGATACCTACTTGTTATTAACACGTAATACGTAATAAATTATTATCTATATAAATTTTTAATCATAATAATATTCTCGATATTATCGCTATATAATATTTAATAATAATAATGTTTGCAATATAATCGCTATACAATATTGGAAATATTATCACTATATAATATTGGCAATATCATCACTATATAATATTTATTAATAGTAATATTGATAATATCAATTTATAATCGCTAAACATACAATATTGATGATCACTGTATACTGATTATCATTATAAGTTCATATTAACATTATTATATTATACTATTGTTAGACTGTGAATTGTATGTATTTATCATAAAAAGGAGTTGACTGCAAAACAATAGAAAGATTTAATGAATTAAAAAATGTTTTTGTATCACTATTAACTTCTTAAAATTATTAAGAGAAGAAACATATAATATTCTGCACCTTACAATTATTTGTAAATCCGCAGTGTAGTTATTACACCAGGTGGTTCACCTAATGGTAGCTATCAAAATATCTCATATTCAAGAAATATTTTAGAGGTGTATTAGAAATGCATACTCATATTTAATGTTAATATTGGGATTCGAAGGTCACGTTATATTCCATATTTTCAAAATACTAGTTATAATATCTGTAATATAAAACCTGTAGCTTTTCTCGTTCTTGATATCAATATTTATGCTTCTAGTTCTTGACTATTAACGTTTCTGTTAACTAAGTACAAGTAGTGACTGAAGTATTGAAACGATCTGTATTTAGTGGCTGAATAGCAGAATGAATTCGTTCGAGGTAAGGATATATGTATCTGATAGAGAGAAACTGAAGGCAGTAATGGTTGGAATTCTATATTT
Organism: Lasioglossum zephyrum; assembly: GCA_028455615.1. Taxonomy (NCBI): domain Eukaryota; kingdom Metazoa; phylum Arthropoda; class Insecta; order Hymenoptera; family Halictidae; genus Lasioglossum; species Lasioglossum zephyrum. Next base: position 21,319,792 of record CM052321.1, on the reverse strand, counting down.
CTTAGAGCAATCAAGATATAGCCGGGTAATTTGTGGTCGTAGGAGCTGGATACTTCGTAGGGGCTACATAGTAAGGATCTAATATGCCCAGCTCATAATCATTAATCACTGAAGAGAAATCACCCGGGTGGATGTTAGTGTTTATCGCTTTTTCTTAGGCTGCGAAGAAAATGGAGGGTGTATGGAACAGCTTGGCAAGGATCTGAATCAGTTTGAGTAAGTAGATCGAGAAGAAAAATTCTGATGATCTTAACACTTGAAAAGAAAACACTTGAAAAGTTTTTCCACAACCCTTATACTCTACCCCTTCGGATTTGCGATTCTTTTTTCGAAAGTTTACTATCTCGAAATTTTCATATTATTTTTTTCTCTTTCTTATTCTGTTTTTTTTTCATTTTTTTTTTATATAACTTAGATAGGTATATCAATTTATTAGTGACTTTCTTGGCATTATTATTCACTGAATATTTTTGTCGTAATTTTTAAATATTTCTCAGTGTTAATGTTATCTTAATGTTGTTATTTCTCAGTGATTTGTTGGTTCATGATTATGGTGGAGGATCTATTAATCTTTCAAGCATTCATGTTTTAATTTTGTTATTGTTGCTATATTGTAGAATACTACCACAAGTGAAACAAGTATTTAATGAGGAATTTCAATATAACGGAGATATGTCTTAGTGAATTTATTTGTTGTTGAAGACGTTTAAAAAAAATGCTAAATATTCTTAGACATAGATTTGAGTTAACAAAGTTGAAAGATGGACAACTTACTGCATGTAAGAACGAATTTTAAAGAATAACAATTATTACCATAATTACTGTCATACTTTTTTCATTATTATTATTGTCATTAATATTATTACCTTACCATATTTGTAAGTATAAAAAATTTATAAATGCATTTCTTAATAAAGTCCATCTGGATCTTTTAAATTGCACACTCTAACCGTTCTATAATTTATACAAAAAAAATATCTTTGATTAATTCTTACAGACGCAATAATGAAATTTTCTATTCTTGAAAATGGTCTAGATTGAGACCGAAACGTTGAATTAAATTTCATGTGATATTTTTGCAAATTTGCTTATGTTCCAATGGATCGAACCAGTACGCCGATAACATTAACTGTAGTTTAATCTCTATGACGGTTAAAGAAAATGAAAACGGTACAAATTCAATATATGAATCTCAGCGAAGAGTTAAAAAAAAATTGATGGACTATAGATTTTCAAAAACTAGCAAAATAATCGTCGGTGGACAATGCGCTGTCAACAAAATATCGTTGAACACGCGCAGCTCTTGGTTGGTGGTATACACGACGTCCTTACACATCCGTGCAAACTCTGATCGTTGTCCGAGCGCGTTTTGCAATCGCGCCCGAACGAAGTGGGCGTGCGTTAGGGGTAGCGGCTCGCGTGGAATACACGCTGGTTGCTAACTCAGCTGACCGGTCATTAATAAACCGAAGCCATTACCAAGCAACCTCCGAATGTGCATGGCCGGCGTCTGTGTGCTGCAACTATGTACACGGGTATGTATCTAAAACCACTATCCTCAGAGTTTCCCTCCTCGATTCAGATTCGAGCCCCCTGTGTTCCCGTGGCGTCGCAACCCCCGCTTCCTCTATGGCCGGAACAGGGCGCCAGCCAAGTCGGGTTATAGCGCCGGTCCCGCTGCTATGTCATTTATAAATGTCCTCGCGAAATGACCCGTTCGTCCATCTCATCCCTTAAGCACGGTCATTAAAGTCGGCCATACTTGACCACTCCGCGAGGGAATATTTTGGAGCGGTTAATGGAATGATTTACTAAATGGAAACCCGCGACACGTTTCCGAAATACGATCGCGCACGTCCGGTGATTCCCTTTATCTTTACTTTCGAACAGAGACCATTACTATTATAACTATGTCGACCTCTATTCACGGGGACAGTCCTTCTTTTTTGAAATGGCCATTTTGTACTTTATTTTGTGAATTGAAAGAAAATTCACGGCCCATATAGTGTGAATATTTATGGACGAAGATCGAAGAAAGCATATTAAAAGTTATGTCACATGAAAAGATTGAAGAATGAATACAAAATTATGAATTCTGACAACATATAAAGACGATATGCCTTTTAAAAATATTTTTTAAATCATTGTAGAGTATTTTCATTAGTGAACAATATATAGATATGAAAATTCCAATTAAAAATCGAAATTTTGAAAGCATTTATACAAAATGCAACATTGACATGAACTTTTTAAGATGCAAACCGGATTTATTAAAAAAAGTTCATTTTTGTGAAAAATAGCAAAATTTAAGTTTTTAATTATGAAGTAATTCCTGATTTGTCCTTCACTTTCTCCAAGAAAATGTGTCTACCGTAATTATAACTAAACTTATAATTTTTATGCAAAATAAAAATGTTCTGATCATTTGAAAAATATATAAACCTAATAAAAAGGTTCATGTTAATTTTCATAATTTAAGTCCCTTCCATTTTCCTACTATTTTTAATTTCATCTACACAATTTTGTTAAAATTATAAATAAAGAACTTTGCATCAATTATGGGAAATGGAAGCAACATAATACAGTTGTTCTTTCTCTAATAATCTTAGTAAACTGAAAATAAAGTATTAATATTTCTAAATGCCTTGAGTCTCCCTACTATTTTAAATTTTATCTACAGAATTTTGTTCCGAATTCACAAAATCTGCAAACTAAACTTTTTGTAAATCGATTGCAAACAACAGGAGGTGTGTAGACTTTTATTTATTCTTTTAGCGATTTCCATAAATTGAAAATAATATAATCGTATTTTTAAAATCGGCTGACCTTTTTATTATTTTAAATTTCATCTAACTTATCTTATGATAAATGAATATCATCCATAAATAGTAACTATGGGTAACCAAAAACTGGTTTTACTTAAAAACCATTCGGTTGAATATTAAATAACTTCCTTTACCATTCTAATTTATACTTGTGTAGAACATAGTATATTATACTATAATTCAATGTATTATATTCAATGTATTATAATTATGTATTATAATTATTATATCAAAAATTGTTTTATTCAATGAATGTTTATTGATTTATAAAACTAAAATCATAAATTACAATTCATCTTGCTATCCTTTTTCTTCAGAACAACAAAAATATTGTTTTAACACTGTTTCGAAACACTGAATGTAAAATGATACTTTACCTTATTATGAACAATCGAAATAAAATAAGATAAAAAATATGTTCAATTTGAACCCTGCAGTGTTAGTTTCATAAATGAAATTACTTTAATCTCGAGGGATTTTGAAGAGTTACAATAAAATATTGGAAATATTAATAAATAAATGATTAATATTCTTGCCTTAACAGCCTACGTACGAGATGCTTCTCTTCTTTTTACCGGGAAACCCTGAGGCTGAATTGCAGTGTACGGTGGCGCAGCAATAATTTGTTTTCAAAATAAATAATTCACTTTTAAGCAACCGGTCGTCCGATACAGAATTTCAATGGAGAATTTCCATCGGGGACTTCAACGTGTCATTGTAATTTGATCGTTTACGCAGCTTGAAGCGTCGCATGTTCGACTAACGAAACACGTAGGACTGTTCCTGGTGTTTACAGTGAAAAACGAAAAGCGCGCGCGACCCATCATTACGATTCCTCTCGAATCGAGGAATCGAGGAATCACAATGACCTGGGATTCTAATCCAGTCGGTGCACGATGCAATTGTTGCATATGGTCGCATGCCATCATGCGTGTTTCCAAGTAAGGATTGAACATGATAGGGTTAAGGGAATCCGTAATTATCGTAGTGTGTACACACTTTCCGTGTCCTTTTTATTTTATAACAGTATGGATTATACTTTCTTAGAACTTCGCAAATGTAAACAACTCGCACGATCGATCCAACAGCCACAGTACGGTTTTATTGATCGAATCCGAAAATGATAAAATAATCATTTTATGATTATATTATGATTCTTGAAATTCAAGTTCTGATCTAATTGAGACGATTGTACAACCTAAACATATATTAGTACTTTAGTATTACACTCGAAAGTATTAGCGTTTAAATACTTATTAATATGCAACATGCATTATTGAAACTTTAATTTTTCAGCTTCGACTCTAACGAATAGACTCCGAATCTTAAATATATATTTTTCACTAACAATTTTAATGTAGTGAAAACAATTAATACTTTTAAGTCTTCTAATCTTTCCACGGTTTTAAATTGCACCTACTCATTTTTGTTAGGAGCGCACAAAATCCGGAGTTTACTTAGCAATTGTTTCTTACGTGCATATGACTTCATCTTCCAATTATGTATGAAGAAAAATCCATAATTTTTATTTACAGGGTATATATTAATTATGTAGCCCAATATTTACCCACTACTATCTTGAATTAAAATATTTTTTATTCGATTTAACTTAAAAAATTATGTATGTTCATAATGATAATTAAAAGTATGCATATAAAGCACTGCACTTTGTTTGCATTTCAGCTTGTAAAATAAATCGATTGATGCTGCTGGTTTAACAAAATCATTGCTAATTTAAGAATATGACAAAACATCTAACAGTGGAAAAAAAATATTTTTCGATCCCATTTTTCTTAAACCAGCTTACAAGAATATTCGTATAAAGATCCGCAGTCATGATCCTATTTTTAAACAACACATTTTGTAAAAGATTTAATAATATTTTTATATTCTTCGGAGTTTCATTTCCCATAAGCTAGGTCACACAAATTGATATTTGCAAACAGTCGAATAATCATCTAATAGTCACGGTCTAATAATTAGATAGTGGATCCTTATGCGAAATAAAAATTTTCTACCTGAATTGCAACAAACTGGAGTGGAAATTTTAAATTGTATTAACAGTATTAGTATTTGTATTATATTAACAGTATCTTTAAATTATTCCAAGGTTTCTACTGTTTTAAATGGTAGCTACTCATTTTTGTCATAAATGCATAGAATCATCTGTTTGCTAATAACTATCATAATTGAGTGACATTTGCAACTGCACCGACTCCGTCAAATGAACGAATAATAATCAACATCTCCGTATTACAAATGCAAATGCAACGGCATAATTTATTCCGGAGTTCAGGCTCTTGTATCACTGTCAAGACGTTCGTATAAAAAGCTTAGGTAAATGTAACAAATGATTATCCACGTGGGGCAACAATTCAAATCATTCGTAATCGTTCGCGTATGTAAATGGCTTCTCTAACGTTCATACGGCCGCGGCCTAGGTAACCCGAGAAAAACGTCACGTTCGTTACAATGACGTTGAACGTCTCCGAGGCAGCATAGCAGTGTATGCCAGGTGACTAATATATCGACATTAAACGTGAATCTCGTCCCGAGACATGTCCCGCGGCAAACGGGCACAGTTTCCTCTTCTGTGAAAGGATCGGAATGCGAGCATGGGACATATGCCCCGGCGATGCGACGTTCCAGAAGATGAAGGATTCCTTTGTTGCTGTCAACGGCAGATCGCCGGAAAAATAATGCGACGAAACGTGAGCTATTGTGCCCCGGGTCTCCCGGACGCGATGATCGGTGTGGTCGTTGTGGGAATATCGTTGACTTTCCGTTTACGTGCCGCCTATTAACTTCAACTATGAAGGACCGGTCTGAATACGGAAATCGCGTTGATTCATTTTTAGTTTTACACAGGACAGGGACTGCGTGATTCTATTGGAGTCACTTCTGTATTGAATTTGAAAATCTTTTTCTTTCGATGAATAAAGAAGGGAAATTAATAAGAGAGTGTCGAAAAGGTCGGGACATGTTCCGTTTTTTTTTAGCTAGAGAACTTTCATATAATTTGTGACAATTCAGCAACGCAGGAAAATAAAATGTGCTTCCTGGAATGTTGACAGTCTTGCCAACAATAATACGGTGATGTGATTTACTAATTTTGCTCTTGTTATTGTAGTATACATATCAAACTATCATACAAGTATAAATTTTAACAGATTTACGTTAGTTGGTTTTTTAAATTTATTCGCGCTAGAACTGACTTTCAGACCACAGTGCGTTGGAATGATATAGTTGCCAACTACATTTTTACTGCAGAGAATATAATCATAACGTTAACGGATAAAAAGTTATAGTAAATTTTCTGACGATAATGTTTTCGGCAAAAAAAATTTTGTGATGAAAAATGTGATTATTGCGTTTACTGAAACATACAATGCTAGAATAACGGAGATCCGCGAAATGGTACCATTGCATTTCTTTGCCATAAGTGAAAGGGGCACAAACTGTAACATTGGAATGGAGGTGTTGAACTTGTTTTTGCAAATAGGTTGCGGATCTTCACGTATTCATAATAAACCTTACCAGATGAAACAAAATCTCAAGCTTATATTTATAAGCAGTTTTTTAATATTGTTTTAGAGACAGTATCTTTGGAAACAACAAAGATATTTGAGGCACGAACGTTAGACGACTCACCCTGTATAAAGATTTAAACATCGATAAGTTTGATGCATTGAAAAGTGGATTATAAATATATTATAATGTAGAGATACCTTAAACCATATACAAAAACGAGTTCAGTAGAGCGTCAATTATCAGAACTTCGATTATCCGAAGCAGTGAATGAGAGATCTCGAAAAGGCAGTCTTCGATGGTTAAAAAAAGATTAAAGACTACTTTAATAAATAAATAAGTCTTGTTAACTGTATATTTGTATTTAAAAATTAAGTAATAATAAAGTAATTTAAAAATTGTTCGATTATCCGCACCATCTCAATCCAAATAGGTTTGGATAATCGACACCCAGAGTAGGGCATTAATCAATTAAAATTTTAACCAAGATTGATTGATTAATGTGTACGATTAAAAAATAATCATTGAAAAATGAACGATTGATTCAATCGATTGATGAAGTTAATCGTCAATCGTTAATTAAAAAAAGAAATTATCGAAAAATTAGAGACTGATTTAATTAATTGTTGAAGTTGAGATCGCCACACGGTCTATCCATAAATTGTAATGAAGATGGAGAATTGACAGAAATATATCTCAATAAAAATTAAGTTCATATCTTTTTCCGTATGCATACAATTTTGCTTCCGTATTTCATTTCGAAATTTCAGCAGTTAACTATTAATAAATTATCCGATTGACGATTACAATTGAAGAGAATATAATCATTAACCGTAATTAACGACTAAAGTAGGAGTGTAATTGTTGATTACAATTAACGATTGAAGTAGAAATTTATTCGTCAATCGATGATCAAATTTTTGCCTAATTCTATCGATGGCTTACCGTACATTCAAAGTTGATACATTAAAATACACGGAGAGAAGGAATAATACATTAAAAAAGTTTCGGAAGTAGTTTTAAAAAAACCCAGACCGTATTTTAAAAGCCAGACCTGTCGTTTTAGTTTATTGCGCGTGTTATTCGCGGGAAATTGAAAGGCTAACATGTAGTTCGGAAGGAAATCGGTAGCGATCCTCTAACACCGTGAAATATGGGAAAACTGAAGTTGTAAAAAGCTATATCGACGAGAACGGTTTCCTGGGAAAATATCAAAGACACGGTGGAAGCAGGCGCTCGTCAATTCTGAGAGGGAAACCGTGTATTTCATGATTCTACGTGGCCCAACCACATCGTATTACGATCCGTCTGTCTGGCATATATTCCCCGTATATGGAACCATACCATAACTGTTTGTCAAATGCGCTTTTTTCCGCGGAGACTCTTCCCCACGGAGGCTTATGGATGAATATCGACGTTGTCGTAATCGATCGATCAAATTTCGTCGGCTAACAGGTGTCGTGAAGCCCGGCCGGTGACAAGAACAAGTTTTTCTACTCAACGATTTTTCGAGCACGCGATCGAACGGCGCGTATCGATCATGCGAATTGAAAAACAGTCGGAAACGGGACGAGCCGCTGGACATAAAGAATATTCAAAATTGTTCAACTTCTTTGACACGCTCGCATAAAAGGCTCGGCCACACGCACACCGACTCGACGTTATCATGGACGTCGAGGCAGGTTCAGTATTTTATTCTTCATCCTTTTTGTACGAGTTAGATGCTGTTTTCAATTTTTTATTAAAAATGAATGTAGAAATAATAAAACTTCTTATACCATAATTAACTTCATTGTTTTAAAACTTGATCAACGTTCGTTTTCTACTTGTGATGACGTTTTATTTTCACCATCTTCAAGATTAGTTACCAGAAAATTGGCATTATTATACATTTCTACTAATAATTATTTGCTTTCATGAAGTCATTTACTTATACGATAATGAATAGAAACGTGTTCATTCGAGAAGACAAACTGTATTCAATTTTATTTTGTAAATGGTAATTTTAAAAATGTGTTTATCTAACATTTTTATAGGCACACACTTAAGTAAATTAATACATTAGAAATTCTGCTTTATTTATGAGAATGCTGCGTAAAACATGTCATCGAAGCATCAGTATGATCAAATTGAATTAAATTTAATTAAATTGACTGTCGTCATGCATCTTAAATTTTCAATTTTTACTTAATTATTAGTTTACGATTATTAACATGATAGAAATGCATTTATTGAGATATATGTATGTATAATAAAAATTTATTTCTTTGGTCATTTTATTGAATGTATATATATAAATTTATTGTTTTAGTCATATATTACAATAAAAATGGCCACAAATCAGAACAAGCATATGTAATATAAAATATATAATTACTTTTAACCGAGCAGATCCAACATTAAATGGAATTGCTTTAATTGCACGAAGCATTCGAAGTGGGTCTAGTAGGTCGACGTTCAAACAGTTTAAGAGTGACCGAACGCATAAAGATGGTATCAAGGCTAATCACAAAAACGAGTTCAGGAGCTCCGTTTCCAGTGTTTTAGTTCGTGCCCTTTCCTTTCATGGCGATGAAATGTAATGGTGTAAAGTGTTGTGAGAATGTATTTCCCAGATTCGCCTAGTAACTCCATGGGAACCTGGCGCTGTTACTGCCAGGAAGCGGAATTCGATGTGGCCAGCGTATATTAGACACCCGTCTCGCACGACAAGAATACTCTTTTTCATTTTACACAAACGTATCCGGTGAGAAGCCTGAAAACACCTGATGAATCGGACACGTGAAGCTCGGCCGGTCGACACGGGAGCAAAACGAAGGGGGGAGGGAGGGGAGGATGAGTAGGAGGAGGAGAGGAAGACAAGAGGGGAACCGAGCAGAGAGGAGACGAGGACGAAGAGAAAGGGCGGTCGAGCAAGTCGGAGGAAGAAACTTGGTTAATGCGCCGTATATTACCGTAATGCCGACTCTAAGTAGGAATTACATATGCGACGCACTCGTCGCGTACCTTCACGTCACCGCAAACGACATATTTCAACGACGGAAAGCCGATCGCGGCTACGTGCCTCGCTGCCAGATAGTAGAACAAATAGAGCACCGATAATTGAGGAATTTCGAATTCAATATCCACCGATCGGTGCGCGCCGTTCACGCGTGTCCTGGGTTGGCAATTCGCGGCATTTGCATCGTGCCTCGTTAACCCTGCGATCGTTTAGCACCGTGAGAGTATGACGAACTTCGCCGAACAGACGCCTAGACGTCGCGAACTCGCGACGTTCCTCCTCTACGCCAGGCGTTTCCTCTTTCGACGAACAAATCTGAAAATTAATTCTCTATTCCTCTTGACTCCAACAGATACTCTGAACAACTTCCAAAGAATTTTATTAAATGGTTAGTCACAATAAGTGACCTTCAATTACTTTCAAGATAATACAGATCAATAATTTCCTTTCGGTACAAGTACTACACATAGGGTACACCAGGAGCTATCTACTCCAGAAACACGGTAGATGTTTTTTTTTAATTGCATGCGAAAATTCAAATAAAGCACCCTGTATATTAACTAAATAAATTCCATCTTACGTCCCCCAATTGGATAATATACTAGAGCTACTCCTACGATATTAGTGCAAATTTGACTTCTAGAAAAGAATTGAAACTTAATTTCGGGAATAACATGTTTTTACCAAACCCAAAATCAGAGCGTGTTTGCGTATCTTTGCGTTTTTGAAAGAATGCAATTTGCGCATATAACCTGACATGCTAAACAGTCTGCTAACTGATACACAAACCGTAAAACCCTGAAAAAGTGTGTAACTTCTGTAACTCAAACTATGTAAAATAATGCGATTTAGGTTCAGCTGTATAGACCCCATTTTTGGGGCCTGCGTAAGCTTAATAAAACAAAACATTGCAAAATTGACAATATCCAGTGCTTTATAAAGGTACACTAAGTAATACGTGCATCTTTTATAATGAACACCTCTGTCCCTCTCAATTAGCCATATACTGAAAAAGATGTCCTACAGTATTCAAATAAATTAAATGTTAATTTTGGGGTATAAATATCATCGCAAGAAAAATTTGTATTCGCGTCAGTGCATCATGTATATACCATGAAAATTCTCTTGTACGGACACCCATGTCTTTATGTCTTTCAATTATACTGGAGAGAGTTCTACTGTATTCAAACAAATTGGAGATTCTACTGAACAATTAAAAGTTAATTCTCGGGATACAAATACCATGGGAAAAAGAATTTCTAAGCAATCTCTAATAATTATCGAAGCAACATCCAATGCATTATGTATACTATGAAAATTCTCTTACGCGAACACCTATGACCTCCGATTACACTGAAAGGAGTTGTACAGTATTGAAACAAATTGGTGATCCTGCTAAAAAATTGAAACTCAATTTTGGGGTACAAGTATCAATGCAAAAAAAGAGTTTCGAAGCAATCCCTAATGATTATCAAGGCAACATCTAATGAATCATGAACATATACAATTATACTGGAAGCAGTTGTACAGTATTGAAACAAATGGGAGATCCTGTTAAAAAATTGAAAGTCAATTTTGGGGTACAAATATCATGGCAAAAAGAATTTCTAAGCAATTCGTAATCATTATCGAGGCAACATCCTGTGGTTCATGGTCCGTGGGGCGGGTGCTTTTCAATCGACGGCCATGGCGCGGTAATCGACATGAATTTTGAAGCGTATCTGATAGCAGCACGGTGCCGCCTAAATATTTGATGAAACATTCCGGCCGCAATATGGAACCCCCGCATTCCCCCGGAAACGTTGTGATCCCTCGGATCGGCACAGCCAGACCGCCATTACTTTGATACATAACCTCTCTTCTCTCAGTCCCGCTCTGGTCATATATTGATAGCGCGGCTGCATTATTGATGGATCGGTTATATTTATGGGACAATTTAAAGCTCGCCAATCATTTCTCGGGACGAATCGATCCCGGCCCGGTCGACCCATAGTCGTTCGTTGAACCGGCCGGGTATTAAAAATTTACACGAATCGGCGGGAAATTTGAAATGCGACGTGCCACCCCCGCACGGCCTTGAAAAGGATTTACGTTTGCTACGTATTACGCGCGATCCCATTTCCATGGGAAATGAAAACGTTCACTGCAACAGTCACATTATATTCGCTGAGCCTCCAAATTATACCGCTTATTTCGTAAACCAATCGATAGTTATTTACCCTTCATATATATACATATCTGTGTTAACATTTTAATTTATTTCATACATACGTACGTATACAAAAATCATTGCATAAAAGACTATTTGTAAAATCACTATTTCCTTTAATATAATAGTTAATAATAGTAAATCTGTCTGCACGATTACAACTCCAACGCGACATAAATGAATTCGTACGAGAAATATCATTTCTGTTCCATTACTCTAATAAATTTTACTATGTAAAATACATTTCGTATAAATTTGGAGGGCTAGTAAAATAAAATTATTTCCATAAAACATTAAATGTGTCCAGACGTTTTAGTCTTTTCTTAAATTTTTGTTTATTAAACAAACGATTGCCCACAAATGTGGAAGATTATAAACATCTTAATAATAAGTTACACTGAAAAAGGCTCAAACTTTTGAACAGTATAATAATTATACATAAAAATTATTCTACAATGCCACCAACAAAACATTTGTTACAAATAAGAAATTTACTTCAGTTTACAATACGTATTCCTTTACAGTCTTGTCACCTATTTTGTAAATATTTGTAGGGAAGGTTTGAGACAAACCGATTTGTACAATCGTGAGAAAGGGAGCTGTTATTGTTTAATATTTCACGAATGTTGATGGACGCGTTTCCGTGCGGAGAGGTATAGCAATCCCCTATGGTGTGTCGAGACAAAGTTGATTTTTATGTTCGAATATCGAGAGCCAGAGACAAGACATGTCAGATGCCTGGGGCTGAGGGGACACATATGAAAAGGGTGCGGAAATAGGGAGAAGCTGATCGTGTCGTGACCAGTGAAAACATTCTCAGGAGGCTTAGAATAAAATCAAACACAAATAATTGTAACATTAAACGCGCACTGTTTACAATTAATTTTAAACCACTATCTGTAAACGCATTGCCTCAACGACGATCTCCATAAAAAAGAAACCAAATATTATTATACATATATCCATAACATACTAATCCTTTGAGGACGAGTGTCGCCATATTGGAGGCATTATGTTAGCTATATTGAAATCATATAGTTTAATTACTTAAATACTAAAAGAACAATATATAATTTTCTCTTGCTTTAACAAAGGGTCTTCAAAAAACAACGTTATTTAACAAACTCTAACATCAAGTAGTGCAAGTTTTTAGAGAAGTACATCAGCATTTTTTCAATTCCGATCTAGTAATTCTTGGCTGTAATTGTTTCTTCCGGATCCGAGAAATTGTAATTTTAATTACCACTTTTAATTACATAAAGCAGTAACGCGCGAATGCTGTGCTACGACTCGAATACTCCTGATAAGTTTGTTTGTAAACAGAAATACAGTTGACAACCATCACATTGGTGTTTCCTGTGCGTTAATGAGGAAAAGAAAAATACTGTCCCAAACATATACGGTGTTCTTTACCAAAGAATTTCGGGATGTTCGAATAAAACAACTTGAAATGCTGCTAAACCAGAATCTGACATTTTACAAACATAACGCATAGCGCGTTTCAGCATTTCGACATTGGTTTCCTGTGCGTTAATGAGGAAAAGAAAAGTACTGTCCCAAACATATACGGCGTTCTTTACCAAAGAATTTCGGGATGTTCGAATAAAACAACTTGAAATGCTGCTAAACCAGAATCTGACATTTTACAAACATAACGCGTAGCGCGTTTCATCTGAGAACCAGAGATCAGGTCGAGTGTGGCGCAGCATTATCTCAGTAGCTACACAGCCGGGGTCAGCTATCCTCTCTGCAGATTTATATTCGCCTAATCCCGTCGGCAATACGGTGGGTTGGTGTGCCGGTCTGTGTATGCCGTGGATGAGGGGTTCCCTTAATTGAAGTATTTCTTATCTAAAAACTGGTGATCCCGCAGAACCGCGAGCTGAAGACCTTTGATCCGTTAAGGTCTGCCCGGCCATGATTGCGGTGCTCTTGTCTTCTCTTATAATTGATATTGGCTCGTCGGTGTGGGCGTCGTCGCCGGTGAGTTAGCTCGAAACGACGACGGACAGACGGAGACAGAGACATTTCGATAGCCATGGAAAGGCGTGCTGCTGGCCTGGGTAGGGAACCGGCAGCTCTAATCCCCGATGGTCCCGTCTTCGAGAATAGTTGGTAATCCCACTGGATAGTTGGAGATCACCGAGTTACACCGGACACACTCCGGACGGGGGAGCTTTTATTGGCAGACGCCGCTAAGGTGGATGTCTGAAGAGAATTTCGACTTGAGGAACTCGAACTGGTTGCGCGTCGAAGGAATCGAACGATGGGACCAATAGCGCCTCGGCTTCCTCAGGTTCCCTTGGCCGATCGAGCTGGAAAGCGCTTAATGTTGCAAGTCCTGCTCGAATCCGACCAAAGACTTATACAAGTATACTTAATGCGTGGGGGTTCCGAGACTGAGACTAGGAGGCGGGCTGACGTCGCGGTACACAGCTTCGAGCAACTGTAAGGTTCCATTGAATCTTGTAAATGGTTAAGGTCTCCGCCGGATCTCGTATTAAACTGGCTACACCGTCCACGACGTCCCCCGGGGACGTTTAGTTTTGAGTATATTGAGTGGAACGATTCACGCGACATAATCTGCTTCGTCTGACCGCACACTGTGCCCTATTTTTCGATACAGGATCTTCCAAATACTGTCGCTACTCTAATTATTAGGGCATTGGTATCGTAAAAGATCCATAGGAACAGGCTACTGTCGTACGTCTGCTAAAAATCGTTCCATGAACCAAGCGCTAAGATAAATATACAAATAGATGTAGGTAGGGTTGGTTTTGTTTATAATTCAAATGTAACAGTTATGATATAAGAAGTATTTCAGTTTTATGTTTTTATTTTATTGGGATAGTTTATCTGGTTTTATTTATTCTGACGTCAGAAGATAAATATACAAATAGATGTAGGTAGGGTTGGTTTTGTTTATAATTCAGATGTAACAGTTATGATGTAAGAAGTATTTTAGTTTTATGTTTTTATTTTGTTGGAATAGTTTATCTGGTTTTATTTATTCTGATGTCAGAATTCAGTCTTTAAGGGATGGTGCATAGATGAATGACGGGATGCATATAGGACACGATATGAATGTTTGATGATTGAGAAACAACCAGAATACTTAACTTGCAGCATCATTAAGCAGTTAACCTCTTTATTATTGTAAATTGTACATTATTAGATCTTGAACTACGTCTGGAAGATTACTTCTATTAGTTTCAGTGAGAATTTGTTTGATTCAAACTCTGACAATCTTCGGATGTCATTGTGAATCAAAGAAGCTTTTCTAGTTATCGTTTGATTACAGACTAATGCTAGTTCACCTAAGAGAACGCAGAATTATTCTCTTGATCCTCTACACGTGCGAATCAGACTGGTCAGAGGGGTGACAATAGTGGCGGAGAATAAACCTAACCGCGTCCGTAAGGGTGGCTGTGCTGCTTATCGTTTTATCTTTATCACAAATATCATTTTGTTTCCTCACCGAGTGAATCTCAGGAGTGGACGTCATATCGAATTAATATCTAATTTGTAACAGCTTGGAATAATATTTTTTGAGCTTTCGTGTAAATAATGTTTCAAATCTAAAAATTCATTTTGTACTGATTTATTGAGTGTACGTCATCTCAAAATATTACATAATTCGTAAAAACATCAAGCTCGTATGAATTTGGATCATGACAAATAACAAAATTGATTAACATAATAATTGGTCCTTTAAACAGTGATTTTAATTTTCGATTTCATCGAGTATACCAAATTTCTTTAGGACTTGTGAGGTACAGAATTGATAGAGTAAAAATTATAGTAAATTTTAATTTCAGAGTTTCATTTTAAATTTCGAATTATTTTTTATTTGTGAAGATTAGAGTCGTCATTCTTCGACACTTGGTTAGTGAAATTGTAAAAAAAATTGGCATATCAGCAATCAATGCGTTAACCCAGGTCACGTTAAACATGGACAAGTGTATTTTCACATAGAGGTGGATTAATACAACATAATTCACCGGATAAGGAAATGGTAATGTGATATTAACTCTTCGTGGTCGAAGCTCGCGATATTCGCAGCTAAGCACTTTTATCATTCTGATTGTAGGCCACGATATTCGCAACTCAAGCGTGTGGCTTTTATCTAGCTCGCGCAGCTTATCATTAAGCGAAATTTATGAACTTTTCAGGTAATAATTGATAAAGCCCGAGCCTCCTTTGTACGAATGAAGGTAATTTTCACGAGATACTCGTGTCAAGAAATATAACAACCACAAAAAGTTTACTCACGCGCCCCTCAAACGTAACTTTATCTGAAAATTTAGATAGACTATATCATTTCTCGACAAATCAAGAGCACGATTTCTTTCAATATGACACACCAAGAATTTCTACTTACAATTACTTTTATCTTATACATTGTACATGTTTTTATTGAAGATTAAAAACAATTTAAAACTACTTGTCATTTGGTATGTGTGTCATTTCCACAATTCAATATTTTTCAATGTTTTCTATCATTAAATATCTATGTACATCAAATTACTTTATAAACTTTTTTGAAATTTCACTTTAATGAATTTATTTTGAATTTTCTAACAGATTTCATTTTTCTCCAGACTACAGAAAGTGCAGTTTTCTGTTTAAATTTTTCTTACGACTCATTTAGATTATTTAACGATCATCAAGCTTCGCGTGTCACGAGCCTCGCAGGTTTATAATTACCAAAGATTATATGTATATAGGCTGTGGGATTTTATGCAAATTCTTGTTTTATGTCGTCATTGGTTTTAATAAATAGAAAATGAAATGAAAACGTGGCTCCACTAAACTTTATATTTTACATCCTTTAATTACAGTCTGTTTTTCACTTGTATTTATAATTATATTTAATAGGGAATATTTGGGAAATATTGGGTGAAAAGAATATTTTAAATACTATTTTATCTTACCTAAAGCATGGGATTTTCTTAATTTCTACGGTTCGTTGATAAAAAATTTGAACATACAATACAGACACTGAATGCAAATCATTATTTCCAACAAAAATAGTTAAAATAAAATATTTCAGGACGAAATTCGAATATTTTAAATGTTCTTGAAATCAAACACTATTTTAAAAACTTATAGGATCAAATAAAATATTTAACATTAAAAATACTATTTTACCCAGCTCGATCTGCAATAAATTCTACAATTGATAGTTCTACAACGGTGCTTTGTAAATCAGTTTAGCGAAACGGATGGACCGAAATCTCCCTAAAGGTTTGACCGCCGTCAGCCGTCTATACGACCATAACTGCATATGCTATGAACATGCCATAAGGCGTCGACGTTCCGATGTGCGAAACCACGCACCCTGGTCTCCCCCGGCTAAATTCGTGAGGACATTTATGAGGATGCGCCTGTAAGATCTTATCGTCCATGAAAAATTCAACGTTTCATCTGTCCCACGGACCGAACTACCCTGCCGATCTGCATTAATTTATTTATGCCGGCCATTTAAAAGGTCCTCGAATAAATTTGACGGACGCTTTAAAATCTGGAAGGTATAAACGCCGGCGTGGTTAGAATTTCACACAGATCGGAAGTGATTAGCTATCAAGATCCATCATTCTACACTTTACATTCCAAATAGGCATTATTATTTACAGTCTGAAACTAATAGTTGTAGAATTTTTGATTTTATAATTTAATTAGACTAAGGATGCTTGTTGTATAAAAGTTTCTCTCTTTTTATAATCTCAATCTTCGGATCGATGATGGTCTGTAAAAGAAAGTTGTAATATTTAATATAAATTAAATATCTTTGAGTAGTTTAATATGATATTTACTAAACTTTATCATTGTGTGCAATATAATTTTCTGCAAATATAGAAGAAAACAAAAGTATCGATTAAATCTTGAAAGACAAATATTCTCATATAGTATTTCATATATTTATATTAAAATGAAAAATAATTTGGCAGTACTAAATTTTTTGTCAAGCACCACGGTATAAACAAGTTTAAATATATGATATTATTATCTTAAATGATTGAAAAATCAATTCATCAATTTTATTTATTTAGAGTCGTTGAAATATTGAAAAATGATTGAGCAATACTAATTTCTTTCTCAAGTATAAGACTTTCACGTCACAAATAGTTCACGAACAAATATAATTGATCAACGAATACGAATCGAAAAATGTAAAGAATGTTAAAAGCATATACGAGTGATTATGAAATTTATTGTAGTCTTTATAAACATATTTGGTTATAGGAATGTTGCATTTTAGGTATACGTTTACATTGCAGGCGGGGTCAGATATATCCGCCATAACTCACCGTAAAGAAATTAACAAACGATGTCTTTATGGTCGTGGCTCATAAAAAGTCGGAACGAGTTTCGTTCTTCGAACGTTCTGATCATGAAATAAGGACTTTGACTTTTTCGATTTCGCGACCCGATATCGGGCGTCGCCTGTACCTGTATTAGTCCCAGCCTTACAACCCCATGGATTCTCATATGCACTTAGTTTTCATTGCTGACCCATCGTATGTAATATAATATATATCGTAGTCTGTGGGTCCCCGTGGAATAATGGTCGCCCACGTTTCTCCACAATTTTCTGACCAGCTCCTAAACCCGACTACACTTTCGTTCTTAAACGAAAACGAGTTTGCTCGATCCGGAATTCTTGTCGCCCTGGGATTTCTCTACTGAATTAAGCATTTTCGAGAAACGTATTGCGACAATATTCACTTGAAAGTAAATTCTGCTCAACTCCACGAGAAACAACGAAATTTTATCAGCGTGCCTTTGAATAATAACGGACCCGATTTCTAACATAAATATTCGTCTCAAACGGTATCTCTGGCAGAATTATCGCTCATGTATCTCTTAATTATTACCGAGATATATTAATCTTTAGTTCTTTTTGTACCTTGCAACTCTATAAAGGTATACCTTACCAGTTTATAGAACCTAGAAAATGAAATATAATACATGCATACTCAATTTAATGGTAATTTGCTGAATTTTTAATCAAAGTTACGCACTTATTTATTGCGGTTTTAACACTATCGGATCCATCAAACTGACGGATTTCAAATTCTTTAGTTTACAATTGTTGAGATGGTAGATGTTTTTGAGAACCCTTATTTATTCAGACATATTTTGTAAAAATAATTCTATAATTTTTGCTCATTTTAAAAGTACGGTTTGTCAATTTTCTGAATAACACTTTCCTGCTTTAATTTTTGGAGTCTGTAACGAGTACGTGAACGTATAGAAAATGATAGGAATTATATTGTCAAAACTTGAATGCGTTTTAGTTATTTGTAAACTAACAACAAAATAAAGGCAAGATTGCAAAATAATTTTTACATCTAATAATACATCATTAGCATTTAGTTGATTTTTTTTAGCAAAAGCAGATTTTCCCTACTTCGATCTGCTGAAATTTTTACAATAACAATAGTAAATACTAAATTTTTATTGATAAATCGATTGAAACTTTTCATTTCAAACAGTAGATATTTTGAAATTTTATAACTTGTTGACTTAATAAAAGAAATTGAAATATACAGCTGCTAAGTACATTTTTACATGCCCAAAAAGTTAGGACTTCGCGTGTAGTAATTATCTCCGACATAAATTTCAAAACTTTATTTTCTACACCCCTTAGAGGGGTCTCTTCCTTAAAGGAATATTCTAGTGTAACAGGTATTGTTTCAGACTCTGTTGCAAATTTTCTATAAACATTCAGTAAAATTCATTAAAATAATCTTAGTATCTTGTTTTTAAAGAGTGATTACAAATCTATTAGTTGACAAACAATTCAATTAACTACAATGGAACATGTGATTAGAGAGTACGCTGATGGTGGCCATTTTTATGGTATAAAAGATTTTTATGTATAAAATTCTATAAAAAAGAAAGAAAAATATTGAAAATGAAAATTGGAATTTTTCGGGTTCACTGTTGTTTGTAAAGCCTGGAAAAATGAAAAAAAAATTCTGTATGTGCAGTAGTTTATAGACATAGTGGAGGCAATCATTCCCGAAAACGCATTTAAAGTTAGCCTTATCGTCAGTCTTCGATCAGAGTAAAAGATCAATAATTTCGTTATTTTCTGAAATACGCTTAGAAAGTTTCAGGAGTGTACTTCGAAAATGCGATACCTTCCATGTAAGCAAGAAGGTCACGCGACGCCTGTCAAAGAATTTCTGCATCCATCTAGGGCCGTGCTCCCCGAGGCAAACACGAATCCTGTTAATCCGTAGGATCTTAAAGTGGCGTTGGGGCAGTCTCTTATAAATATTTCACGGGCCAGTTCTTAAGGGGGTGGGAGCATATATATCTCGAGGGGTCGAACGCGGGGGTGTATAGGGTCAGGGGCGCGAGTTCCTTTTCTATTATGCCGTGATTTTTTATTGACGAAGTGGACACTGCGGATACGGGGACATCTATTACTTTGTTGCTCTTCCTGGTTTCTCCCCCTGGATGCCGGCGCTGTGGCCCGGGATCCTCGGAGGGTGGAAACTTCGAAGGAAGACCGACGGGGGTAGAGAACGGGACAGTTTTGTCCCAGGCGTGCAATGCACGGGGCCATAGATCACGCAATATCAGTTGTCAGGCAGGATCGAATGGCCGAGAGGGTGGACAACTGGACACCGACTGCCCCCGAAGTGCGAGTGATGACCCTCGAGGGAGGCCATGCAAAAACTGGTCCTCGGCAGCCTCCTCTCCCTTCGCGCTTTCACCTTTGCTGTTTATGGCGGAGGACACATAAAAAGGAATATGTAACGAGCGCAGATAATTCACGTTTTCTCTCTGCTGGGACTCCTCGGGGGTAGGGATGCTGTGGTAGCCATGGGGTAAACTTACTTTTTTCCTTCAGTCGGGTGGATATGGTTTTTTCCACGATATTCCTGAGGATTCTCCCGGCAGACCGTGAATGCAGAATTGCCGAGCCAATCCGACCGCTGACTTATTTATGCGATCGTCGATCGTGACCGTGCGAAACAATGTTACCGAGACGGGAAGCAAGTGGGTGTATTCGATTTTGCCCGGCACCCGTTCGGCCGGAGCTCTATCAGCTCCTTCCCGCTTTCAGCAATTGCAGTTTCGGGATCATAAATTTGTATTTCTATTCGGCCCCCAACCCCGTCGCTTGTCCACGCTGACCGTATAGTTGATGCGTTCTGCGGAGGATGAGCTGATTGGACTGCTTTCTCGCTATACGAAATTTCCACGGTGCATCGAGTAAGAGAGACCGGGGTTAAAAATTATCCAAGTAAGGTGTTTCGATTATTATTTATAAATACATATTATGACAGCAATCGGTAGGTGTACTTTAAAACATTAACGACATTAGACGAATTTAAAAATACTTTTATATTATTTTCATTCTATTGAACCCAATTCAGATTATATTAACCCTCGGACAACGGACGATTTTTATATCTATATAATTGGCAATGCTTAGGACCGTTCACAGCTCTAATTAACAATTTCTAAAAATTTACTTTTAATGATATCTCGCATAGACGCATTAGTCTGTCTGATATGCTCAATGAAACAGCTATTCAGTTAGTTTAATTGCCACCAATTGAATCCTTAAATGAGAATTTGAATGTTCCCGATCAAAAATGAAAAAAATTTTTAAATGGGGTCAGAGGCTACAGAAGTAAAGTAAAAATAAGATATGGAAGAAACAGAAAATCGTCTTTAATGAGTACGAAGAAAAGATTACGGCAAAATTCATTGATTTTGGAACAATATAATAGATCACTTTAGTGTCCATCGACGCGTATTTAGAGAGATCAAATGAAATTATTTTCATCCCTTGGTATATGTTCATTGACTGTTCATCTTAACAAGGATATGAATATACTCGAGCAAAATGGGCCTTGTGCAATTATTCTTTCACCTCCTAGCGAACGAACACCAAAACAGTTCGTAGAGAGTCGCTCCACAGACAAGACAAGTGCGTCCTTAGCTCGCGTTAGCACCCCTCATCCTCCGAAAGTAGCGCAGTCATCGAAAGAGCTACTGTAGCCAGAGCTACTCTATAACCGTCGAAACAATTCAGACCGCTTCAACACAGCCGTAAATTCCGCGCTGTGTTCATCGGCAAGGTCCGCGAGGCCCTTTCGATCTCTCGCACCGAATTTTTCTTTTACCTACTCGATCTCTCTCTCTCTCTTTTTCTCTTCTCTTTCTCTGGTGCGACGTCGCGAGCAAACGGAGAAAGACAGCTAGTTCGGATCTGCACGATCCGCCTATAGAAGCGTTGGACAAAGCGACAGCGGGCTCCAAAATTAGCGCGTAACAATGCACGCGGCCGGATTCAGAGACGGGGAGAGATTCGCGTGTTCCCCTTCGTCTCTCTTCTGGTTTATTCTTCGTGGTCTTCCTCGACGCAGCTACTGTCTCTCTCTCCCTCTCTCTCTTTCTCGATTTCGTTCGCGAGCTGCCTTACTACCACCTTTCTTTCTTTTCCTTCCTCCCCTTATGATCGAGACGCTGCTGGCGGAAATTCTTCGGGCCTCCGTCGCGGACTGTGACGCATGCCGCGGTTGTACGGCTATCTATAGAGATACGGGAACGCGGACCGCAAGATGCATCGTTGCACTTCTTCCCGCCCCGGCGTGGCACCATGGCAGCGGACTTCTTAACGCTTAAACGGTCCCTGTCAAGACAACCGACTACGCGTACGCGACTATTATTATAGGGAACACGCCACGCTCCACACTTCGATTAATACTGCCACCAGAATGAATTCGGCCATTTTCGAGATTTCGACGGAGCTTGCTCACCTTCGTGACCTTGGAATATAACGTAATCCGTCATAACTGGATTCCAGATTTTACGCTTTCATGACGAAAATGAATCGATCGAATATGGATCATCTACTTATTAGAATTATTAGTGTTATTATAACTATAATATGGTTCCTTTTTTAAGCAAAAAACACAAGGTTGATTCGTCTAAAAATATAGTGTTTTATTATTAATTACATAATAAATAATTATTATATGTTTCCCACGTGTTGTACTTAAAAATATAGAGAATCAACAATTAAATGTTTGTACTTCCCTATATTATCTCAGCACAAGGTTTGTATAGCACTTGTGCTCGTAGATTTTTATAATTAGAGGTTTTTTTTTATTTGTTCGTTTACTCACGAATTATCAAAATCAATTATCAATTAATTGTGCGTTTAACTGTCACTCTGTATGTCTATCTGTTTACTTTATTGTTTACTTTAAGGTTTACTCACCGAGCTGTACACAAAGCTTATATAACTATTCGAATTATAAGAGTTATTACAATTTGTAGTACCTTGTAATCGATGCGGAACTGTTTTATTTTGCAAGAAGAGCCGCAGTCTAACAGCGGCGGATCGTTGATTTTGGTTGCCTACCCAATTAACCAAAATTAAAACAAGTACAAACGATTTTTGTCTAAGTTATTTTTTCTTACATTCTTATTTTCAATTGTTCCGATTTTTATTATTTTTTTTTATCGCGAAGGGGGTCCTTCGACTGAACTTGGCCCTGGGCAGCAGCCCATAAGCATTACAATGATAATAAATGCTCGATTGTATGAGCTATTTCATGCAGAAGTCAATTTGCAATGAAAACTTTCTTGCCGAAAACATTGTCTTCAGATAATTGGCTATAACTTTTTATCCGTCAAGGCTGTCATTATACTTTCTGCAGCGAAAACGTAGCTGGCGACTGTGAAATTTTCTAGCTAAAAAATAAAACGTGTCCCAGGCTTTGCCAGACAGTGCCTTAATTATTATCAGAATGAATTCGCAAGTGCGTAGTCATAGCTAACAGAATGCGTTCTGATCATTATAACTTAGCTGCTCCACTAGAGCGGGTAGGCATTATCAGTGATAACCAATGTAAATGCAATCAGGGTTGTGAAACCCTGGACCACATAATATGGCAATTCGATCTGTACAATTCACAAAGACGGAAACGAATAGATTCCCTACTCAGTATGGGCCTCCAACTGCCCCTTAATATAGACACAATTATCGCAAAGCCAAATATCAAAGCTTGTACTAGCATCCACTCCTTTTTCCAAAGCTGTAACCTACATATTTAGCGTTAACGGATATTGCTGTTATATTCACTTGTATTTCATAGAACTCTTATTGTATTATTCCTGTAATCCACGTTATTATATATACCTACATTATTCATGTAAAGCAAAATAAACCCAAGAGGGTTTCGAATGCTTATAAATAAAAAAAAATTCGCAAGTGGAATAAATATAACAGCGAACAATAGAGATAATTCAAGACACGAAGAGACCGTGCAATAAAGCATCCAGTGCACACTGTCATCGGCTAGGTTCGCAAACGTTGTATGTATTAATGCTCTCCTCTAGGGTCGTCTCCCTCTTCCACCCCGATGCACCTTTCTTGCACATGCACGGCTGCATTGTCGTCTTTAACACTTTTTCTTCGCCACTTCTGACCAGTCCATTTCGTTCGGATGCACGCCGTTTTCACAGTCGACTGCTCCGATCCGGGACGCCTCCGAGGACGTTGCATTTACAGTTTCTTTTCCCCTTGCTCTCTCTCTCTCTCTTTCTCTCCTCGTTCGCTTCTCTGGTTTCTTTTTTTCTTGACGAGCGACGTCCTTGACGCGGTGTTTTATGTGTCGGTGATTTTACCGCGGGATACGGCCGCGTGTTGTAGGCTAATTAGGTCGTTCGCTTCAAGCCTGGGTCACATTCATTGGTTTCTTCCATTGCTCCTGGTCGCTGGCGGACGGTTCCGATTTCTTGGAACTTCTTGCGTCCGGTGCTAATCGCAAAACCACCTTGACTTTCTCTTATTGTTCGTCGGAAACGAGCTTCCCCGTTTCAGAATTTTCGGATTAATTAGACTCCTTCTTTTTGGGCGAGCAGACTTTTAAGAGGTGGAACATTGTAGCGAACAGAGTCGCTATATCAGGGGAACTTACTCGAATTCAGGAGAAAAACCCCGCCATGGCGGAGGCGCGGGGGAATAGCATCGTAAAATGGGAAGTTAGAGTGGGGGATAAGTCTTAAGGCGACTCTGGTACCGTCGGAAGCCTTGTCGTGCCGATTCTAAGGGTAGCAATATGTCCATTGCTAAAGTGAAGACTGGAATTAAGGAAGGCTGTAAGTACCAAAATAAAAATTCCGAGAAATATCCTTGTAATACTTGTATGAATGCAATTTATGTCAGGGACACTTAAAAAAATTGCAATTTGTAGTTGATACAATTTACACCAGTGGAATAATGAAAGTTTATTTGCCGTTTTCTTTGAAAATGGAACAACAAACTAATCAAACGTCAAGGAACTTTTGGCCTTGTTTCATTGCATTGGAATTTAAAGCTTACATCCTTTTCTGCGAAAAAAAACAATTTTTGAAAAAATGGTACTTAGAGCCTTTTTAATTCCAGTCTTCAATTATAGTCTCCAGAAAATCACAGAAAATATAAGGAACTAGACAGATAGAATTACCAGGCTGGAAAGAACCAAGACAAGAAAGTTCAGTCTTCAGTTTTAATAACAATTCATTTTCTTCAATATGTCATGGTGAAAGTTAATTACTACATTTCGAATTCTCAAAAAAATTGTCGACACTTAAATTTAAATTGTGATAAGCCTGGACTCGTTTTAAAGCTTTGAACTGGAGATCCATTTTCCTAAAAAATGTTATACATTTTGAAACCTGAGAAACATTGCAAAATTTTTCTTGTTGCTGAATCCACTACTGGTTTCAAGATTGAATGCTAACCTCCTGTTTCACGATTTCTTTCGTCATCAGTTGTTCAAGAGTTACATTGTTGTCGATCATTTTTTATTATAAATTATACAGAGATTATTAATATTAATATTTAGATGATTGGTGGTACAACCGAAAGGTGGCGATTCTGCGTGAAAAAATAAATCAGAAATGTAGAATGAGATTTTTTTATACAATACATTCTTGTCAGGAAAATCGAATTTGAAAAGTCAATGGAAAGCGTGCTATTAAATAGGAATCGTCTGACGCGTCTGTTCATAACCTACCGATTCTACTTACGAATGCTGAGTACGCGATCTTGATGGATTTTCTCGAAAACAAAGCCTCATATGAACAAATTCTATTCTACATTTTCGTATTATTTCTTTATATAGAATCGCCGCTTTTGCGGTTGCAAATAGACGCATCTACTGTAAAAATCCTATAAATGTAAAGCAATATTTCTGTCTAAATGTCATAAACTTGAAAATATTTATACACCGTAGAGCGTCACTTATCCGAACCACTGTTGCATCGCTGCTACCCCCATTACTTCTTAAAG
Organism: Lasioglossum zephyrum; assembly: GCA_028455615.1. NCBI lineage: Eukaryota > Metazoa > Arthropoda > Insecta > Hymenoptera > Halictidae > Lasioglossum > Lasioglossum zephyrum. The sequence continues at coordinate 21,293,915 of CM052321.1, read as the reverse complement.
GCAGTGCTGCAGCACACAGACAGCGGATCTACATTGATTGTCGTAAGCAGGAGTAAAATAAAAATTGATTTCATTCATCATCCACATCTTCATGATACATAGTTTTAAATCTATCTAATCTTTTACTGTTCTATTAAATTTCACCAATTTCTTCCTAAATACATACAGATCTGTAGTCTAATTATAAGACACAGAAAATTATTTTAATCCTCCTAATTATAATCCTCAGTCTAAGAATCACTGTGCATAGTGCATTATGTATGTATACTTGTATTTTGCACAATAAAATAAAAATTTTCTGCAGTCAATTTATTTTCTTTCTTAATATGTTTAATATGCCGAAAACAATATAAGAGTACAACGATAAACAGATGCAGATCAGGACACTGCAATCTTGCCAGCTCTCTTGCTCAAATTGGTATAGTAAACGATCCACAATGTCAATGTGGTTATGAAAATCAAGATATCGATCACGTGCTATGGCAATGTCCAATGTTTGATGAACAGAGATTAGAGTTTATCAGACAACTACGAAAACTGCATCTTTTTCTTCCTCTCTCATGCAATGCCTTACTATCCAGACCTACGGTGGAAATATGTAAAATAACATACTCGTTTCTGATTGCCTGTGAATTAAATATTTAAGAAAACTACTTGTTTACCGTCCAACGATTATTAATATGTAATTGTATTGTATTATCTAATGTATAATCATGTATTGAAAAATATTGTATGGCAAAATAATCTCTACTTTGAGATTCTAATTGCAAAATTAAAAAAAAAAAGAATTTTGTAATTCTTCTAGTGGATTTAGTGTTCCGAATTATACCTTGTCAGCTTTTTTCGTAAATCCATGAAAGCCGCTGTCTAGTTATCATTTCATCAACAATTCCTCATTCAATTAACCAATCGTCATAAAAAAAAATCCGGAAGCAATTTTCATAAGCCACGAGCGACGAAACGGTCGCGCTTGTATCAGCATTATCTCGGCGGGCGCGTTCATTTCGCAGCAATGCGTCAACCGGTTCGGCTCAATCGCCTAAACAATTCTGTCATCCCGCGGAATTTCAGCCCGTCCATAACTGCGTGCATATTGGGGGAGAACGGGTCGTCTCCGTCGCGCTCCGGAACGCGACGAAACAAATGGCGTGCCGTGGAAAATGCGAGGCAAATCAGACAATTTCACGGCAGATAATCCGGGATGTATCCGCGGAATCACGGACAGGCGTGCACACGTAGACCGAGCGTAGGGAAGGGCGTCGACGACGACGACGGCCAGGAGTCATTTAGGTGATGTAGAGAGATCGAACGCTCCTCCGGAAACAAGTTGGAAAGAGCGGCCTCGAAGGAAGAGAAAAAAAAATCCCGGATAGAGACGACGGATAAGGGCGGTTTGCGGAGGCGAAGGAGAGGGTCGCGAATACTCCGGTGCACGGATTCACGGAGCGTTATGATTTGTACCGGGGCTCAGACTTCCGTCAATAATTTTCCGGCAAATTAAACTCTAAACTTCCTCCCCCTGTTCTGTAATTCTCGGAGGAACGGCTACCAGCGAGACGTTTCAATGCAAAAACTTTCGATTCATCGGCCCGCGAGCGAGCGAGCGATCCGCTCCGCTTGCTACCCCGCATTGATTATTGTATCTCTCGCATGCTCGCGGCACCGAACATTAACTGGAATTAGTTGACTTTCCGTCGAGATTCGGGGGAATGCCGAATCATGCTGGGCTGTGCGGAATTTTCATCTTTTTCAAATAGTCGTTATTATCGGTATGGAGGGTGTAACAATTTTCTTTCGAAGTGTTTTAAACAGAGATCGATACAATTACACAAGTTTTACAGAGCTTCTATTATTATTATTTATTTATTTATTGCTTTTAACCGAATAGGCATTACGTAGCATATATAGTACATGAATAGTTTCGATACAGTAGACAATATAATACATGAATATGTTGATGTACATATATTAAATATGAATAGTTAATATATTTCTTTTCTTACACTATGCTGTATTCGTTTAGTGAAGACTTTGAATTGAATTTGATGAATACAGAAAAGCGTCAATTATCCGAACCAAATGGGATCGAGGTGGTTTAGAAAATCGAATTGTTCTGGTAATCGAACAATTCAGACAAGCAAAAAAGAATATATATATATTTTTAATTATAATATATTTTAATAATAATAATAATAATAATATAATAATAATATTTAATTTAAAATTAATAAAATTTAAAATTTAATAAAAAGTTTAATAATAATGTATATATATATGTACTCACGCAACTTA
>CM052321.1:21260319-21291523 GCA_028455615.1 Lasioglossum zephyrum | reverse complement strand
CAAACAATGTTTCAGATGAAGTTGAATGGTTTTGAGAGGGGCACATTATGATGGTACATTTTTTTTTTGTAGGTGGACGTGTAAAGGACATATGAGGGCCATTAATGTTTTTTTAAATGGAAATATATATTTTTTATTGCATCAGCTGATGCTCCTTCATATTCTTTACAAAAAAGTATTAATCTATTTGTGTAAAAAAACATTAGTTTAGGAGATATTTCAATTATAATGCCTATTTACAGAAATGGTTCAATGTGGCGTCCATCACATTGGATTCATAATATTGGCCAGAGAGTCGAGATTTCCTAACAAATTATAATTAAAATATCTCCTAAACTAATGATTTTTTTACACAAATAGATTAATACTTTTTTGTAAAGAATATGAAGGAGCATCAGCTGATGCAATAAACAATATAAGATTCCATTTATAAAAACATTAATGACCTTCATATGTCCATTACACGTCCACCCACAAAAAAATGTACCATCAGAATGTGCCCCTTCTCAAAACCATTCAACTTCATCTGAAACATTGTTTGTTATGCGTAATAATAATGACGTAAATCTAGATGGCAAAATGTGGCGCCCCACCCTGTATGTATCTCGTTCTCGGAATGTTTTTTGGAAACAGATCGTCATCAACTCTAGAACACTTTCCCCCAATCATTACAACTTCATTGTTCGGTGAGCAGATGACTCGAAATAAAAAATCTTAAGCGGAGAAGATGAAATTAAAAAGTTCAAAATTTTATTTAATATTTCCTGAAAAGTGGCGAGCAAAAGAGTCGCAATAAAACCTGAAATTTTAAGAGAAGATGAAATTCGTAGAGAATGCCCCTTGACGATTGACAAATGATAATTGACTTTGTTTGTTGGACGTATATTGTTTTATAAAAAGTACAAAACTGAATTTATTTTTTACAATTTTTATAATCACACGTGCTTGCGTAAAGAAATTTGTTGAATAATTTCTCATGGCAGCATCATTATAATCTCAATAATTAAAGAATAAATTATGTGAAACCAGTTGACCGGTACGGTTAGTGTTAATCGCGAAAGCATGAAACGAAGTAATTATAAAAAATTATGTATAAAATTGTTAAACAAACATAAGAAACGCAGTCCAATTTTTAAATTAACAAACTGTTTGAAGAGAACAAAACGTACTTGACTATTCGCTGTCATTGTTAATAGCGACGTTGCCAATATTAAATGTATGAACTAAGAGAAGAAACGCTCTAATTACCAAGTATTTGAACAGCTATTATTTGTGTATATCTTGACGCTTCTTGTTTGCTTGAAATTAGTCGTTCTGGCGTTAGCAACTGTAGTATGAATTTCACATGAAAAGTGGTTGATTCGCCGAGCGTATTCTTACTATCGTTACTATTTGCCAGAAGAGACCATCTGTCAATTCCCAACACCCACCAATACATCAGTCCGAAGCTAATGACGTATAACGTGTCCTCAGTCCACTGACCATACTTATACGTCCTTTCTTTCTAGTTGGTCAGAAGGGTCAAGCGTTTGCTGCAGGAACGCCAGAGCTCGACAGGACCCCAAGAATCGTTCACCCTCCACCTTAATAACACGATTACCGTTATTGCTGAAATTTAGAGAAGCGCATATGTCAACCGAACGGCCACATACGGAGTTTCATATAAGCCGTTTTCCCTGGAAAATGTTCAAAAGTGCATCTATTATTGGTGAGCAATTTTTCTGTGATTAATGCTCCAACTGCTGTGTCGTCTCTATAATAAGTATTTTGGGGGAGTCGCCTAACGCTGGACAGCACTTTATGCCGGACACTAACATTTTCGTAAATAATTGTAATGAAAAATAAATAGGAACAAAGGATTCAATAAAACCAAACTATGCTGTCAAGTGTTACTGCTAAAGAAAGTGCATATATAATTTCCTTTTAAGGTAATAATAAAAATAGGATTGAATGTTTAAGTTGCCAAGAATGGCCACAATCTGTTTCTTATGATTTGTAAGTCGAAGCTTAATAAAAATTTATGTTACGTAAATATCAATGTAGTTCTTAATTCAATTTTCGAATTGCTCATAATGACCACTATTTGTTTCTGTAAAACCGAAAGTCAAGATTACACATAGGAGGTGATGAAATGATGAACTATGCTGTCAAGTGTTACTGCTAAAAAAATCCATGTACAATTTCCTTTCAAGGTGACGATAAAAATAGGATGGAATGTTTAAGTTGCCAAGAATGGCAATAATTTGTTTCTTATGATTTGTAAGTCGAAGCTTAATGAAAATTTATGTTACGTAAATATTAATGTAGTTCTTAATTCAATTTTCAAATTGTTCATAGTAGCCACTATTTGTTTCTTTAAAACCGAAAGTCAAGATTTATTTATTTACACATAGGAGGTGATGAAATGATGAAGACAATAATAATTCAATGTAGCTATCGTTTTCATTTAAAAATTGAATATTCTGATTTAAATAAAGTTTATGACAAACATAAAATGCGAATTGGCAGAACTATGAAAGAAACATTAATAAAAATAACATATAATTGAAATGCAACGAAGCAACAAAGCAAAGATTTGCAACATTGTCGTGAAGGTACGTGGTAAAAGTTGGTAGAGATGTTCACGACCCTAATCAATATAAAGAATGTGTCAAGCGTTTTTTTGTATTTTTTCCGTTACGAGAAGAAAGCTGACGAATTCCCAGACTCAGACGATCGTGAACCTTGAAGAATCAAGGTCGTCTATTTTGTACGATCATGCGTGCAAGATGCAATGTACCGTTACTCGATCTGCAAGTCCGTCACGTGGCTATAAGAGCTTCAACATTTGTGATAGTTATCGCCCCTGCCCGTGCAGCGAATAACATTCGGACAGTTTGTCGTATTATCGACATATTACGCAGCGCATGATGGCAATTCCAATGAAAATAGTTTTGCCATTTTCGAACGGTAATCTTGTCGAGTGCTGAATTACGGGGTGACAGAAAATAATCTGAGTCTTGAAACTTAGGCTACTCCCCGTTACGAGCAGAAAACTGTCGTAAGAATAACATTCCTATATTTCTAAATTCCAATATTCGAATATTCCATATTCTTATACCACCTATTTTAATATTCCAATATTCCTATATATCCTATTCTTACATTGCCTATTCCTATATTTCAATATTCGTGTAATCCCTATTCCTACATTCTCTATTTCTATGTTCTCTATTCCTGTATTTCCTATTACTATATTCCAATATTCATACATTACAATATTTCTGTATTTCCATTTCCTATCCTATATTCTCTATGCATATATTTCCTATTCCTATAACCCTTATTGCTATATTTCATATTCCTGTATCCACTATTTCTATCCCTACATTACCTATTTCTCTATTATTTCTTCCTGTATTGGTTATTGTAATATTCCCTATTCCTATATTCACTGTTCTTATATTCCCTATTCAAATATTTCCTATTCCTATATTCCCTATTCCTATATTCACTGATCTTATATTAATTATGTCTATTCCTATTTTTATTCCTATATTTCAATATTCTTACAATTCCTATTGTAGGAATTGTAACCAATATTCTAATTTAACTTCGTATTATCACTTTTACATTACCACATTCAAGAGCACGTAGTAATTAAAATTTCCTTTAGTCCCTTCAATATATCGGGTCGTTAAGTATGAAACTTGACAAATTTCAAACACATTTGTCAAGTTTCATACGTCACGACCTGATAAAACCACGCGAAGACAACTGAAAATTATAAACGTTTATTTTAAGTTCTTGTAAATGTGAGTTTCCTTTCTGTTAAAGAATTTGTGAATAATTATAGTCGATGTCCGAACACAGATGTAAAATTCTAAGAATGAAATTGTGGAAGTAATTCCAAGGAAAACTGAAAACAGCAGATTCTGCAAAACACTCGGTGCGCGCTGCTGCGTAAATCGGAACAGAAGAAGCAGTCGAATGATTTCTTGGTTGCCGACGAGTTAAATCGTGCAATCTTAATGCTATTAAAATCAATGATAGTGCCTTTGGATTGAGTTCGTGGGAGTTGGCATCACGCGACCAGGTCTTCGAGGAACGAAACGGCGAGATGAGAGAGAAAACCAGCACCGCCACGTGTTTTTAATAATTGATAATCTGCACAGGAGTTTGTGAGAACCCGCGGCTCTCGGAACTGTTGCATGAACGTGCCCTTCTTTCCTCGCAGACATCTGCTTACCGAGACGATCATCGTAACCATCGAGTGAAATGCGAATAGAGAATAAAGTAAATTAAAAATCTTGCTTTTTAATATTTGAAATTCTTTTACGCCATTTTCTGTCGTTTCGAATATTTGTAGCTCATCCAAATTGTATTATGTTGTTACATAAAGTCAATGCAATTTTACCTAGACGATCATCGTAACCATCGAGTGAAATGCGAATAGAGAATAAAGTAAATTAAAAATCTTGCTTTTTAATATTTGAAATTCTTTTACGCCATCTTCTGTCGTTTCGAATATTTGTAGCTCATTCAAATTGTATTATGTTGTTACATAAAGTCAATGCAATTTATAAGTACACGGTAGCGCAATAAATATGATATATTTTTAAAACATTCCTGAAGACGCGCGACGTAAAAGTATATCTTGCTAAATGAATGTTTCCACCGTTTCACCGCTTTAAATACCATCTCTGAAAATGGTAATGGAACAAATTCTCCAAACTGCCATTTATAGCGGAACGCTTGTATCTATTATGTCTGTCTTGATAAATATGAAATGCAGCAAACTTTATTTCCAATAATTGCCAACTTAACTTTATAATTGCAACACCGATGGATAGCTGAGATTCTTCGGATTAAAATTAGTCCACACGCGAGCTAAATCTGATTAATTTACGTCTTAATTCTATAATGAAATCGATGAAAACAGTTTGATTTACATCGTGTCTGGGCTCATTTTATTTTGTAAGAATCTCTGCTAACCATTGTAAGTACAATTGGAACGATATGACGAAAATTATTGAAAATAAAATAAAATTATTAGAAAAACTAATAGATGGACAAGAGGCTGCAATAGAATACAGAAAAATAGAGAATCGTCCTTAATGAGCATGAAGAATAACTTATGGCAAATTACTTTTTCAAATGTTTATCTATTTTTTTCACAAGAAGCCAGAAAATTAACGTTTGAATGTGCAAGAAAACTTAACTTACCCAAAATTCCACCTTCTTGATAGCTAAAGAATTAAATGCAATATATGTCAAAGTAAAATTTCATACGAACGATAATGTTTGAGTTATTATATTTACATTGTATCGTTTTCATGTTCTGTTAAACATAGCATAGTTTTGTTAACCTAAACCTAAATAAATCAATATGATTGACACAATAATGTTATATTTCATTAAAGTTTCAATTATTATTAAATTGTATTCTTTAGTAATAACTTGTCCCATTGTGAGAACTACTTGCCCAAGGACAAATAACAATTACAATATTTTAATTGTAGGGTTAGAATTTTAATAATAAATTTAACAATAAATATACTCGTTGAACATGAGAATACCTATGCTATTTCTACGTCATTTTGTATGTTTCTTCAAAATCGAAACGTATAATGCCTGTCTTTCCTACCTTCCTCCGGCGACTAGCCTAATTTTTCGCAAACTTGACCATCTTGCCGCGGAATTGGTTGATCGCAAACGGAATGGTTTTTACAGGAGCTTCAATCGGAGGCGTACGGATAACCGTATCTCTATATGGAAGTAGGTAATGCAGATTGTAGATCCCATCGGATCCGCAAATGTCGACCGGTCGGTTCGCAAGCTCCCGGGGAAAGAAAAGCAACACGGGCTTGGATTCACGGGGGCGAAACAACACGCGGAGCTTCAGAGGAGCCAGATAACCGGTTTCGATCGGTCCAACACGCCCGAAACATAAACGGAACAGAAACCGTCGGCCGTGTAACCGTTGGCAATCTGTATACATCAATACGTGTAATTTCGAGCGACAGTATCAGCAGCGGCGTGGCAGTGTATGATGCCGTCGGTGCAGCTGCATCCCCCGATGCTCTGCCTCTATAGCCACGAATTGTACGCGATGTTCTATACGGCTCACAAGTTTCCCTGGGGGGCGTGCGGGGGCGGGCGAACGGGGGCGAGCGACGGTTTCCCGGAACCCGTCGACTATACAGCCTTCCTGGATGGATACAGAGGCTAGGATTAGAGCTGATTGGGCCGGCCTCGTCGTGATTAGAGATGTTATCAGGCCGGTTACGCTCTCACCAGCGATCACCCTCTGTATCGTGGCTACGTGTTTGCGTTCTTCCTGTGCTTCACCCCTTCCCACCGCTCGGAATGCGTGCTCTGTATCGTCGAATTGTCATACCTCCTCGTCCCTCTCTCCCTCTCCATCTCTATCTCTCACTCCCTCTCACCCCCCTCTCTCTCTCCACCTCTCTTGCTTTCTCTCTTCTATGTCTCCCTCTCCGGTTCGACATCCCCGCCAACCATCCCTGTCGCTGTTTTTGATACATGTTTCTTGGTTTTGTCACGTTCCGAAGAACTCGTGCCGAATCAAAACTTTTCTAGAACGTACGCCTTCGTACCCAACGCACTCAGAGTCACCACTAAAAATTGCGGTACCATTGCTTACATTATTAAACCTGGATCTGCACTGTTGGGTCTCAGAAACTCAGAGCGTCGTTAATTATAATGTGACGTCCATGAGTGGCTTGTTATTTTTCACTTTCATGAATTGTAACTCTCTGTGAAATAACAAACCATTATTGAATTTTTTTCTATGCATTCTACTAAGATCAGTTATTCTCCCAAAACCATTAAATATTCACATTTTCTGATTTTTTCTAAAGAAGATCTTTCGATTTCTCAGACCCGAGTGTGAGTTCAATGTCTCAAAAAATAAATGTTTAAGTATTGTGAGATATTCTATCAATTTCGTATTCATAAAATGAAAAAATCATTTATCTGTTTCCAATAAAGAAACTTTTACATTTTTACCTCCTTCTAAAGTCGTAATTCAATATTACACTATCATGAAATAATATTCGATATTCTAAAGGATATAAATATTGAACTAGGATGAATGTTGTAACTTTTTGTTTTATAAATTTTTGCTATATATTTAAATTAAAATATCTCCTAATATCATTTTTCGACATACATGGGTTAATATTTCTAAAGCTGCATCGACTGATTCATAATTCTTTGACGGGTCTACAAAAAATAATAATAACACCAGTATATGCAGCTCTTGAAATTAATTTTAATTTAATAATAATTATCATAATGACGTAAATTATAGTGGTAATATCTTATATCTGGTGAATTACTTGTTCAATCAATTATTGCTTCATACAATGTGTTTACCATTTTCTTTGGAGTACTTATTGAAAACATTTTTTAAGTCTATATCTTTTGTACAACACGCAAGTATGTTACAGACTCAACGATAATTGCTTTCTCTTTTGCTTTTGCACTCTCTCCGTTGTATCTCCGCCGAAAATCTCGTTACCAAACATCAGCCCTTGCATGTTTTATGTCCAGTTGCGGTACACTGGTCCCTCGAGGCTGAAAAACGCGCTAAAGGACAGATTGGAAAGGCTTTTCCAATAGATAAAGCTTCTCCGCTGACGGCTCTCCACATCAGACATGCGGTTCCTCTGCAGCTTACATAATTAGGTTACGTTTTCTTTTTCTGAACTTCATCTAGTTACCCTTGCACTGATGCATTACCACTTGTATTAATCATGAATATCTTTTTATGGAAAAAATTTGGAGTCCAAGAAATAATCTAGTCAAACTTACAAAAACATCTTTGTAGACTTTCGAAGAACAAGAATTATATCGCAGTGCTGCATCGTTATTAAATGGACAGCAGAATGTACTGCAGTACATTGAGTTATGTTGTAAATAAATATAATATTTGTATAGTTTTATGCATATCCACGTGCAGTCTCTTAAATGTGAAATTCAATTATATTCAATCGCTATATATTTTTATTGAATAACTTGATTTCTCGTAAAAATAAATGTTATAAAGAAACAAATGGTTTCACATTGTCGTGTGCCAGCAATTCAATATGGAAACTAATCTAAAATAGAAAGGTTTCCTTGAGTTATTAATCTCACCATGTTTAAGAACTCATGATATAACATTAATTAATTAGCATTAACATTAATGAACTATTCGAATAGTTCACGGAATATAACAGGCGTTTAAAGAAATGCGACAGATTTCACAAGTTAACATTAATTTCACGAGTTAACAATGTGCATTTTGAACAAAAATGATTTTCATGACAAAACAATTAAATAATAGTCTACTTTAATTGCAATAACATTTTATTTCGTAGATTAATGAATTATGTCGTGCTTCTGAGTAAGAAGTTCAGATTTACTCACCAAAAATATAAAAACAATTTTAATTAGTAACTTGAGAAAAAAAAGATTATACAAAAAATGTTGGTACCTGAGTTAATTAGGGTTAATTGGGTAGGCCCCGAAATAGTGTTACTGCAGGGCCCTGAAATTAATGATCCACTGCTGAGTAAGTATCGAACAATCGCAAGTAATGTATAAATCATTGAATTCCGATTCAGGACAAGCATTATTGTTCGGTGTACTCATTGATGAAAACGAATCAAGGGGCTGAATCTGCTAGAAAAAACGTGGCACGTGTCAGCGTGAAAAGCATCAACATATTACTCGCCATGAACAGGCTCGATAGACGCACTCTCGAAAGAGTCCCTCTCTCGTTCATATCGAGGCACGGACTCGACTCAAGTGCCATTTCAATTACTCTGAAAACGATTCTCGAGTACCTCTTCATGTCCGTAGATAAAGTATCGCGGAGGCACATGCTCTCTCTCGGCCAGTCGACTGATCCACGCACGGAGCCTGTAAACGCGATGGATCTGATAATCAGGACGGCCAATCGTATCGTCTCCTATAGAAAATGGTTCTCGACTTTCAGATTGCCATCGCGTAGATCACGCTTTTATGCGGCTGCTATTACATTGTCAACATCCATCAACGATTTCAGCAGCATTTTTATTTAATAGTTTCCACGATAACGTTTCCAGGGCCATGTTAAAAAATGTTCAACGAATGAAGCTCCCATCGTTGTCGCTATTAAATGAACACTTATGATTATCGTTTATCATTGTCATTTATGATAATGATTTACGATCATTATTCATCATTTATGATCGTCAAATATGATCATCATTCATGATCGTCACTTATGATCCCTGTTTACGAACATCATTTATAATCCTAATTAACGATTTGAAGATTATCATCGATTATTATCACTTATGTTTATCATTTAAGATTATCATCGATTATTACCATTTACCATTATCATTTATCAATTTCATCGATCATTATTATTCATCATTATCCTTCTCCCATCGTTGTCGCTATTAAATGAACACTTATAATTATCGTTTATCATTGTCATTTATGATCATGATTATTACCCTTTAGCATTATCATTTATCAATGTCATCGATTATTATTATTTATCATTATCCTTCATTTTTATTACGAGCATTCACAATTATTCTTCATTATTATCTTTTATTATTATTATTCCTCATCGTGATACTATGCTGTTTGTCTATTATTCTCGCTTATTATCATCATTCATCGGTATCCTTTATTATTCTTTTTTATAATTATTGTTTATCATTAACCTTCACGATTATTCTTCATTATTAACCTTTATTATTATTCTTTATCATGATCTTTTATCATTATCCTTTATCATTATTCTTTACCATTATCGTTTATTATTATCATTTATTATCATCGTTTAGCATTATCTTGCATCACTAGACACTGACCATTATCTTTGATCACTATCACTGACAAGTATCTTAGACTACTGTCACTGACAATTATCTTTGAACACTATCACTCACCATTGTCTTTGATCACTGTCATTGGCCATTTTGCATTATCGTTATTCAAGTGTTAAGCGTTCTAACTCTTCGTCTACTGGTACCAAACTAATTAATGCTGACCACGTCATGTAGTACACCGAGTACCGTCACCGCTTGTTAGTTCGGGTGCTAAGGATGAAGCACGGTCCCAATTATTGTTAGTTGGAAAATCTAATAATCGGGTTGTATTTGGCTGCAGTTTCTCCTGTTAGCTACAGTGAAATACATCTTTCTGGATGGTGAATGCAGATCTCTGAAAACATTCGTCATCGCGACAGTGGTGGCGACCCCGGCATCACAACGCGACGTTTCCCGGCACTCATTAGCGTCTGACGGCGGCCACGCGTTCCTCCTTAAGGACGAGTCATAAATATAACTTACGGGTGAGTACCTATGAAAAATTTGTCGCGGCTTAGCCGCCAGACAGATTGCGCCGCGCGGCGTGTGGCTGCGTCTCTTAATTTCATGGCTGCCTCTAAATCTGGCGCTTACATACTCGTTCGTGTGTTACGAAGTGGTCTGCGACATCGAACGCGTTGTTTTTCAACGTTGCTTTATCCGGTCCCGTTCGATTATGCTGTATCCTGAACGATAAGGATTGTCCCGTCTTTGGGAACAACATTGACTGCCAAGTTTCACCGCTCAGTCTATATTGCTGCTGTCAAATTACTCAACAGTATACATACTGCTCGACACAGTACTCTACAGAATTAAACGGAGCAGAAGTAACAGAATGATCAGAATTAAATTAACGGAAATATTATAGATCTTTGAACAATTGTAACTTCGTATTGAAAGAAACAAACAACATGAAAGGAAAAAATGTATTGTTTTTTAATCATCGCATGAAACTGAAAAATGTAAAATAAATTCACAAAAATTATGTAAATAAAAATGATTTTTTTAAAAATACCACGTTTTTAAAAACGGACTAAAAAGTATAAAATAATTTTTCCTAGTCGCGTGCTGATTCCTAACCTCGTATAGACAGTGGTGAAAATTTGTGATTGTGAATTTTGAATTGCTATGAAGATACTTGTAAGACTTAAAACGAAAAACGTGGGGCGCAAGATGCATCAATTATCTATTTCATGCGTCCCACGTTTTTCGTTTTAAATCTTACAAGTATTTTCATAGCAATTCAAAAGTATTTCAACCGCGACATATCGAAAACAATGCCGTAGCGTTTCGCGGAGGGATGTAACGGTAAACATTTAATTGTTATTTCTCCGAAACGGATAGACTTCTTAAAATTTTTTTTTTTAAATATTGCATTGTCATCCAGTTCTAAGCTATATTTCCAATTTCAAGTCGCTAGCTCATCGGGAAGTTAGTTTAAAATCAATTGCAAATTTGTCACCGAACAGACAAATAAGAAACCGAGCTAATACAAACGTGGTAATAATTTAAGTTCACATTGAAGTATCAATTCACATTAAAATATAGTACGTCTTCACACATAATATAAATTGACATTAAAGAAAAATGAATTGTTAAATAAGATTTAAATTCCACATTATAAATTCCCATTAAAATAAATTTACGTATAAAAGTCGTTACTATAAAACAAGAGAAATTTCATTAATCCAGAAAGTGAGAACTCTTTGCGACATTACGCTTCTCCGAAGCCGTGTAACAATATCGAACACTCACACATAGTCAGCTATCTATTTCGGAGAAGCTTCTTTGACTTCTGCTGCAGGGTTTTATGACTAACTGATAAAAATCACGTTGGAGGGTGTTAAAACGCGTCGGAAACTAATATGCAGCGCACTCATCGCTAAAATACCAAGCAAACAATCACGCCTCGGGTGTCGAGTGGAAAAAGGACTTATCACCTTGCTCATTTTTCCAAATACCAGACGGAGAAGATTTTCTACTTCGGATCGTTTGATTATTATACGGGGGTTTATAGCAAGACTCAAATCGATGGACGCCTAGTATCGTCACGTCGGGTCCGGCCGCCGGTCGGCGCCGTCTCGACTCCCAATTAGCAGTTTATCGTTTATTGGTTTTCGATATTTATTTTCTTTCTGTGAAATCGAGCCGAACCACGGATGCCTCAGAATTTTTCGAAGAATGGAAATCGGCCGAATATTGGTCGCCGGGGGGGAAAAATGTTTCTAACGATCTCGCGGTTGTCTGTAAAAATGTCGACTACGTTGTTCCATCACGTGCTCCACGATTTACATAATAACAAACGGTTCATACTAATTGGACGAGAAATTGATTTCCAAATGTGTATTGACGTTCTACTTAAATTTGTTTCTTCACCATTCTGGACGTAAAAGCAAAACTCGGCTTGAAATATTACTTAATTATCTTATCGTTAATTTGTGCATTAATCTTTCATACAATCTTAGTTACACTTTATTATGTTTATACAATATCTATTTACTATATATGATTACTAATATTCAATACTAAATTTTCATCCGTTCACAGTTGTATACTTTATTATACTGCTTTCGATACCACTTTAATTATTTCTTTTTTCCTGACCCCTTCTTTTCTTTTGACATTCTAGTTAAAAAGACTTAACCTAGACGTCAATACAAATATATCCAGTTTAGTTTATACATTACATTTGTTTATTCATAAGCACACTTGTTGTTTATTGTTAAATGTGAATATAATTCATTTTTCTCTTTGTATTATTTATGCACAAGACGAGGTCAAGAAGAGGTAATTTCAGCATCATCTAATTGCTCAGGTTTCTGATGATTCAACAAATTAAAAGAGAGTCAAAGAGTCTTCTTAAAATATCTTTAAAAATATACTGAAAAAATTGATAAGCAACTGGCTAAGTGGATTTACTTAAGCAATGTCATTTGTAAAATCGTCAAAAGCGTCAATCAAATTAATAATTATAACTGGACACCGGAATTTATCTCTGACCGAATCGAACAATATTCTGACTCTAGTTCGCGATCACATAGTCGTTGTCAGAAACGCCATGGACGGAATAATGCAGTGAGAGAAATGTTAAAAAATCATTTGCCCTCATGTAGAACGCATTAACAGTTAATTTGATCAAACCCAGCGACATCGATCAAACAGGGCCGTGTGTTTGCTAAGAACATCAAACAGTGCCGACAGACGATTGCACCAGGAACATTAACAACTATTTTTATTACCGATGTACAGAACACATTCCAAAATACAGGTTGCATTGTTCCGGAGGTCGCGTTGATAACGGTTTAACGTAGAGGAATAGAGAGAGTCTAATGGGGGGAGGGCGAGGGGAGAGGCTGGCGAGCACGCGGTTTGCAAGCTTTGTAAACGATAGCCGGTCGATCAATCGATTTCGTCAAATTGTAGCAGCCGATTCTGATTAGATTTCCAATTGTTTGCGTTATTTGATGCCGGTAGACTTGGCTGATTGCGTCTGATTACTCTCACGTGCACCGTTCCGTCGAGTCGAGCATTTTCCAGGTGCACTTCAATCAATCATCGAGTTCATTTGAAGTATCTTTAACACAGCTATTCCATGATGTACCTACTTAAGTTTCTGCAAATGATAAATTTTTGCGGGTTTTACACCATCGTTTCCACCGACATGAGGCACAACATCATCATTTTGTCATCAATACTGCTGATTTTATACATTTGCGACAAAACTGTGTAAAAGACTCCAGAAGAATTTCAGGGATGTCGTCCATTGTAGCAGTTCGTCTACGATTTAGTGATTATTATTTATGATTAGACTGCGGATTTTATGCATTTATGACGAAAGAAAGGGTACGTACAGTTTGTAGCAGTGGACATGTTAAGAATATTTAAGGACATCAATGTATTACTTTCAGCTTAATAGGATAATTAAAAGAGGAATACAAATTTTATTTGGCTCCTGTGTCCTGCTACCATTGCGAACATTTTTCATTTTGCATAAGGAACCGTAGTCTATTTATGATTATCATTTATCATTTTTATTGATCATTAACCATAATCTTTGATCAGTATCACTGAGTATTGCTTTGACCATTATCACTGATCATTGTTTTTTATCACTTTCACTCACCAATATCTCCGATCACTATCACTGACCATTATCACTGACCACTATCTTTGATCACTATCACTGACCATTCACACTGACCATTATCTTTGATCAATATCGTTGACCATTATCAATATCCTATATCTGTAATCACAATTACTGATAAATATCTTTGGTCGCTATCACTGACCATTATGCTTTATCATGAGCCTTTATCAACATGATTTATCGTTATCGTTTACGAATATTATTTATTAGTACAGTCGTTTGGTTCGAAAAAATGAGGTTACCTGGAAAGTTCTCCGGGAGTTTTAAAAATCGGTAATTTTATAGATTTCCATGTGCTCTTTTCGAATTTCAACTTTGCCACCTCGTATCTTTGCCGCTCGCACCGCCATATTGGAATAATGGCGCCTAATAGCAGTGTTTTGACAATATCTCCTTTTCGACTCGTTTTACGATAAAAACATTTATATACAAAATTAAACTAGAGAAAATTTCCTACAATTTTTTTTGTAAAATCAATAGTATTGGCGTACGAGCGCCGCACAGTGTACTTCAACATGCGTTTCTGGAGCTGGGCATTCTTGTTTCTGTTCCATCCCCATTGCTCTTCATTTTGTCCATTCTCATACCACTGTTGAACCTGTTGATAGGTTCGGAACGAATGTTGTCGTGCTGCTGCTTCTGTTGGTGTTAGCGACACAATATTAAATTTACTTTTATATGCTGATTTAGTGAAGCATGCATATCTATAGTCGTTTAAAGACATGCTTTCCTTGCTTTTCACATCACTGTAACCGTATAATTCAAGGAGGAAGCGTTCTCCAGCTTTAGCAATGATCTCTGGATGCGATTGGATTTTTAAATACTTGCATAACGTCGTTTAAATTTCGATTTTTTCGGAGTACATTAATAAATTTCATTTTTCCTTAATTAAAGGGTGCACTAAGGGCATGCAAGAATAAAATATGATCTGCGGTTATTTTATCTATGATACTTTTAGTTGAAAAATACTTTTAGTTAAAACTACCAAATGACTGTATTATATGATTATAATTTAGAATCATCATTTATGATCATAATATGCGATTATAATCTATATTCATAATCTATGATCATAATGTACGATTATAATCTATATTCATAATCTGCATTCATAATTTATGATCATAATCTATGATCATAATGTACGATTATAATCTATATTCATACTCTATGATCATAATGAACCATTATAATGTATATTCATAATCTATGATCATAATGTACGATTATAATATATATTCATACTCTATGATCATAATGAACGATTATAATGTATATTCATAATCTATGATCATAATGAACGATTATAATGTATATTCATAATCTATCACCACCGACAGAAGATATGTTTTCGCGTCGTCCACTATATGAGAAGAAAGCATGTTCAACATCGCGAGCAGCCCGTCTACGATTTAACGGCCGTGAAAGAAGACAGATCAATGGTTTCAAGGGATGTTACGATTTTTCCAAGTTTCCGGAAAACCTGGGGCCACGCACCGAGTGTGTACCACGGAGCGGGAAAAGGTGTAAAGCAACCGGAGGTAGACAGATCTCAGCACTTATCGGTCTACGAGATACCCATTAACGAAACTAAAAGCCTCCCCATATATCTCGCTCCTCTCTTTCTCGCAGCCCTCTCTTTCCTTGGTCCGCGCGTCTACTGCATCCTCTCCTCTCTCTCCACCCCGGCAACCCTCATTTCCCTCGGCGCCTCCATCCTTGAGGTAGACACATCACCGTCCGTTGTTTGTCCAAGGCTTTTGTTTTACTTGCTGATATATATTGGCCCTCTTCCCGAACGCTTCGGGGGCCGGGATAGGAAGACCGGTGGGTGCGGGGGAAGGGTTTCTCTCTCCACCCTTGGATCGGTGGTCGGGGTGTCGTGGATCTTCCTCGGCCACTCTTCGGTTCTGCAATCGCAAGCCCGTTTCGAGGATTTCGCGGATTTGTTCACGCCGAATGCGATTCGATTTGCGTTGAACGAGTACGTTACTTTATACAAGCTAGGCTCACGTAACTGGGTCTCCGCTCGGCAACTCCGGCTGTGACGGAAATCCCTTTTGCGATATGCCGATGATTCTACGTATAAACGCCTGCGGCCGGAAATCGAAACAATTATGAAATCTTTTATGAAAATTATTTTGTACGTATTAGCTGTAGAAATTAATTCGTGGCTAATAAATTCATAAATTGTTTATGAATTATAAGATTTAGTAATTATTCATCAGACCGAATATTTATATAGAAAAAGGTTGAGTTTATTATCATAAAATAAATTTTATGCAAAATAAAAAATATTTCCATCGAGTGAAGACATGGAAGTTAAATAAAAATTTCTTTCTTCTTTTCGTTATTTTATGAAACTGAAACTAATACGTTAGTGTTCTTAAATTTTTAAAGACAAGTATGTTCATTGCTTTCAACTGTACGTACCAAATTTTGTTATAAATAATCAAATTCAGGGAGAAAAGGCTGCGAATTAAGTATGAACTCCCTGGACTTTGATTGTAGTTTTTGCAATACTTCATTCACTTAATGGTTTAGGTTAACGTTGTTAATTTTCAAAACGACAAGAAAATATATATAATATTTGGCCCAATCACCCTGGGTTAATAGTAAACTTCACCCGTTGCAATTGAATGACGATTTTATCTATTCATTTATTTACCTAGACTATTTTTCAAAAAGAAAGGAAATACAAACTGGGGTCACTTAAAGTACTCTGTGTTTCTAATGTTAATGTTTCATAAATTATGAACAATAAAGGTGAGAGAGAAGTACCGAAATAAGTGGTGATGGCAAACATGTGAAACGCAAATTAATTGGTTGCGGTGACACGAAGGATGTGCAAAGACAAATCAAATTATAAGGAGTGAATTCGAAATATTTTTCATGTATTCATTACTATTTTTTATAAAAGGAAATCGTCCAATATGTCCCCAACCCAAACTTTGTCATTTTTAAAAGGAAGTAAACAGTGGTCACTTTCAGTGCAGTGTAGTCCCAATGTCAATGTTTCATAAATAATTAAGACTTTACTAGTGGTAGTATTTATTAAAAATAGGATATTCAATAATTGTGCTGTACCAAAAGAAAGCATAGAAATTTTCTTTTACATTGCAATCTTAAGGGAAACTATTAGATGACGTTATTGAGGTCGACTTGTTAGTCCACAATGAAAATTGCTGTTGTTATTGAAGGTTCCATTAAAAAGTACCAGAACATGCCATATATGTATACATAGTACCATATAGAGGGTGTATCCGTTTTTTAGGCATTTCCAGTAGTGCAATGAAAAAATGTTTTAGACAAAAGTTTCTCAGTACTTGAAGAGCTACATGTTCGTGTATTCTTAAATCTGAAAAAATGTTTTTTACGTAAAAAAGTAAAGGTCACCTTGACTTTTTTAAATGGCACTATATGTTTTGGACATCATAGGATTGTTTCTTACGTCGAGACGAATTTAACAGTGTACTATACTATGATCTTGAAATGACCTCAAACTTGAAAATTTTGTGCAAACGTAATTTTAATGAAGAATTATTTCTTACAATATAAATCAAGTTACATTAGATGATCGAACTGCGATCCACCTTCAATGATACAGAACTCCGCTCTTTGTATTAGATTTTTCGTTGTTGCCATAATTAGGGCGTCTCGGTTTATGTTATTACATGCAGTTGTTATGCGATTTCGAAGTTCCTGAACATTATTGATTGCTGTATCGTATACAACAGATATTTCAAAATTGTGCAATAATCATCGGTCGGTAATGTGTGTAGAATAAAGGTGAGCATCGAAAGAAATGGTGGTGGAAAACGTGAAACGGAAATTAATTGGTTGCGGTGACACGAAGGATGTGCAAAGACAAATCAAATTATAAGGAGCGAGATAAGAGTGGGTAATGGTGGCATGAAGATTGTATCGGGATCGGGGTAACAATGGCCGTCGGCATGACGATAGAGCAATGCGGAGAGACAAATTGCACTTCAGATTGGGCGGTGTTCGCGCGCGCACGCGACAGCGTCCACGAAAACGCGCGTAATACTGGGCTCGCAGACTCTTGCAAACGGATTTCGTGGCCCGTAGCAACGCGGCCGTTTGCATGTTCCACGTGCTAACAATTCGGTCGCGGTTGCGATGCTATTTAACTGCTCCACCGCTCTGATTACTCCCCCGTGCCTCCGGGCGAATTAGGATTTAACGCGATGATCAGTCCTCGGAATGATCGTTCACGCGCATCGATTTCAAAACCGCCCACGGTTGTACCGGGAATCGAGATAACTGTGACGTTTGTTCTTCGGTTTACCATTATACAAGTTTGTTTTCGAGAGCTTCGTCGTTGCTCGCCGTCAGACCGACAGCCAAAAATTTTGTTCTTCTTCGTCTTCGGCTGCGTGAACATCGATCGTCTCACGAGCTTCGAACCATCTCCTGATGATTATGTAGGAATTAAGTCGTAACTAAAAATAACACGTCCGTAAACACAATAGTTTAACGTTTAATTCCAATTATCTTGAATACAATTAATTAAATTGTCTCATTTAAATCTCCGTCTGAGATCAAACACGTCTTTTCTATTCAATACGTCGAACCAGAATAATGAATAACGCAAATTATAAAATATGAAGAACGCAAAATAAATCAATAAGTAACTAATATCGAATCGTCGCGTTGTTACAGTTACTATCGACGAGACATTCGACAGAATTCTCACTGCTAGGAGATAACTTCTCCCTACAATTATGCTAATCTTTATGCATTCGTGGAAAATGTATTCTCGGAAATACGAGAAATTAAATAAAATGTTTTTGTTCTATTTTTATTAGAAGGAATATATTAACCCCTTGCCGTACTTTCATGAGCCAGACTCGTGATGAAGGAATTTATTGCGCCGCGAATAAAAATTTGTGCTGTAACTTGTGAACTGTAAAAATTAAAATGAAAGTTTTTAGACAAAAGTCGTTTCGTTTAGTCAGATCTACCATTTGGTACAAGATTTATCTTTTTATCACGCATAATATGTACACATTAGGATAAAAACTGTATTTAAAGGGATAAGATTTATCAACTTAAAACTCCATAGATATTGAAACGAATTGTACCTGAATCTTTCTGATATTTTCAGGTTAAAATAGTTCTGGCAATTCGATCGAATAAATATATACATCTCAAGATACCTCCTTAAAAATGTTTACCGGGAAGATTCCAACCCCCATTCAGCAAAGGGATGTTACCACAGATGAAATAAACCGCAGCCGACTTTCTGCTTGCATCCTTGAATCCTTAGGGCAGCTCGATCCTTTCTACATACACTGAAATATTCCTTTTCGAGGGAAATTTCCAAGCATCTAGCGATTTTTGTCTCTCATTTAAAATTTAAGCCGTAGTACTCAAAGAATTTAGGAAACAATATGATTAAGAATTTCGATAATGTTAGAAATCAAAATACTATATTTGACTTATTTAAACAAAATTTACATTTTGGCTTTGCTTTCTTCTAATTACCGCAGTAAATTTTTACTTGTATAAAGATTCACAATAGAAATGCTAAAACAATATCATCATAAAAATAATTATTATCAGAGTTGGGCATTGATCAATTAAAATTTTAACCAAGATTGATTGATTAACGTGTATGACTGAAAAAGGTAATCATTGAAAAATAGACAATTCATTCAATCGTATGATGAAGTTAATCGTCAATCGTTGATTACAATAGAAATCATCGAAGAATCGGAGACTGATTTAATTAATTGTTGAAGTTGATCGCCACACGGTCTCTCCATAAATAAACAAGGAGGGAGAAAGAGATAGAGAGCGGGGATGGAGAATTGAAAGAAATATATCTCAAGAAAAACTAATTTTACATATTTTTCAGTGTACATACAGTTTTGATTCTATGAATCAATGATTGTCAAGACGATACAGCAGTTAATCATTAATCAATTATCCGATTGACGATTACAATTGAAAAGAATGTAATCGTTAATCGCAATTAACGATTGAAGTAGGAGTTTAATTGTTAATTGCGATTAACGAATGAAGTAGAATTTTATTCGTCGATCGTCGATTAAATGTTTGCCCACTCTGATTAGTATAAATATTAAATAATATCGATGGTAAATTGCTTTAAGCATAAATTAATGATATCGGCGCATAGCTTCGATCAATTGTTACTCAAACACCATTTACAAATTAGCACAATATTATTTCTCAAGGTTTCAATCTGCAGTTAGATCATTTTCAAGAGAATCAAATTAACATTCCGTCTGTAATTAATAATTAAATATATATAGATATCTTGAAACCGTAGAAACAGAAAAAGAACAACAGTATAAAACAAAAGGAATTGTTACTCAATTGCTTAGTGTTGCAAAATAATTAATCTTTAAAAATTAAACATTTGTAATTGACCCACATGTTGCTGCTCGGAAAATCAGCATGGAAGTGAAGCAACGTGAAGACGTTTGGAAACGAATATGATTGATCGTATATCGATCTATTGGTCGGATACAGATTAGGCGGCAAATTTAAACCTATATTTACTAAGAACATAACATTTCTCGTTTCTTGCCTAGGTACCACTTTTTTTGTGGTATTCCTTTTACAGGATTAACATTCAATTTGATATAACCATTTTTGTATATACATTTTAATGTATGGGTGAATTAATGCATAAAGTGAGTTGAAAACAAGGATATATTTTAGAAAACTGATTAGTGTGTATAAAATTAAATATAATAATAGAGGAAAAATAAAATGGTGTCCAGTGTTGGAGAACACTGCTATAAAGCCAGTTCCACCTGAATAGTTAAAACGGCATTTTTGCGTTTGGACGCGTCCCACAGAGGAAGGAAGTGGTATTGCACGATCCTTGGGAATCGCCGAAAACCTGCCGACGTCATTTCCGCGATGGGATCGCATATAACATGGCATGACGTGATTTGCTCATTGGACTGGCCGTAATAAATGAGAAGCCCGTGAAACGCACGAACAGCGGGATGAGCCCTACGGACCTCCCACCGAATTTCCATTGATCGGAACCTGAACAGCTCTACCGATTAAAAGAATTCGTAACACTAAAGTGAGCGAGACTTCGAGTGAGCCAGGGAGCGGGAGGGAGACGAAGAGAGAAAGTAAGAGTCTAACAGGGAGAAAAGAGAGGGGGAGAAATGATTTCTTCTTCATCGAATATTTTCATTTGCTTTCGCTCGCTTTATTACTTCTCTTCAGTTATATTAGCAGTATCTTCATTAAAAAGAGAAGCAAAAACGGGACGGAGATACGAATTGGTCAATTTGTAATGCTCGAATGTTGTGCATGAGAAAACCATGACGTTTTCATTTTGGTATAACTGTGTAGGTAGACTGTATACATATATGAATTTTTATACTCGTAGTAGAGACGACCTCTAAATCGTGCCTTATGAATGAACGCATTATTATTAATTGCAAGCAACATTCAGAGATGGGCGACTAAATTTCTAGAGTTATTTGCATAAATTGACGAGTTCATGTTAAGAAAATTTTTAGATTATTTAAGCAGGTCCTTTTTTATTAAGACTTAAAGTTTGCAAATTGCAAATAAACGTTTTATAATATTGTAGGCAACATTATCAATCACATGAACAAAATATACGTTTTTTATTTATAGTGTAAAAGTGTAAACACAGTATGTAAATTTACAATCATAGTCACTTTCAATGACAAATCTTTATTACTTTTGTGTGTAATATTAAGAAATGGACGGATCATCTCTTTTACATTATTCATGTATTCCGTAGCATTTGTATATTTTCGCTAATAATTTCCTGATGAATAAAACAATAATATATTAGACACAACAAGCAGTTAAATTTTATATTCGATAAATATTTTATTACAAAAGTTGATTATTTGTGTAGCATTTAATGTTTTCGTTAAGTTACTTTGTTGCAAGTTGGTAAAAATACAGAATTTATTTCATATTCGCTGGGAACATAGAGAAAATATTTATTACATATTTTACCCAGGTTAAAAACTCGTATGCACAGTGAATGACCAGATAAAAATATGGTGGATCTGTGTACACCCTGCCAAGAAGAAATAGATGGTGCGTTTGGTATTTGGCACGATTGCCGAACATAAGACTTGGCAAATAGTAGGATGAAGTACGCCGGTAAGAAAGTAGAAATTCGATCGGTTTTCTATAGACTTCCTACTTTCTTAATGAGAACTGTTCCACTACATTGATATTTAGCAAATTATCATTCCTGTGCTCTAAAATACAATCTTTATCGTATACATTTGATACGCCACAATTACAAAGGTGGTACCAGTAGAAGAAATATAACTAATGAAATAAAACAATATAAATAATAGACAAATATTAATATAGATATATTATATTACATAAATAGTAATCAATTAACAAGTGTCTACAGTGAGAAACAAGTAAAGAACAAAGAAAATATTATAAACTTAGTAAAAATAAAATATATGTACGGAAATAACGTACAACAATTATTACATCCACTTGCACAAATTGATTAGTTTGCAATAAAATTAACAACATTAATAATTTGATTACAAATGTAAGTGCATATTTTCGTTGACTTACGAAATTAAAATTAAATATGAAATTCATAATACATAGTATGCAAAATATTTTTCTATCATAATTGAAGGATTCCTAAATTTTGTAACAATCGTTCATATGTACCCATATAATAAAACACCATATTTTACTCAAAGAATATACTTATAAAGAAGGAGAGTAAAAATTGAATGATTGCATAAATTGTTACCTAATGCGAAAAATAAGCATGAAACCGTGAAGGAATCATGATACAAACCGTAAATCGAATCTAAGTTAATATCGAACGTATGGTTATATAGACGCCTTTCTTAACATTTTCGCGCCCTAAATCCACCCCTGCAGTACTTCCCACATACTAGGGATGCCCCGTGTGTGCAGATAAGCGGATTGTCAGATCATAGAACACTTACTTCCGTGATATTGATTCTCGTATGTTTTGAAAAAGTGGAACCGAGATGGAGTGTTACATAATCAAATACACTTGCGAAAGAGATCTCTCAGCTCAATGTCAAACTTACATGAAAACCATCAGAAGAAGAACAAACATGTGAAGAAATAAATACTACATAGATATTATAAAAGAATAAACTAATTGAAAAATTATTCCTTTATACTTTTACCTTTATCTGATCCATGGATATAAAATAAATATAATTGAACATTTAAATGCAAAAATATTAATATTAGCAACAATTAGAATATCTATTTAAACTGTCAGGACTACCGGACTTAGTCTGTTCAACAATTATAGATATAATTTTAACTAATTAAAATAATTTCTTGCGTAAAATTTGTGACGCAAAATGAACTGAAAATAACAGAGCATTTTGATATGGAACAAAAATCTGTTAAAAAAATATCGACTGTTTAAAAATCCTGAGCGAATACAGAAAGGTAAAAACGATTTTCGTTGGTTTCTTAAATGTGTATACAACTTAAAAATTTTCAGAGAAGCAACAGTTCGGAGTCTGTTCAACTTTCGAATCGCTCGATAATATTCCACGGATGCCTATACTTTTGAGACGGATCCCAGAAGACTACAATATGCGTCTCGATCCTAGGAAACTATGAAATTCTGACTGTGCAAATACACGGTAAATCAGCTCCAATAATAATCGGCTCGCCTCGCCTCGCATCTGGTCATTCCCCGGTGGACTGGTTATTGTTCGAAACGAGGCGGACTTCATTTTTCATCGAGGAACGGCAGAATCGATCGTCAAACGACAGGAATGTTTCCCAAGATCCATCAAATTCTGCGTGGGCTACTCGCGCAATAAAATCTTCTGTTTACAAGCACAGTCGGGGCCGAGAATAGTCGGAACACCATCGCCGCAGGTTGTCGGTGGTGATTAGGCTAGGGAACTTCGCCCGAATTCGCATTCTTTTCGACAGATTTAAACCTTAACCGGACATCCAAATTTTTCGAAATAAACAAAATTCTTTGCTTAACATATTATTCATATTTTTCTTGGATACCGAGCTTGGTATTGATACCGAATATAATCAATATAAATATATTGATACCGAACAAGACCATCACAGTAATTCAACATCGAAACGGTTTATTCAGAGGAACAGGAGCTCGAATTAAATATGAAAATTCAGAATAATAAATTATAAATAAAAATTGGCATTCATAATTCATCGCGGTTAATATTTTCATCGTCTTATATGTTGTAGGTACTAACCAAATTCTCTAAATGTACACAAATAATTATAGACTGAGGATTTTAATGCAAAATAATAATGTTCCTTCGCAGGAAACAGGAACTACATCGAAATTTCTTTATTTAAACATTGTAACGGGTTGAAAATATAGATACTCTCAATTTTGTTTAATTTTCGCATTTTTCTAATAATCAGTTACTCAATTTTTACCATAAAGATTTATGCGAATTCGTTTCATTTTTGTTATTATTATTTATAATTATTACTATTATACTTATTATAAGTACTTAATATACTTATTATTATAAGTGCTTACTATAAGTACTTAATATACTTATTATTATTATAAGTGCTTACTATAATATAAGTACTTAATACAGTTATCAATTATAATTATTAGTGCTTCTTTCTAATCCAGATTTTTCTTATTTGTTCTGGTGGAAATTGAACGGAAGAGGATTGCCTCTGACGAGTACTAATTGACGCGGGGACCGAGTTATTAAAATTAGAAATAGAAATTGTCGCACAACTAATTGCTATCGATTATGCTGTCTAGGCGACAGGTAACGGAATGCGCGGTCAATGATGCCTCGATTATAGCTGTCGATGCTATCGTGTATCTCTCGGTTCCCGTCACTTGGCGCGATTGCCAAACAATCTTTCCACGCGCAAATAATTCACCGCACGCTGAGTTTCAATTCTACAACAAAATTGAACAGTGAAGATCTTATATTTCACTGTCATTTAGGAATATTTCGACGAAGATATTCTGGCGGACATATTTTCTATGTAACACAGCGATCAAATACATAATTTACAGCTTGTACCTTGTACCTAAATAGTGGGATTTTATGCAAATTCGCGTGTTTATAGGCCGGACTCAGGAAAACTGAAATTCAATAAAATTCTATTCCCGTCGTGAGTGATTTCGGTAAACAGAAGATCAAACTGCGCAGTATTCTGTTCTACTAAATTTGTTGTTTTGTAATTTCTCGAAGGTATTCAAGGATTAACATATTTTAACACTGAACCTGTCAGCACTGGTCAAATAACCCGTTTCGGATTCTTTATTTTACAATCATTGAAATTACAAAGATGCTTACAGCAGAAATGATTTAATAAATACATATCAGCAAAGTCGAAATAAATTGAGTC
The DNA here is from genome assembly GCA_028455615.1 of Lasioglossum zephyrum. Lineage (NCBI taxonomy): Eukaryota > Metazoa > Arthropoda > Insecta > Hymenoptera > Halictidae > Lasioglossum > Lasioglossum zephyrum. The sequence goes on along the minus strand of CM052321.1, from coordinate 21,266,113 downwards.
TTGCCATTTTTATAAGCCAACATTTACCCGCTATTTTTAGTGTTAAATTAAACAAGAGATTTCAACATTTTGATGATGGGAAAAATATTCTATATTATGGGTTGCAAATAATCAAAAACTTCATAGATATGTTAAAAATGAATTAATACAATTTAGATGTTATATTTCGCTTGAGATACAAGTCATTGGATATTTCTAAAATCATTATACATCGATATGAACTGACATAAATCAAACTTTGATTCTATTTTCGTTATAGGTGTGATATAGATTATAAATTTGCAAATCAACAAATCTCAGATGTATATTAAAAATCAACTAATACATTTCAGATGTTTTATTTCTCTTAACCAATTTATTGAATACAAATTATTGCAAATTTATGAAATTATTATACATCAATATGAACTGAAATAAATCAATACGATATGTTTCTTTCTATTGTAGTGTGTGTTATAAAATGTTGAAATGTAATATGTATTTCAACGGACATGGTTTTCACGCTGATCCTAAAATAAAAGATTAAAAATACTTCGGACCGTAAAGAGTTAACTTTAGATCTGTCGATCATGCTCAATGTTTCTTCTTCGTAATACCTGAAGCTTCAACTGATTATACGTTTTTTACATCATCCTTCATGTTTCATAAGAGGATACACCGCATTTGATAAAACGTTGTAATTACGAAAGCCATTGCAGTAATAAATAGTGATAACGAATACATTAAATTATTTGTCGTTATTTTATGCTTTATTTAAAATTTTCAACTAAAAGTCTGATTCGTATATGTTAAATAAATCTATGAGAATATCTTTCTATAGATGGTCATAAGAAATCAAAGTTGGCACATTTTTTATTTATATTAACGTGATAGCGATGAGGTATAAAATGTATTATTTTAATTTAACTACTGGTATTTATATGACTGTGTGGATTTATTGTAACTAAGAAATATTTTTCGTGTAATTGTACTACTCCATTATAAATCGCATTAGCTCAAAAACCGCAAGTAAGAAACGGTGAATGATAAAGAACGAATAAGGCCTCTCCGAAATGAATAACTCAAATGATAAATAATCTACTGTGGTTCTACTGTAATTATTAAATTATTATATATGAAGACAACATCTTCTGTCAAAGAATTTCAAAATTCAATTTTTTAGTAGTTCATGTTCTTCATTTACGAGTTAGCCATCTCCATTTTTGAGTTTATTCTACCATCGACGAGCAGTGCGTTCATTTACTAGCTCATTTTGTTAATATGTTTATTTTCCTATAAAAAGAATACACGACAATCACATCGATTGATATCGACATAAACTTTATTTAAAATAAACTGAAATATTTCAATAAAAATCGAAGACAGCATCTTGAAGGTCACCTTGTACTTCCAAATGATACATAAATCTGTAGATCATTATAGCAATTTTTATTTATTTTTTTCATAATAGCAAATTTTACCACTTCGAAACAATTGTATTTTGAAATCGGACATTTCATATGCAACCTAAAGCTTTGTCCACACCGAAGCAATATCGATCGACTTTTTCTTGCCTTCGTCTGCTTTTGTTCTGAAAAATCGGCGACTTTTTCAAAACGCAATGTCACCTAAAAGTAGCTTGATATTGCCTCGATGCGAGTATAGTTTCACCTTCAGTTACTTGTACTCCATGTCTTACATATTTTTAATCGATCAAGTCCATATCCTACAAATGTTTAATCAATTGAATACTTCAATGCAAAATAAATATTGTCAAGTACAGTCGACACCTTCGTTTATGGTTGAAACATTAAATTTAAAGTTTTTACATTACAAGCACTATGCATACATATACACTACTGTGCAAAACGAAGAAGCACCCAGCCATATTTAATAGAAAACCGCAGAAATTCAAATAAGAACACAGTAAGTTTTTGGAAAATGATTCCGTTGTTTAATTGAATAATTCTGAGAATATGTGTTATTGCGGATCATCTAATACTTCAAATGCAATAAATCAATCATTGTATTGGCTAGGCAAGAAAGTAATTTCGGTATTTTAAGGTGAAATAAAACCGAATTTCTATATTCAAGCGATAAACTTTAATCAATAAAATATTTTCTTATTTATTCTTTTTAGTAAAAGATCATCGAACAAGAGCGAGAAAATATATTATTCATTAAAGTACATTGCAAAAAATTGGGCCAAATTCACCTTAAAATCCAAAATTACATTCTTGCCAACCCAATACATGAAGATATTGTTTGTCATTATATCTTATAATTATATTGGGTGTAATCGTTAACCGGAATTAACGATTGAAGTAGGAGTTTAATTGTTAATTGCGATTAACGAATGAAGTAGAATTTTATTCGTCAATCGTCGATTAAATGTTTGCCCAACTCTGATTAGTATATAACAAGAAGTATAGATGATCTCGGCGCAAAGGTTCGATCAGAAATTAAATTAAAGCAGTCGTGCTAGTTTGGTTAAACTTTCTACGTTTCGATCCCAATATGGATCCTTTTCAAGAGAGAGGAAACAACTGCGTCTGTAAATTTTTAAAAGAGTTTTCAATATTAATGTATACTAAAAACAGATTTAAATACAAAATTCAAAATAACGGTAATGAATTACCAACCTGCTTTATGAAAAAATTAGCGACAGGAATATATGTATAAGCACATGTTGTTTCAGTGCCGGTACACAGGTTACTGTGGTACAGATTGTATCTGATTAGTATGTATAAAATTAAATATAATAATAGAGGAAAAATAAAATGGTGTCCACTAAAATGGTGCTTCTTTCTTTTGCACACTAGTGTATACGAGTAATAAAAAGTGAATAATTGTAATATCGTCGGTGAGGGGGTCATTTACCTTATCGCAACTCGCGGTCGATTTCGCGCGAGTTCTGTCACCGTCGCGTCGTCGCCGGTTTCCGAACTCGAAAAGAGTCGACGAAAGATGCCAGAAGAAAGCGGGAGAAAGAGCCAGAGAGGCGAGGTGACTTTTGAACGAATTCCGCTCACTCGGTTCGCGGCTGCTACGCATATTGTTCTATTTATGTAACCATTGTTCATCCATCGTTTAGGATAAATTTAGATGGCCGACAGAGAGGGCCGGTCTCTCGCTCTCGGAATGCCGGGTCGACTTCTTAAACGTTTCTTCTCCCGGCTTCGATTCCTCACTCTTTCTAGCTGCCACCCTCTCCTCGCGCCCCCGGATCCTCTCTCTACTTGCGTGCTATTAATGATACCGATTAATTTAGAACTATTGGGTTTCCCAATTAGCCAATCGGAGGCTGCGATATGCGAGGCTGCTCTGCCTTTCCGCAGCTTTCTTCTGCCCCAACCCGGCCAAACATGGACAGAATTTCAAGGGAAACATCCCTCTGCTATTGGATCATGTCCGAGCAGGTTTTTCTGGGATCCCTGGGCTCCTAACGATCGACGATCAGTATTTCCGATTTTTCAAATCCTCCGATTCTAGAAACATGAGAATGATTGCATGCATTCTTGTTGAATTGTACAAATGTATTCAGGCCAAAACGTTTATTTTGACGTGTTTTAATCTCATTGGGAAAAAGAATACATTTTCCTTATTTGAGGATTTTCTTGAGGCCTGAGAACACGTCTACCCCGTCGAAGATCTCGCAGTACGGCGCGGCGCGGCGGGTTCTTCGGCTCCGATGATCGCATAAATCTACGCCGCGACGATAGAGCTTGCGACGAACGAGCGAGGAAGATAAAGGACGTATAAATACGTACCCGGGGCGTGTTGTGATATTAATACAATCACGGATCACTCCCGGGTTGGCCGGCAGCCGTGCGCAGACACTAGATTATCTGAATCGGGGTGAACGACTTTATATAGCATAGCGGTGAGTGTCTTTGCGGCTCCTTGGTTCTCGCTTTGTTGTCGGGATTCGGTTGTTCAGACAGTGAATCAAAGGGTCGCGAGCGAAAGAGGCTGGGAATGGAATGAGCGGAAGTATCCGGTCGAAGTTTTTGGAGGAGTGAGCGAGGGGGCGAGAGGAGGGGGAGAGGGTTGATGCTTTTAATTTCTTCGCATGTTTTTTGGACACGACGCGGTTCGAAGATTTGTGGCGCGTTCGTCGCTCCTGGCTTGTCCGTACTTTTCCCAAATTGGTCGCCCTTTTTCCGTCGCTCTGGCCTGTGCTTTCTCAATCAGGCAAGACCCCGGACCGCCTCAAAGAAGAATGTTCCCTTTGATTGAAACACCCGTGCCAACTGTACACATTTTTCCTCGATACAGATGTTTTAATATTGCTCCGCGACACCCCTCTGCCGTGCGTTGCGTCCACGTCGCGACTAAACGCCTTCAGATAAATTAAGCTCCGCGAGAATTTGATAGATTTGCTTCTCGAGCAAATACAGCGCATTCAAAAATTGAACACTGACTTTCTGATTCCAACGATATTCAACCTGCTGTAATTTCGTAAAAAGATTAATAAATCTGGTCTCAATTTAGAGCTTGAAGACTCCACTTCCGTCTGCCACCATTCATTTTCTTCTACGAGATTTTAACATAATGTAATGGGTAGAAAACTGCGGACCGATTTCTCCTTAGAAATGCTATAAATGCAAATCTTTGTAACAACTTTAAACATTTTATCTCGTAAATGAATCTGTCATTGTGAAGATTGTTTTTGCAACGTCTCAAAAAGAAATCGATGAAAATTGAAAAATAATGTACGATCTTTTTGTCGCCGTTTTATGGAATTAAAATAGGGTCCAAGTTTGATTCTGTGCTATAAATCTTTTATTCAAAGCATAATACAACGACTAAGACAAATCGTACGTCAAGTTTTTTATGAGGAGGAAGCTACAATCTTGAAATCTACGGTGCATTCATTACCAAGTAAATTTTTTTCAACGATTTGAGCTTCAACAGTAATTTCAATTGTAAAACAACAAGTCGCTCCCAGCAACGTTAATGCAATAATTTCAATTCATAATGTAAAAGAAGTTTTCTAAGCTTCCTTTTGGTAGAGCAATTGAAAATCCTATTAATAGACTTCCGGTAAGTAGTGTGTCAAAATGGAGGTCAGTGTGTACAGTGTACACGGTTCTTCTAAAGCGAAAGCAAGTGAGGAATAGAGGGTCTGCGAGAAGAAGACCCTGCAAGAAGTGGCTATAGTGACGTACGGTTCAAGAAGGTGACTCTACGTTTATATTAAATAACGAAGGCCAGAACTTTATTAAATTTATCTGGATACCAGGACATGTAGGAATTATCGGCAACAAGGAAGTCGACTCACTTGCGAAAGAAGGGACCAAAGAAAGTCCTTCGCCAGACATCAAGGCTTCAGTCGCTGACCTAACCAGAGATCTCAAAATTCAAGCAAGATTGTCCACTAACACCCTAATCAAAAAGGAAGGTCTAGTCAAAGGTGTAAACTACGTCAGACTTTATCACAAGGACAAAGGCAAGCCATGGTACACTGGTCTTGTGCTCTCCAGAAATTTTCTGGTTTTTGTTAATAGATGTCGAGCCAATCACTATAATTTAAACGGTTCATTGGCAAGGGTTAACTTTATAGCTAACAGTGCTTGCCAATGCGGAGCAGAATTCCAAGACCTAAATCATGTTATATGGCAATGCCCAGACTATGAAAGCGAACGTAATACATTAGAAACAAAGCTCCTCAAAAACAAGTACTGTTTTCCTCTTTGTATTAGTTCCTTCTTATGTAAACCTGATATAAAAGGTCTGAAAATAATTTATAATTTCCTTAAACAATACTCCATTAGAATTTAGAAACAATGTAAACCTGTTTAATGTAAGCCAA
>CM052321.1:21247651-21260219 GCA_028455615.1 Lasioglossum zephyrum | reverse complement strand
AAAAGAGAAAATATACATCAAATTAGCTTCCGATATCCTTAGAACCACCCTCGAAAGTTTGTAACACTCACCCTTTTCAAGAACATACAATTTGGGACTATATGTACAATATATTTTTGTATATAAACTTCTTATATCGATCGTATCGTTGCTAATAACAATTGTTAAATGATCTCGGCGCTACGGTTCGATCGTAAAAAACAAACTTAACTAAGCAGTTTTGCTAATTATTTTAAATAATCAACGTTTCGGTCACTGATTTGGACCATTTTCAAGATTAACTTAAAATTGCGTCTGTAAGAAAAAAAGAAATAAAAGTTAAGTTTGTTTTTTACGATAGAACCGTAGCGCCGAGATCATTTAACAATTGATATTTTTGTATATTTCAGAACATTAGATTATAGATCTTTATGCAAACTAAAATTATCCGAGTTGGTTCTAAGGAGTATGAGAGAAATATCTTCTTTGAATAATTTCGATAAGACAAAAATAGTATAATGTTTTTTGATGTTTCGACCATTTTGTGTTTCACCTACTCGTATTTGTGGTAAACATATCGTTTATTCATAAGCTTAGAATTGCCAAGGTTTATTTATTACATATCGCCAATTTATAAATATAAAATAATTTGTTGTTATTTAGATACTGGGTTCATTGTCACATGTACGATGTACAACACTTTATATATTTATGATTATACTTTTTTTTATAAACATATTTTGAGTTGTGTCACTTTACGGTTTAGTAAGTATTTATGAAGAGGCGAATTGTTTCTCCTGTTATTGTTATTCTTTTTGTACATTCCATTTTCTTAAACAAATGTCCTATTAATTTATTTGGAAAATTTACATTTACAAAAACAATGTAAAACGATGTGTGTGCAAGAAATTTCATTTCTGTTATCTACAAAATAAAAATTAACGAATTAATATGTTGTCCTGTTGTCCTCGACTATATCTTCAACGAAACCAATTATTATTTGCAATAAGAAATATTTTAGTGGCGAAACTCTTTGTTATTCCGTAGACTCCGGATTTTTTTTCTTTCGAATACTCAATACGCTCGTTACGTCAACCGAATATATCGGATGATCCATGATCGACACCTGGAGAAACGACTCCCTTTCAAGAACGCCGGACAAGGAATATGCGCGGTCATCATCGGTTCCTCGGCCAACCTTTGATTCTCACGATTAGAATTTTTTTCCCCCGAAAGCCGAGACGCTTCTTCGTCACTTTGGAACCAATTAGACAGATGATGCTTGCCATAAATTCCGACACCAGTCCGACTATTTTGCCATAGTTACTGGGAATGAGTTCATACCAGAGATTGAAAGAGTTATGGAACTTTTTAATTGGTTTTACTTAAAGCACGAACATTTTAAAAACAACGTCTCCCATGGTACATTCACCCCTCCTACAATTCGATTAATTCGTACCGCGTTATAAGAAACTTAGAATTAATACAAAAAAAAACAAAGTTCATACAGATAAAAATTTTCATTTAGTAGGGACATATATTTCTTTCATCAATATTAACGAAGTTCTGAATCATTGTCACAGGTGCTGATTAATATCCAACGAGTTATCATGGTCACGATATTAAATCGTTATTATTTTTATTTATAGAGGGTATCCCAAAAATGTATTTCGTTGAAAAGGGTGATTTCTAAGGTTATCTGAAATAACTTTTCCCTTTACGAAAATGTTCTCCGCGGCTTTGTTAAGGAGCTACTAACGAAAAACGCGGACTACAAAAAGTTATTTCAAATGACATTAGGAATCATACTTTTCAAGGAAATACAATATTTTTGGGACACCCTGTATATGTAGATAGTTCGCAGTTCAAAGATTCTTTGTATTTTTCTTACGAAACCATCTTTCATAAATATTCTGAAACAAATAATTGCCATACAACTACTATCACACCGATTCTACGAGTACACTTCTTAAAAAAGTTTCTAAGTTAAATTAATTTTCTTTCTTTTATTTCTTCTCTTTAGGAATTAAATTTTTTTTTGCAAATTCTTTTACTGAATTATAAAATTAAACTATGAATGATTAGAAGTTGATGCTTGTTTTTAAATACATTTTGGAAGCTATAAATAGACAATGTTAAATATTTTTAATTATTTGTATTAAATATTTTTATTATATTAAATACACTAATTATGTATAGTAATAACAATACATATATATTATATCATATTTAATATATTTGGTTTTTATAACGATTGAAAAGTACAGCTCTAACGAATCACGTCAACTAAATAAACAATTCCAACATTCGGTCAGCTAAATGAATAATCTTAATCATAAAATGTTGGTTCTTCAATTTCCTACCCGTCGCCTTCGTATTTGCAATTATCTTCGCTTTGCGACGGCAGTGGACACAGCGCTGTCGTTTGCAATTAAATCAATTGGAAAAAGAAGTCTACCAAGCTCGTTCTGCGTCTAAAGCTAATAGTGAAAGACCAGGCAGAAACAGCCCCTAATTGATTACAAAAGAAGCTTAACAAATGACGATCTATTATCGTCGAAATGATACACGCTTGTTATATCGGGAATAGAAGGTTAAATTTTCAAAACCAGTCATTAAATCGTTATAAAACATAAATATCAAACATTCCTACAAATATTCATGCTTATAGGATTTTTTATAAAACTTATAATTATGGAAGCATTACAGCATATTATATATGGCTATTTTTATAATTCTAATTTCATCTTTCATTGCATATTGTACGTTTCAAAATTTGTTATTATGCACACAATAACATTGGATGACATTTGGTATGTTTTAAAACAATAAAAGGATAGAGACAAATTGTATCTGAATATTTCATACTTAGAAAAATTGCCGGTGTAGTGACATAAATTCGTCATCATCAACATCTCATATATTATTACAATATTATATTATAATTAATCAAATCAATCAGTTTTTATTGAATCGCAGTTATATAAGATGTTCAAAATTGCCCGGGAATCGGAAACCAAATTGATTTTTGGCAACACTTCCAAAGAAAACCATCTGCGATAAGTTTGGAGTCAGCACTCCTATCACAAGGGTAGTTATAGGATGAGCACGATTTAATAAATTATTTACTGTGTTCTACCCAACAAAAAATAACGAAAACATGCATGAACATTTTATCTAATAGAATACACGACAAATGAATTATTTTTTAAAAAATTCGGAAGCATAAACTTGTCAATTTTACATTGATGTTTTCAGAATGCTACGTTTATATTATTATGTTAGTTGTGTCTCACCGTGATTAATAATCACTGATTATTAATATGTATTTTTTACACATTCCTCGGATTATGCGAACCTGTTTAACAAACACTGGAAGAATATATTTCGTATTTTATTCTTACAGCTACCCTTGTGGTAGTGATATTGACTTGAAACTTGTCACGGAGGGTTTTGACATTAAATGAATTTATAATATTACTGCTAAGCACATTATTTACAACACGTGAACAAATCGGGCAATTTTATATTCGAAATACTAATAATAACGATAAATAATATATTTCTTCTAAGGGGTGTTGATAAAATAATTTCGGTTATGTTTTTAAAATTTGGAAAATTTTGAGTTAGATTTATTCCGTTGCGATCGAAAGATGAATCGTGCGAAATGCAAGGTGTTGCGAGTTCCCATCGGTTTGCGAAATGGTTAGAAAAAGAGGAAGAAAGCCGGATGAAGAAGTGCTTTCAGAGAAAAAAGGAACTCAAAACCAGCCCGACAACGTAATCGATACGTCTCCATTGTTTTCACGCGATCGAAGCTGTTGAATGGCTTGCAGAATGACGGGATCGTCCTGCTGTTTAAAATTAATGAAAATTTTTTAATATATGACAAAAATCCAAGGTTTGCAATTTGACACAGTGCAAAGTTTGAAAGAATTGAACGGCATCGACATTATTCTCGGCCTAGTAAAATTATTAAAGAATGGAAACTGTTTTTAAGTGACACCTAAATTTTACAATTGCGGATCTTTATGCAAAATAAAAATATTCTGCATCAATGGTGGGAAGCAATAGTTAAATACAAATTCATTTCATCTAATAGTCTTCTTACGTTGGAAGCAATACAATGATATTCGTAGATTTTGTTATATTACCCACTGTTCTTTATTTCACTCAGTTAGTTTCTTCGCAAATGCACAAAGTCCGCTATCAACTTATAACAAATGCAGAAAATTTAATTATCCTTATATTTAGACACTTAACAATGATCGCTAGACTGCGGATTTTATGCATTTATGACAAAAACGGGCACGTACAATTTCAAGCAATGGATACGATAAAAATATTTAAAGACATGAATGTATTAGTTTCATTTTAATAGAATAACTAATAGAAGAATACAATTTCTATTTGGCTCTTGTGTCCTGCAATCAAAGCTAACATTTGTTATGTAGCATAACGATCCGCAGGATTGATAACGGCCTCAAAGATCGATAACGAATCTGAAAATGAAAGAAACTGGCCCCCAAAAAATTTGAATGTCCCAGAGTGTAGCGACGACAAATCATGCGTCTATCGCCGAAGGATTAAATAAATGTCTATTTACAGAAAATGAGTAATCAGTCTACAGGTTGTTATTGATTTGACCGGCCGGTGTTCGAAAACCGCTAGGGGCGACGGGAGGGGAGAATGGGATGGGTGTCGGGCATAAAATTTCTGGCAGCGTGTCGCGCAATTAAAAACAACTTCATTAGCCGGTATTTAACAATCGGCGAAAAGCATGTGCAATATCGGGCTCTCAAATAAAACAGAAAATGCTCTCCGCATTCCCTCGATGCCCGCCTCCCAAAATTAATCCCCGGCTTTCTTCCACCTTGTCGAATAAAGGGCAAAAGCGAGCTTGAGCCCCATCAATAATGGCCGGCCGGTTAATTTGCATCGCTGGATGGCTGCTCGTGTATGCAATGGAACAAAGCTATAATTATTAGTGCGCGTCGTCTGTGCACTTACCGTGGTCATTTATTAAGGGGCCCGCCGGTACCCCCCTCCCCCCCATCCCCGACTCTAGGAAGTCGCCGACGCCTATGACACACACCTCTCGCGGACTTTCCGCCGAGATTATGAAGTGCCGGCGAAGATGAAATTCCTTTGTTCTAATCCGCGTCCGCTGCCGGTTAATTTGTCTGGTGCAGGTGTGTATATATAGACCGGGGCCGGGGCCACGCGAGTTCACCATTCGATGAGGATGAACTCATCTGGACGCCATAACCGATTGGAACATTCGACGTGTGTAATCGATCCACCTGGACATCGCGTCACTAATCGACAGCTTTATCATCTTAAAATATGCAGAAATATGCAAATAACTTATATGTACACTGCCGCTCGTTGGAATATGGACATTTCATTAAAAAGTTAAAACTCATGACTTGCATATATAATATAAATTTTATCATTTACCAATAATAAGTCAGTAATATTTTATTTTCTTTAGATATACATAAAATATATTACTGACTTATTATTGATATGATATATCATATTATATTTGATTATTATTATATGATATTTGATATTATATAGATTATTATATAGATTATTATATGATATGATATATCATATAATTCGTGAATTTCTGGTATAAATAATGCGAAGATCATACTAGTAATAATGAATAATTTCAAGAGAAATAATGAACAAGGAAGACTTCTTTTTTCGCGTGGTGACTTAACACAGAAATTACATTTTTATTTCATACAATGACTTTTGATGTATTTTGACAATTTTTTTATTTCATACAATTCACCAACTGAATTTTTCTACTTTTGTGACACCATGAAGGTCTATACAAAATTATTAGTTTACAATCAAAATTTCTTTTCATTGCTGAATGTAGCATTATTTAGATTCAATCTGAAAATTTTAAATGTATATCATTTTTCACTGGTATATTGTTTTATTTTCTACCACTACAAGCGTACGTAGCACTTTGTCACGTTAAAATACCAGTTTTGTAACGACAGCTGTGTAATTCATTACGTTTTCTGAATTCAGTACACACGTTTCTCAATTTAAACGAAATATTCGTTCCATGTTGTTTTTTTACTGCGTTGGAAAACGCGCAAATGGAATTTCCAGTACAGAAAAAAAAACACGCAAGAGAAAGCTCACGTGTGTTATTGAAATATTTATTTTGCAGATGTGTAAAAATAAAACAGTGAGGAATGTTCATAAAATCCAATTAAAATTATAGTCGTACCTACTTAATCGGTGGTGTACTCTAACTAGTAATTGAATGCGTTAACTCTCTCTCTCTCAATTATACGTATACATGCATACTATAATGTAAATTCACAAAATTGTTTGAAATTGATCAAAATCTAATTCGCTTTTTACAAAATGAAGTTCTGCTTCGCGGTCTAATATATTCTTAGTTGATTTGAATTATTAAGAAAAGAAATATGTATCATTTGCAGCTTGTAATTGATACAAACAATTTGCATTTTGCATAAAAATCCACAATCTAATAACAAATACATAATACTGTGTAATAAATGTTATATTCCAGGTAACACACCTATTTGCTTGAAGGTATTGCAGTGAAAAAAAGTAAAAAAAATGAAATTCAGATTCTCAATTACTATTGTTCAGTACGTTTATCGGTTCTGAGGATTCCCAAAAAACTGAAAAGTTGTGAAAGAATGCTACCGACTGCCATCTCTCGGCGAGCTATTGGACTACCTCCGCGTTTTTACGCGTTTCCATAAAAAGGCGGGTTTCGCTGGACATCAGATTCCTCGTGCTTCTGTTATTTGTAAAATATTTCTTGACTAGTTGCTTGCAATGCATTTTTTATTATTGTTAGAGAGGTACTACAACGATACACATCTTCACGACGCCTAAGAATTTTTATAATACATAGTTCGTCTATAAATAGTTCGATAACTTCAAATATTAGAGTAATGCACTTTTCCTGTTTTAAATTACAACATTATATTAACCAATATTTTCGATATCTGCAGTATGCGATAAAAAAGGATTGAAGCATTAGAAACGCGATTAAATTATTGCTTGATGAAAAAATATATTTATTCATCAGTTAATAAAATGTTAGAACAGTTTAGGCTGTTACGATGTACAACAGCAATGATTGCTAATTGTAAATGCATTTCTAATATAATAATTTCAAATACTGTCAGTTTTTTTAATTTTTACTGAGTTTTGAGGACAAAGGACAACTCAAGCTCATCCCTCTCGTCATTGCCTTTCCATTTACTACAACAAAAAACACAATATGAACTTGATATTTCATAATACTTAATTCATAAGGAAATAAAATAATAATATTGTTTAAAAATCATAAATGCACAGTTATTTGAAGAAGCAGTTATCTTAGTGGTATTTCGTGCAATATAAATCCAATGACAGATTTCTGATGTTTTTTGTTAACTAATGAGTACATTCTGAAACGGTAGTCTGTAACAAAGCTCGGTTATCAAAGAATTTATGGTTCAGAAGACGGGTTTGAACAGATGAGCAAAATTAGGTAAGAATATTCAGGAAAAGATTTCGATAGTTCCACGCACGTTATCTTTCCTCTCTAAACGATTGTACCAAAGCAAAGTTCAAAGCGAGATTCCAACGACGACAGAGGTAACAAGTGTCCAGCAGTCTTCTAAAGAGAAGTCTTCCAGAAGTCCTTTTCCGTACTATCTTAGAACTGACTCCCAAGAGGAACCGGTACCGTAGGTAGACCAGATTTATGTGCAAAACTCCGCGCGCCGTCCCCTTCGTCCAAGCTGACGGGGATGCAAGAAACGATCCCCTAGGAATCGAGGATAAACTTGCTTTTAACGATCAACGGATCTGCATAGCAGCTAGGACTAGCATTCGGTGTTGAACATTTTGGCAGTATTCTCAGAAATTCAAGGGACGTTGCAGAAAGTTCAATTCGAGTACCACTTCTTACGCAACGCTGTCAATTACAATTACCAAATTGGCAAGTACAGTAACGACGAGATTATTATTTTTGATTATTGCTTTACGAAACGAACGACACTTTTCTGGTTAAAATGAGTCCAAACGCGGTATAATTCGGATCGCGTTTACCTGCTTAATTGACGATTAAGTAGAACCTCGATTATCCGAACTGATGTTTTCTGATCTGCAGTCTAAACTTGTTTCACATGTGAATACGTTCAAAGCGGTTTTATGTACAAGACGATTTATTATAGAAATCAGTAAAGATTTAAATTAACATTGTAGCTAGGTAACTGTTCTATTATCCGAACACTCGTGTTTTGTTGGGTGTGATTTCAATCAGCATTGTGGTACGAATATATTAATAAAGTCATTTTGTTTATCCGTTGGTCTTTGTTCTGCGTCAATCATGTTTTATTTTAAAATATATTAATGAAATTGACACAATTTTTCTAAAACGTTCTAAAAATATGGAAATTATCTTATAGCACAGAATCAAGAATTCATATTAGGCTAATTCCGATATTACAAAAACTATAAACACTGTCAACGTACAATGGTGGAATCAAATCTGTTTTATTATAAGAAATCACAATAGTGGTTTTTGCAAAATTCTTCCACTGTATAAATAAACAATTGATATATATGTACATTGTATAAATTTATAAAATTGAAAAACGGTAATATAAATAAATAACTCAAAATAGAACTAAATTGCCTTTTCAAATGTATTATTTCTTGCTGTTGTTAACTATCTACAAATTGAAAATCTCCAAATTGAAAAAAATTGAAAAATATTTCTTTCGATATTTATTTAAATTGGGAGAAACTCCTGTTACTGTCAGTTCTCGTTTTTCTGGCAAAATGGGGGCCAGCAATTTCCGGGCATTAAATATTCCACGCAACAGTGTTACATTCTGTAATATTCAACTCGTACACCTACTCTAGATGCGCCTTCTGTTTTATTTCAATTCTTTCTGCTTCAATTTACATGACTTTCTCTCTTTATGCTTGTTAGATGATATCTCCGCTGCTTTTCTTGCGGCTGAATACTTGATCGAACACGAAGGAAAAAATATCTTGACATTGGTCTGCGGAACAGCTCACGAATGGTTAATCTTTTTCACATTGTACTCTCATACTCTCTCATACAAAACATTTCGAAGGAACAATCTTTAAAAAAAACTCGAAATAACAGTACTGTTTTATTAAAAATAGGCAGTTCATTTGCATTTTTCGGATGCATCATTATATTGTCCAACAATATTTATCTCACTTTGCATTCCTGTCGTTCAATGACAATGACGATAATTTTTCAGTATTTGCTGTACAATTACATATTTTCTATAGATGTAACGGTATTTAAAAAATTTTGTGTAAAACTTGTTGGAAACAGATGTCATGCTACTAAGATCCGTCGATTAGGATCTATTTTAACATTAACAACGATATGCGATGCTTACAATTGTTAATTAAATTATCGGAGCCATTCATTAATACGAAAGTACATAATTGTTTCAGATTAACCAATTTGACGACACAGCTTGTAAAATAATCTATGAAGATATTTCCATTTATTTCAGATGCTATTTAATGTTGTGTTTGATTAGTCGAAGGCCTTATCAATACTAATCTATTAACAACCTAGACGAAACAATTCTTCTATGTCACCAAATTAACAGTGTACGCCGTCGACAAATAAAATCGAAGATATAATTATTACAAATTTGTTACGTTGAAAAATGTCGGTATGTATGTTCCTTTAATTTTGACCACGAAAAACGGGTTTCCAGACTATATGTGTACAACAAGAAGTATAGATGATCTCGGCGCAAAGGTTCGATCAGAAATTAAATTAAAGCAATCGTGATCTAGTTTTGTTAAACTTTCTACGTTTCAATCCCAATATGGATCCCTTTCAAGAAAGAGGAAACAATTGCGTCCGTAAATTTTTAAAAAACTAGAAACTAGCACGATTGCTTTAATTTAATTTCTGATATACTTCTTGTTATAAACTACCTTACGATCGATAATCAACAAACACAATTATATGTGCATACTATCGAATGCAATCTACAATTTTTTATGTCAGATTCGTGACAGTGAAAAAGATCTGATTATCAACTTTTAGAAAGTTTCAATTACAGTTTGACATTTGGCCAGTAAAATCGCGTTCTCGGAGCATTGTGAAGTGTCGCGCTTCCGGCGCAAAGTGAGCGTCGTGTCGCGACATTGCGGAATTGCCCTAAACGCGGCCGAACTATGGGATTAATAGCTCGTTCTTTTGAGCGCGAACGTGACAATTCGAGGTGCACTCGAAAGCATAGATCGCATGGAGCTCCAGGCCGCCTTTCCAGGCAAACCAATGTCTCCATCGGCCACTTGGCGATTCCGCGCGCGGATCTTAGACGCGTGACCTGGACGGTTCCCACGCAGGACACGGAACACCATCACAGCCGACTGACGTATCACATACATACGTGATCATGTTCCAGTGCATCGCGCGCCCCTCGGAAATTACAATTAGATGGCTCGACGAGCAAGCAACCACCATCTGTGTTTGGCTAATCATTAGAAACCAGATTCTGATACTTATCCAGATACACGAAAGTATTCGAACGTTCGCGTCGCTGACTCCGACGAATGCAAATCGCCTCGCACATGTCTTGGAAATGTAATATGCATGCATTTTCAAGGTATTATAATCGTGTATGAGGAAACCGGTACACACAATGTCTGTTGACCCTCATACACTCGGAAATGGTTACATGGGAAATCGTCCGGAGGTACATACCTCGCCAAATTATAGTTTAGTTACAACCTTTTATTAGAAAAATACGGTAAATCTACCTATTACTGCGGGTGTGCGATTTATGAAATATGTGAAAATAAATATTTTGCCTTGAATAAATTCGTACAATTTAATGAAAATTTCTTCTCGTTGGCGAGTCAAACTAAATCACAAATTATTCCCATATTCTTATAATCTCAGAATTTGAAAAAATATTCTTCATAAAAGATAAAAGTATGACCATTTTTCTTCAATTCAAATTGCTTTAAATTGCATAGGGGAACGTTTTATTAATGTTTGTCATGTTGTCATAGTTGATTTTTAAAGTTTATTTAGATTAAAAAATACGATTTACAACGTAGAAGTCATGAATTCCTTGGTTTTTATTGTGATATGTTTGAATAAAGAAATCTATTGACTCATATCTCATGAAGGGGTCTTTATAATTGAAATAATTGTAGAATAAAAACGTCATTACTGCACAAAATTGATTTGAGATTGTCATTGATCTTTAAGAACTTTTCTTCGAGTTATTCAGGTGCGTGTAATCGTTCAATCAGGATGAATTGTCCTACGCCCAACACGTAACCGTAAAATGTTTGTTTTCTATCTCCAGGAAAACTGTCGACCAATTCTCCTATTTCCATCGTTGATCGCGTGACACAGATCGTGCAAAAATTGAACGATCAGTTCTCCAGTGACCTTCAAACAGCGCCACACGACATTCAAAAAGTTCGCAATACGTATACAGATCGTTGAACGTTTGAAAAAAAACTCTCTTAAACTCATAACTGGGTCAGATCTCAATCATGAATTGTTACGAAAAGACAAGTAATAAAAATCAGGTATAATTAAAATGATCCAAATCTTGCAGTAAACAATAAAGAGTTATTCGTTGAATTTCAGATATTTATGTAGAATAAAAGTTTTCTGCATCGTTTATGAAACACGTGAAGTAAATAGGAATTCATTTCTTTTTTTCATAATTTTAATGAGTTGAAAATAATCACAGAGCACTCAGTCAATCTTCTTATTGTTCATTCTACTATTCTGAATTTTACTATTGCCTTTAATCTACTTATTGTTATCAGAATTTTTTTTTAAAGACGTAAACTCTCATTTCCAGGATTGCAAGGGTGCGCGATGTGGCTTCTCATTTCTCGATAATGCAAAGATGGAGTTTTTCAGAAGTCAAAAACGTTAGATAGAAATCAATTTAGACCGCGATCGCCCTGAAAAGTTCTATTTTTACATTTAGAAGACTTAATTTACATTATTCGGCAGCGTAATTTGCATGATTTGCACTATTTTATATACAGTAGTTTGGGCCACCCCGTACGAGATATGTCACGCGGAATTATATTATTATATGATGAAGGGTTTTCATAAAAAAACTTACTTTGTTCTACTACCTCTCTCTAAACCTCTAAACTCTCTAAAACATTACAGAACCGCAAAAGCCACTTTCCAGTAATTAGGGTGTAGAATGTAATAAAAAATAGAGTGACCCCAAGCTTTTGGCCGGCAGTGAACATCCTGCCGAATAATGTAAATTACGCCTAAAACATAATAATAGAACTTTTGAGAGTGATCAAGAGCTAGATTGATGTTTCATCTAGCGCTTTTAACTACTGAAAAACTTCATTTTTTCATTATTGAGAAATGACAAAGCGCATCCAGCACCATCGCAATCCTAGAAATGAGTCTATACCCTTAACACTAAACCTACCCCCACCGGTCAAAATAACCGTTTTCAGATTTATTATGTTACAGTTATTGAAATAATAAAAATGATTTTATAAAAATTGATTGTATATT
>CM052321.1:21225333-21247551 GCA_028455615.1 Lasioglossum zephyrum | reverse complement strand
CTTACATTTGAAAATTTTATTGAATATTATTTAAATATTGAATTTTTTTATATTTTTCAAATATTGGATTCACATTTACTTTATATTTTTTAAACATTCAATTGATATTTCTTGTACATGTATACAATATTCAGATCCAATATTTTTCTCATATGAAAAAATGTGGCTTAAAAAATATTTTTCCAATATTTAGAAAAAATATTTATCCAATAATTTCGTGCTACTAGGGATTGTTCTCGACAACGTGTCTCCATTGCTTCTCGATCGTTCTTGTTGAAGAAGAGTCATCGAGTTTTGCCGCGCACTTGGAAACCGCGGGACTTTCCAAAAAATTTGGAACATCCGTTCAGGATCGATCGTACATATTGAAAGGATCGAAACACCTGAATCATATTTATATCTGATTTGAATGACAATGGCCGCAGGAGGACCACGAAGTATTGTTATGCGGCAACATGACGGGCCGGTGGCATTCCGTCATGCTCGCGTTTCCCAGATCGAAATAATGCTATGCGGACACATTATAATCGTAAATATGGGGCCCCGGCCCCGTTAGGAATCCGCCTGGCACCCACCTATTTCAAAAGAGAATCATAATTTATTATTACAGCGGCCGCGGATGGAATAACAATCGTACGGGTGAGCAACTCTTCCGAGAATCAGGTCGAGTTTCGATCGATCTTTGAATACATACGCGAACCTCGATCCTGATCCGCGCACGTTTTCCTTTATTTTCTCCTGTTCCCGACTTTTATTTACGGTCCCGCGCCACGGTAGAAATTTTGAATGTCCCACCGCGATGGCGGTTTTAACGATCGACGCGCTCCTCGAATCAAAACGCCGGCCGATTTCGACCTCTTGCATCGATGACGCGTGCTTCCGTGAAGTGTGGCACGATCTCGTATTTTGCGCAACAGACGTCGAATTAATTTTTTTAAAATTTAATACAAGTTCTTAGGGCTCATGGTTTTTGAGTAATATGCGAAAAACCAAAACAAGGTAATAAAAATCGTGGTTTTTCCCCCTCCAAGTTAGCACAGGGTCCTCGAGGTCGAAAACTCAGATTCGACACCCCAGAGTACTCCTAAATGACGTGTCAAAATTTCATTAAGTTCTTAATACTTTCCAGGTAGACGCCTTCTCTTCGACCTGCCGACTGGACTAATTAGAATCTCAAGATAGAGATTATTTTGCTGTAATAGAAAGGAAGTTCCATGCTTAATGGAAGTTCCATGCTGATTGTCCGAGCAGCAACATGTGGGTCAATCACAAACGTTTAATTTTTAAAGTTTAATTATTTTGCAACACTAAGCAAGTGAGTAACGACTCTTTCTGTTTTATACTGTTGTTCTTTTTCTGTTTCTACGGTTTCACGATATATATGTATGTAATTATTAATTACAGACGCAATGTTAATTTGATTCTCTTGAAAAAGATCTAAATGCAGATCGAAACGTTGAGAAATAATATTGTGCTAATTTGCAAATAGTGTTTGAGATATCATTAATTTATGCTTAAAGCAATTTACGATCGATATTATTTAATATTTAATTATTATACTTTATATATAAAAATACAAATTCCATATAAATAATCGTAGGCCAGTACACAAGCAGTTATAAACATATACAGTTTTCTTAAATTTTTAACTCACAGGCATTCGAAAACGAATAGGTTATTTTACATATTTCCACCGTAGGCCTGGAGAGTAGATCATTGCATGAGAACGGTTAAATGAATTATGTTGATCCGACTCAGCCCGCAACGCGTAGCTCAGTGTTTTGAAAGATTACTCCTTATCTTTATGCAAAATAAGAATTGAATGGGTGTCTGGAATAGGGCCTACGTCAGGTTTTTTAAATTTTATAGGAGAGCAATGAGAAACTTATTTTGCATTAACATTTAATAAAAGATACCGTAAAAAAAGTCTTTCATCTTTCAGTCTTTTTCCAATGGAACAAGGGCCTTGTCATTTTCAGCTGATTTTTATAATTGCAATTTACGGTTGAGTTCAAAATTGCGCTCCTATACAAATTGTTCCTATTCAATAGTCAATTGTGCGAAATCCTAGATATAATCTGTTAAGAAGTGGAACAGTAATAATAATTTTAAATTGTTTTAATTCTTTCCTGTTTTGTCTTTGGTATATGCCACGTTCATCAGATAACTTTTTTCCCCTCAATTCGTACTCCCTCACCTCATCTGGTGACACTGATTACTATACTGCGGATCTGCATGCATCTATAAGAAAATCGAGTAGATGAAATCGAACATCGTGGGAAAATTGGAAAAATTGAAGATGCCAATTTATGATTTCTCTTCTGTTAATATCATTGAGGGAAGAAATAACTAAATTTAGTTTCCATTTCTTGCAATCGATGCAGACGATTTTTATTTTTCATACAGTTCTGCCGTCGGACATGGGTCAGCTTATTTTTGCTCAAGTTTCACCAGAAAAAGTTTCATTAAAATCGATGTTCCCGCCACTGTGACTTCTTCTTGTTAACGATTGTATCACTTAACACTACATTGGAATACATTTATTTTGTGGGAAGAGAGATAAGCTTATAGTTAACGATGGAAAATACTTTAAATACAATATGCTGTATTTTTTTATCAGAAGAAAGGAAAATAATGGAAAAAAATAATAATGATGTAAAATAATGGATCGATCTTTTTTTCCCAAGCAACTGGGTCCACTCTCCTATTCCGTGCGTGGGACTTATAGCAGTTATAGAGGCATCGGATAAATCGAAGAAATCAAACCTGGAATACCAATCGAGCCAGTGGCCTCCAGTGAACGTGGCACGACATTGAAAGGAATGTAAATGCGTTATGAACGTCGGCCCAGTTCCACACCGTGTCACAGATCGTCCGTGGCTTACAGATTGCCCCATAAACGGGTCCCGGCTCGAAAACGAACGATTCGAGCCATGGGCGCCATACGTGATACGCACCGGATGAGAATTTCGACGTGGAACACCGTTTGGAAACACGGGTCCCACAAATTTCTGGCATCCCGTGTCCAAAAATCGACATACCAATTTTATTTCAACCTAACAACAAACTTTTCCCTCAAAATAATTCAAGCTCTCTATCGGAATTGTTTAATTTCATTCTTCTAATTTAGATGATTAGTAGAGGACAGGAATTCATATCACTCGTTTTCCTTCTCCCCATCTTTTTTTATTTTATTTTGCAATTACAATCTCAAAGTATAGATTATTTTGCCATACAATATTTTTCAATACATTGTTATACATTACATAATACAATACAATTACATATAAATAATCGTTGGATGGTTAACAAGCAGTTTTTAAACCTATACAGCTTCCTTAAATATTTAATTCACAGGCAATCATAAACGAGTAAGTTATTTTACATATTTCCACCGTAGGTCTGGATAATCTCCCCATCTTATCGTATTTTAATTCCAACTATTCTATTGTATAGTACTATGTTATTGTTACATTGCGGATCTTTATGCATTTATAAATGATAAAAATTTTCAAAAATGCTGGAGTATTAAATTCAACAGGATTTAGTAAGATTTTTATTTATTTTGGATCTATAACTGCTGTTACCAATGAAAATATAATTTTATTCGACACATCTGTCTTAAAATTTGTCTACGAAAATTGAGAATTGTATAAACATCCGCAGTGTAGGTTTTGTGCATTTATAGCAAAAATTAGTAGGTGTAATTTAAAACAGTAGAGATATTATAAAAATGCAATGATACTGTTATACAATTTTCAATCAATGAAACAAATGAAGAAAGGAAATAAATTTTTATTTCACTCCAGATAGTTGTAATCCATGTAAAACAATTTTATTTTTGATAAAGCTCCGCTGTCTAGAACGTTTAACTACGTCTAATAGAGGTAATTTTATCTGCACTGGCTACAGACACGCTACAATAGAATATCTGGAACGTGATCCCTTAGGGGGTAAACTCGTTTCTAGGATTGCAAGGCTGCGGGATACGCCTGCTCATTTCTCGATAATGCAAAGATGGGTTTTTCAGTAGTCAAACGCGCTAGAGATCAATCTAGGTCGCGATTGCCTTCGAAAGACCTTTATTGACGTTTACGAGACGTAATTTGCATTATTTGGCAGCACGTAGCTATCGCAGCTTTATGAAAATATTGGGTTGCCATGAAAGTAATTTCGGTATTTTAAGGTGAAATAGAACTCAATTTTTTTATTCCAGCAATGAACTTTAGTATATTTTATATTCTCCATTTTGTGCTCGATGATCTTCCGCCATCTTTCTAGTAGCGTCACAATTCTCCGCTTATAAAACTTCTGGTCCTAATCGGTAAAAAAACTGATCTAAGTGGAACTTCAGGTCATCGTCATTTTACCTTAAAATACCTAAATTACTTTCTTGTCAATTCGATAGCTGCATGCGCTGCTTTATGCTTCCGAATAATGCAAATTACGCTGCTGGATAATTATAATAATTAGTATTACTGCATCCATTTTCTAACTATTCTGTTGTAATTGTCGTACTTGATTTATACCAGTATAACGTGACAAGTGTTTCCTGTAAAATAAATAAAAGTTGATGTTATTGATAAATTGCAGCCTAGATTGATTCAACGTGTTTCGAGCCCATCGCTACGTCTAACACCAATTTCTGCATGCCGGTCACGTAGGATCTTTGCGAATCTCGTTCGCGATTTGCTGCTTGACACGAAGGATCCCCGCAAACATGGGAATTTTGCATATTTTTATTGTGACGAATAAACGATTCCTTCGACTCCACCATTTTGGTTGCGTTGGGACCTTCATGAACACGGAATATTTGCATTTATTTCAAAATCAATTCTGCATGAGAACCTTCGTTCACTTTTAACGTGAGAATTAATATTAACACCTTCGCGCAGATTATGCGAACACGTTTTGCATAGCGTATGAGTTGATTGCGAATGTTCATGCAAATACCTATCTTTATAGGTTATTCTGTAAACATCGCAATAAAAGAGTTTATTGCTATTATTCATTCACATTCGCCCTATTTATTTCTTAAATATACGATATTTATTTATATATATATGAATATAAAAGTGTAGTTTCTAATTAAGGACAGTGCAAATAATGTACTTATTTGCTACTCTGTCTCGCAAAAAAATACTTAAAGCATTATGGTGAAATCTGTCTTTTATTTAAATGAACATTAGATCTACAAGACGAGCGTTTCTGATTTTTCTTTTCACAAAAATACTTAAAACATTATAGTAAAATCTGTCTTTTATTTAAATGAACATTAAATCTATATACAAGACGAGCGTTTCTGATTTTCCTTTTCACAATTATGATATTATAATTATGTTTGTAAAGCTGCATTTATGGGGAATTATTTATTAATTGCCATTTTGACGAAGATAAATATAATATTAATTTAATCGAGTTAGTGCATTTTAAAAGTTCATTTTGAAGGTCATCTTAAGGGTGAAAAACAAAAAACTTCATTTTTGGTTTACAAAATTTCGTCCAGGTGAATCGAATAAGTCTTGCGGGTCGTCAGTTTCACGGGGTTTCCGCGGTGTGCCCACAGAGGATCAGTGTATCGTTGAAGGGAGTCGGAGAGCTCGAAGGACCACCAAGATCGGCGGAACGAGCATCACGGTGTCAATTAATGAGCCAGGGGGGACGGTACGTGGAACGGGGGGCTCCGCGGACCAGCAAAAGGCCGAGTTCCTCTGGTTTTGTCGCTCGGTTCCTGGTAGGCAGCTATAATAAATACATAATATGCACATAAAGGCGAGCCGGCGCGATCGAAATGATCAAGAGAAATCCTCGATCGTCCTGCTGGCGCGCCGTGGGTGGCTCCCGGCTCTTCTGAACATTGGAACCAAATGAAAATCTCCACGCTTTCTGGTGCATTCGAGCAATCACGATGGCGGTTTTTGGCCATTTAATCACTCTGCCAATCTTTTTCTCACACTGTTCGTTATTTTGCAATTACTTGTGACGATTCGTTCTTTTTTATTATTTCTAAGAATCATCGAACATCCCTTTTACGGAGACACATGTCCTCCAGACAATAGCCTCTTTCACTTCAGTTAGGGATGCTGAATTAATTCGCATCCTTGCAAATTATACCCTAGTAGCACAAAATATTATATACACATTCATATAATATTAAAAAGAGATTCAATCTCTTCTTAATATTTAAATATACATATAATATTTATTTTATATTAAGAAACAAATATTTCTTTTTAAATATGCAGGAAATATCTATTTCATATTACGAGAAAAATATTTTTTTCTAAATACAAAATGAATCTTTATTTAATATTAGAAATAGAATATTTTTTCCATAATGTTCAGATAATATTTATTTCATATTATAAAAAAAAATTTTTTTCTTATTACAAAATAAATCTTGATGTAACATCAGAAATTATATAAAATTATATAATGTAATATAAAAATTTCTTAATTGTGATAAGGTCCTTTGGAAGATAATCATAACATAATCTAATTTACTTCAGAAAAGACTTAGCAAGTTTGATAAAGTAAATTTAATTAATGAAGTGTAATTAAAATTTTGGAAAAATTGTGGTTAGTCGGAATTACGAGAACTATTGTAAGAACTGCTTTTCACGAAATTTTTATATAAGCCTGTAATGAAAATTTAAAAATGCATTTTGTTCTTTCGAACATTTCTTCGGAAGTTAATTGGTATTTTAGTTACAAAGGATTAAAAGTGGTGAAAAACTGTTTGGTTTCTAATTTTGCTGTTAGTATTATGTTGCTGTTGTTACAATCACATATTATTGTTAATAACAATTAGTTGATTATCGTAAATTTTAAAAGTATCTCACTTTGAGAACATTCTTGTAAATGTCTGTGTTTCATTTTCTGAAATGAATCTTCGAGAATTTTTTATAAGGTGAAAATGTTTAATATGATTTATGAATGACAATCTATATCGAGCATTTATTATGTACCATATTATTAGAATTGTACATTAACGCTGACTGTGTTACCAGTTGGTAGATTTTACTAATTTAGGTACACGGGATCGTAACGATTCATCGTCGATTCAAGTACGAAGCCGTCGGCGTTTTTTGCTGTCCCTAATTTCAGGGAGCCTGTGCTCATTTTATTGCGATTCCTGTGATTCGTTCAGTTCCCGGTTTGGATTTGACGGCAATTTCTTTCTACAATGTCCCCGATTCTGATGATCGTGCGCGTGAGAATTGTGCGAAACAGCTACTGAACGTCACCGAATACCAAAAGGAAGGGTCAGAAGGGTTGATACGAAGAGGAAGGACAGCTTCATCTTCGAGGTGGTCTAATACTTTAACAAAAATACCTTTTCCACGAAAAATCTTGGTAAAACAAATGTTCAATTCAAACAAATATGTACAACTTTTAACTCAATTTTCATCTGTAGTTCTACTTATTACGAAAAATATGATACTTATCAATTGACTCTGAATCTTTCTACAAACAATAAATATTCTAGATTAATTATCTCTCATTTCAATTATAACAACGGGTCGAAAATACAGTATGAATGTTCTTAAACATTTTGAATGTCTTCATAGTTTAGTATTTCACACATTCGTTTTTTCATTATAAATGCACAAAATCTGCAATCTACTTATTGATTTTAAAGCTCGTTCTCCTATAAGAAATAACATATTCCTGTTTTAAATAAATTAATTGTCACTTCGTTCTTCTTCGAATACATTATACATTTGTTTTTTTCATGATAAAAATTGTTTAAATTTCCATGAATTGTTTTATGTTCTACATATACAATAAGTATATTAGGTATACTTTCAAGTAAAGAGTCTTTATTGGATTTTTTTGGATACACATTAAAACATAGTTCCCAAACCAACGTCCTTAAACTCTTCGAAAATTTCAAAATTCAGACTTCATTTTCGGAATTAATCAACAGAATAACATAACAATATAATAACATTCGTTTTTTTCATTTACGACCTGGCATGACTATATGAATATTATTGTGTTTAAACATAACTACATTTGTAAAATGTTTACTGTTAACTTCATCTGTCTCGTGATATATTAAAAAATATTTAATAATACATATTTTAAAACATTATTATAAATATACAATAGGTATATATATCATATCAGGTTCATTAATAATGAGCAAAAATATTTTGTCTTTAATTCTTTCACAAAAGAATTATTTTCAATGGTACCGGTAAACAATGGAGACTATGTTTGTAAAGATTTATAATTCCTTCATTTGAAAACAAGATTTTTTATCAAAATATGCTCGAGTTGCAATGAATTCCATAATTGACAAAATTAACGAGGTTTGTATTTGATTTGGGACGCGACAGAAATCTGCAATGCATCACGGATCGAATGCCCGTTTCTGTGGATAAATTCATAGAAATGAACGTTTGCAATTCACTAATGTGGTTGCAGGCTGATAAAGGCTTCCATTCAATCACTGATAAAATTTAAATGTATTATCTTGTTCGACATTGAAAAACAATGTTCCATTGAAAAGTAATATTCCGGATAAAACCGATTTATACTGATTCCCCTACTTTAATCATGCGCAGAACATATTCAACGATCGAAATCAGAGAATGCGATGAATGTTTGAAATCTGATCGATTCCACTTCCACTCGCTAATTAACGTGCGCCGGTTTAGCACACGTCATATAGTAGATGTTCCAGAAGTTAAATTCAATGAAGCCAATGAAGCCAATGAAGTTGTAGAACTATCTACAGTTGTTGCGATGCTCAGTTCATTCTGCTCGTCAATAGTTGATCTACCGGCGCCATGAAGACCATATTTTCGTCGTTCGCCATTTCGAGAAAAGTATTTATACCATTGTATAATTATTTAATGAGTTAATATCTTATCTTCGTAATTTAATTATCGCAAAGTGGTAATATAAATTCGTTCGGTCATCATGTCTTCTTTCCAGTTATTAACAAAACAGAGAATTATAATCAATCTATTATAAAATCGTTGACTATTTTAATCACCTTTTTTTTGGAATTATCAGTAACATATCCGTGGCATTTTTCTGATTAAAATGAAACCAAACACGACACAGTTCGAATCATATTTACTTGCTTAATCCACGGTATTATAGAATCTCTTTTATCCGAACTAATCAATGGAACGTAAGTGTTCGGATACATAATAGAACAGTTACATAGCTGCAGTGTGAGATTAAATCTTTATTGATTTGTACCAGTGTTACGAGATTAGGGGAGGCAGCGTAGGGGAATAACATCGTAGAAGGGGAAGACAAAATGGAGGAACAAGTCTTAACCTGGCGACTCTGATTTGTACACTAAATTTGTTCTGTATGAATCGCTTTAGATTAAACTATTTGCATGATCAAACACGCATTGGGATAACAATGGAGAGATATCATCGGTTCGGATAATCGAGGTTCCACTGTATCGTGAGTTAAACGAGTATACATGATCCAAATTGTATTGTGTTTGGACGCATTTGAATCGGAAAAATGTCACAAATGTTTCAGTAGTAGTTTCATAAAGATTTATTTTATTATATCAGTATTTATCTTATAAATAATAATATATAATAATAAATTATTTATTTCTTTATTTAATGCTTTAAACCAGATGTGGTTTATATTACATATTCAATACATGAATTCCATTAGCGTATAAGATACTTCCTATGTGGTCCAGATATTAAAGGTCTGCTAATCATTTTCGATTTTATTAAGCGTTGTGCACTAAAAATTTAATTTCATTGAATCAATTTTTTTAATAAAAAATTACTGTTAAGTTAAGGTAAGCTAAAATATAATAATAAATTCTCGTAATTGGTATAAATTGTTCCCAAATATCATGCAGCGTAAATCCTGCTTTTTAGATACCTGGACATACCGATTGAAATTTTTGGAGAAGACAACAAACTGCGACAAGAGTCCACTATGAAGCTTGATTGAGAAACGCTCGGTCTCCGATCGAGAAAAAATTGATTGCACGGTTTTGTGTTTGATAGTATTGTAAACATGTTATGCAAAAGTTATACGGGAGAACAGACGGTGACCTCGCGTCATCTCGGTCTTCGGTTTTTCTCCGGTCCAAAGAAGACAAAGGTCAATCAGTACTCGTTGAATCGAGTCCGAGTATCTTGCAGGACGAACTCGATTCACCATCCGCGCCAGGCCGCAGTTAATGGGGATTCGAGTGTCGATGAGACATCGACGTCGATGGACGTCGACGTTGGTCAGGGGAGGCAGGACAGCCAGCCCCGTTGTTTTTACGCGACGTGCCAGTAATTTACAGTCGGTCATTCAGCCATACATGGCCGCTGCGATCGGTGGCCTCGCTATACGTCAAATTATCCCATACATCATGGCTTTCTTCGGTGTGTCGTCGATTTATGTGCACGCGCATAATATAAATTATTAAATAAGTCTACGCCAGTCGCGCATGCGCTTGTTATTTATCGATCGGTAAGAACGGATCCCTTGAATCGACGATCAAGCAATCAGATAAGTGAGGACCAAGGCTCCGCGTGCAGTAAAAGTGGCCTTTAAACGTCCAGAAAAAGTTACCGTGTCTCGTTGCGTTTCGTGTTTGTCGGAAATTTGTTACTTCCGATGCCAAGGCCCGATATTTTGTCGAGCTCTCATTGTCGCTTATGGACAGGAAAAAATACATCCTGCAATCAGTATCGTCCAGGAGACTGATTCTGTGGGAACCATTCGCTGGGAAACTTCGAATTCATTAACTTACGTTTGTTTCTTGAGAATGTCGAGAATATATTTTAAATAAATTCAATTAGAGTTGATGAATTAATTATTAAAATTTATATGTAAACAGAAAATTTGTAGATTCAAAAAATTTGTAATATAATCTAACACTTTCTTAATAGCATTTTAAACATGGAAGATCAACAGTTGGGAATTCCTCAATAAATTGTTTCAAAGCGACAGCAATATCGTTCATAATCCAACAAACTTTTAGAATCAATATAGTGAAATTATGTTTAAATGAAAATTATTCAGGTTTTTTACATACAGTTCAGTCATTAGAAAGCCTATTAATAGGGTTCCGGTAGGTAATGGAAAAATTAATTGAATGGAAGTTTGAATGAGAAAAAATTAAATAGTGATCAATTTAGTGCTAGCATCAGCGATTAAACTATTAATATAAATTAATCTTAGACATTAATAGAAATTTTCTGCTTAAAGACAATGACTTTGTTTTATTATCATGACATGTGTTATAATGTCATCTGACCAATCCAGTACTGGCGGAGAGTGGGTAACTTTTTCCCCTCTATTCACGTCAATTCCCTTGATCTGGCGGCTCTGACTTGTAACAAAAATGAGTGGATGTAATTTAATATAGATGTTAAAAGAATTTGAGAAT
This sequence comes from Lasioglossum zephyrum, assembly GCA_028455615.1. Classification (NCBI taxonomy): domain Eukaryota; kingdom Metazoa; phylum Arthropoda; class Insecta; order Hymenoptera; family Halictidae; genus Lasioglossum; species Lasioglossum zephyrum. The sequence goes on along the minus strand of CM052321.1, from coordinate 21,236,165 downwards.
ATCAATACGTGATTCTAAACTTACTAACATTATTTCAAACTATTGGCTCTGGCGGTAATTAATTTGGGGAATTCGGTACTTTTTGTTGCAATTTCTTGAAAATACATAAAAGCGAAAACTACTTCCGATTAACTTCAAATTTTGAATGCATATTAATGAAACACGAAATATTAATTTAACAATTTAACAGAGAGTGAAATTATGTAAATGTACGCATATCCGTCGTGTAAATATTTACCCGAGAAAATGTTTGCTTCGGTGGGGCACAATTACAGTGACGGAGAATGTGTTTATCTCTGGGTCATTCAAGGTCACCGTTGTTTTTCACACGAAGCGATGTATTTTGATTAGTGTAACGTTATAATATGTTGTAAAAACAATTTTTTTATTATTATTATTTAACGTCGCTTTTTAAATTCTTATGTGAGAATTATTTTGCGACGGGGCCTACAATTTAGAATAAAGGTGGGTTCCGAACCACCTTGGGCACCATAGTATTTATAGATGGCACATGGAATATTTCCATGTTGTAAAAACATGTATGTTGCTTTCGTTTTGTCATATTCGAATAAGGTTGTTCAATTTCGAGGAGTATTATTTGTCTCGGGGTTTGTTTAATGTCGCGTTAAAGTTTTAAGACAGTTAGCCTGATCGTAGAGATAGAAAGGAGCGAAAATAGTGCAAGAGGAAAGCGCGAACAAAGGCATTCCCTTCGCGATGAATCAAATTACTTCGAAGACGGTAAAAATTTCGAAATCGGAGCACGGCTCGTGGGGCACGGAAAGATGCCGGTTACAAGTTAGAGGGACCCCGTAACGTATTCGCCTCGGGTAGAGCGCGGATCTCAGGTAACGATTTTAGCGGCATCGGCAATAAGACGACGTCATTATTCACAATTTAAGGTAAACCCTCTGTTTCCGGCGGAGGAGCTTCGGCGCGAGAGGCGTCGAGGCCGGGTCGACTTTTAATTACCGACATATCAAGCGAACACGACGGAGGGACACGATTATTGATTGTTTCCCTGTTTATTGTATATTTTAAATTTAATTCGGTGCCCCTGGGAGACGAGCGACCGGCAATAGCTGTCAAATGGTGCCTCGTTTTTAAATCCCTCTTGTAAAGTAAAATGAGACAAGCCCCCTCCCCCTCTTCGATTCCCCTTTCCTCCTTTCTTCGGGGTAGACTCACCCTCCCCCCACCCCTCGGCGGGTGTCCTTTGTCTCTGATAATTCGCGTCAATACGACGAAACGAAAGCTGTTCCTACGGATTGAGCATTTGAAGGTTTTATTGGCTGAATGCTGATTGGAATCCCCGATTATAGACAATCGCTGCGTTACGAGTGTCAGGTCAAAAGTGAAATTTCATTGAGCTCCGATTCTCTTGATCCACGACTACGTTTGTTACTATTCTTCACGAAATGAATCCAGCTATTTCTTAATGCAATACCGATGATGATTATTGCATAATTTTGAAAACTCTATGGTACATGGCTAAACACTTTCTAATGAAACCTAGTGACCTATCTAGTGAACTAACAAGTAACCCTCAATAACGTCATCGAATAGTTTCATTTAAGATTGTAATATAAAAGAAAATTTCTATGCTTTCTTTCGGTACAGCACAATTATTGAAAATCCTATTAATAGGCTACTGGTAGATAAAGTGTTAATGTTAACTTTACTCACCTCATGTTGGTTAAAAATGATGTGAAATAAAAGTACGTCGAAAATTATTGATTAACATAGACTGTATATATTTATACAAAACTAAAATTGTATTAATTGAAAATTATTATACGAGCTACATTCAGAAGGCATTCATTCCTTTTTTAAATAATTTTATAGAGTGCAGGACAGTTCAACTATTTATACATTTTTTTCATGTTTTCACTACTTTACATTTGATTTACCAATTCTTCTTTAAAATTTATAAAATCCACAGTCTGCACTGATTAATGCAGCTGAGAAATTCTTTTTTATTTGTAAAATTATGATTTTAATAAGGTGATCTTTGTGCATTAAAGTTTCATTTTTATAAAATACTTTATTACTGTTAATGGCACAAACGAACGGACAAGAAAAAAATTAATTAATTTTTGAAAGTGTATCACATCCGAGTGTATGTGTATTGACATGATATTGTCTAAGACAATTAAAATTTATAACAATTCTATAAGCATTAAGAACTTCTATCTAAAGAATTATTCAAGGTTATCAACAATTTCGAAGATATTTGAAAATATTCAAAGTGATCAATTGTAGCGGTCTACCTAGTACAATTATCTCAAAATCGATAAGCAATTACCACCGTATTAATAAAGCAATAGTTTATAAATGTATACAACTTATCAAAATTTATTTTTTATAAATAAATGGCTATATCATTTTTATTATACTGTGTTTGGCTGTTCTCGTAAGTCATGGATATGACAGAAACGTAAATAATGATTAATTGTATAGCGACGTTGGGAGGAGAGTGACTACGTCACGAAATTTAGGGTATAGACAACGGAAGATTCTCTTTTTTCTCACCGAACGTTCCTTTTCTCCGAATCGTACAAAACCTGTGCGGATCGTAGATACGAAGCTTCCGGTTTCGCAGTGATTTCTCATCCGTTGCAGTGTGCTAGTCCTTCCGGTCATTAAACAGAGGCCACCCTGCAATTTGCAGAGACATTATACGGGCTTGATTAAAATAATAATGCTCGGCCGCCACAGTCGATGAGCGCCAGTCCGGGTCCAAACGAACCCGAACTTATGAATATTGATCTCCATCCGGTGTTTGGTAATAAACATATCGTGCGGCATCGTTTTTACATTGGCATCACAATGGAGTCGAACAGCGTAATGTCACCGGCGCGGCGGCCACAGATTATTGTAATCGGATTATTTCACGTCCGCTTTTTTCGCCAGCTTTTCTTTCGACGGCCCCGCCGATTGCATATTTATGATTCCCATAAGTCTACGATTAATTGTCCTGCGCGAACGTTGCAAGTATTGCGGCCTGAATATTCATGCGCGAGAGAGCGCGTATGTGCAGTGAACATTTATAACAAATAAACATTTGCTATAATATAGAGACTTTTCCAAAATGACAATTCTCAAAATTTTTGAGACTACCAAACATATAAAACTTTGCATATTTTGAAGATATATGCAAAAGTACATTCTTTATTTTGCATATATAATGTACATTCTGTGACGTGCAGTGTTATTTATTGAACTTTTTTTATATTTTTTACTACTTTTTAATAAATGGCACAAAATTAATTTCTGGTGCATTATGAATATGAGATTAATTGTATAATAAATAATATATATTATATTTTAGGTTAAGTTTAGTGCTTCAGACAGTAAAATTTAATCTAATATTTATAAGAACTACTTAATAAATATTCTATTATTACAGTATATTTTTATACATTTCCATATGGTGTGTTCCTCCATAAATTATTATAAATTCTAAATTTATAAATATTTAATATACACAAGCAAATACAGCTGTTGTTAAGAACAATAAGTCTCCACTTTGTTCATCATAAGAGCATAATATTTACTATTTAATAGTAAGATAAGATAGAAAGTGATATCACACACAACACAAATGTACAAAATAAAATATAATTTCTAAACAGAAAATTTTCAAAACAACGTTATGAAAATGACAAGAAACTGTTTATAAAAAGACACGTTGGGAATACATTATTTATAGCGATTGTAATACTTATTGAATAAAATGTCACTTCGGCGACCATAAATCTAGATTACCTATGCAAATATTGTCGCTTTAGCGTAGTTATCTGATGTCTCCTTTCAGCAGGACATTCGGAAACAGGGTCGATCCATGGAGTGTGAAAGACCAATAATCCTGACTTAAATGAAGACAAAATGGCCAAAAATCGAGGATCGAAGGACGAAGGTCCATGTAGGGATCGCAGGGGGCCGTCGAATAAGCGACGGCAGCCTTACTACTGTTAGGTAGCGGAACCCCCGCTGACATTCGGCCCCCCATCGACACCTGACAACCTGCTGGCTGCTACCTACAAATTGCTTTGCGTTCTGACCCCTATCATCGCGATGACTACCATGAGTTGCTTGATATAAATTTCACGACGCTCAGAAGAAATTATATCACATGATTGTACAAGTAAAACTGTAAGCACAATTACAGAAAAAGAATACTAATAATATAATAATTTCTTATATATAGGACATTGTAGAGGCTCTGATCTAATACAGTTAAGTTAATGCTAGACAAGCGAACAACGAATCAATTTTTTAAAAAGGTATAGTGAAATGGTTATACCGCGCGAGGAACATTTTCTCAAACCAAAAATTTACTTCAAATGAACTCCGGAACCACTCCCTTCATGAAAATACAACATTTTTGGGATGCCCTGTATATTTGATCACTTTCTTTTATCTATGATTTCTTTCTTAATCAGATGATTGTATAAGTAAAACTGTAAAAACAATTACATAAAAAGAACACTAATAATATAATAATTTCTTTTGTATAAGACATTGTAGAGGCTCTTATTTAATACAGTTATGTTAATGCTAGACAAGCGAACAACAAATCAATTTTTTAAAAAGGTACAGTAAAAGGGTTATACCGCAAGAAACTTTTTTCAAATGAAAAATTTACTTCAAATGAACTCCGGAACCACTCCCTTCATGGAAATACAACATTTTTGGGATGCCCTGTATATTTGATCACTTTCTTTTACTAATCAAGAATAGTATAAAATTTCATCAAAATCGGTAAAATCCTTAGATTTATTTCAGTAATAGACTGAAATCCGTGACAAAATGCCATTTTCACCATCTTTAAACATTTGTAGCTTATTGCAACGTTGCTCTACTATGATGAAATTTTCAGAATATATATAATTGACACAGAACTACAGAATGTATTTTTAAATTTTCGATATAGCCCGCCATAAAAATGTTGTAAACAACAACTTGCAGTAAAATCTGAATACTCCGTAAATCCGATCAATTGCAATTTTTTCAACAAATTTGTTCACGTCTTGTAGTAAACTAGTTGCTCTAACTTCCTAAAAAGTATCTGTCCTTTTAAAAATGTCCGAATATTACTGTGTTCTACTTGTATTTCATCATGACTATAACAAAATATTGTATATGGCACGCGAAAAAAAGGGGTGGTGTTTTGACATGGTGAAGATAGTTTGGCGAAAGGAATAACAGAAGTGATGGATCGGGTATGTGTATAAATCCTACAGCGAATACCACACGAGGGGCCCCTCACTTTTAATTACCGGACCACACATCTCGCCACTGTGTCCTTTCAACGTGTAAATTCCAGGTATAACATTCTATGACGAATCGGTGCAAGAAAAGATCCTGTTCCCTCCAATCCTCGGAGGATTAATTTTCTGCTCTCTCCCTAAACGAGCCAATGACGAATCACAAATGTTAAGCATTTCGGGCCGATTAATTAAAAATCAGCTGTTTCGACTACCATTCAATCTCGACCCTTAAACCATAGTTCCGGCTATTTCGTACGCGTGAATTTTCTGAAAATTTCATTCGTTGTAAAATGTACATCAATTGTTTAAAAATATTACTTTAATTAATACAAGTAAATAAGTCAGTAAGTTTACAATGTAATTTATTGACTCGTATATCACGTTGAATATAAATTAACGTCGTTACTTTACTATTGTATATTGTGTGATAAAATACTTTTATCTAAATCAATTATAATTAAGCTTATTTGAAGTACGATAAATATTTTTGTATTAACTCAATATGTATTGTACTTGCTATTATTTCTGACATTCTGTTAGTGTCGATTCTAAATTGTAAAAGATAGTTTAATATTATTACAAAATTTAAGATTTCTTCACTACTATGGACTATGCAAACATTTTTAATATTTCGTAAATGATAAAACTCAATATTCCTGCCCCTTCACTTTTCTAAGTTTAATAAACTAGTAAGAAAATATTTTTATTTTTATTTTCGATTTTGAAGTTCTATATTTAGGAACATATTTCTATATTTATAAGCAAATTTTTTATACATAGTTTCTTTGACTAGTCGATATCATTAAAATGTCTGCAGATTTTCTAAAAAATGTGTTATGTGATCAACATTATGTAAGGTAGTTTTTTAATAAATAGCAATTCCTGCCATCATTCTTTTATGATCCCTACCACTTCCCGGAACTGGCTGGACAGAGAAGACCTGTGTCTGATGTTAGACGCCATTTTTTCCCAGTTGTGTTTTCTCACTCGCACTCAATGATTCTCACTCTAATTCCTAACCCATTCAGAGACAAGCGAACTGGAGAAAGTAATTGCTCATTCTTAGAAAGGACAATGCTAAAACTAGGAGAATTTTAGCCCCGTTCATTAACCAACAATTCTTCCATAACAGAATGTAATGTGGAATTATAAAAACTGTAACATAGGCAACATTAATGTGATGACATTAGTTTATTATTATTAATCTTATTTAAATCGTAACTAAACAGTGGATTTTTATGCATTTACGCTGAAATTGACTGAATGTTGTTTCTAATTTAACAAAGTGGTTAAGAGATGAACTCAATGTTTACTTTACTTTTGCTTGCACAATTAATGCCAAACATTTGTATTTTGCATGAAGATTCGTAGCCTAATCATAACAGAATATATTTAATAATATTTTAATACTTTATAGACTTCTTCAAATTCAATCTTCCATTTTTAAAATGTTCAGGCTTCTTAATTAATTTATGGAATCATTTTAATAAAGGTCCAAAAGTATATCAATTCTACACGTTCTGAAATATCTAATGAGTGAGGAATAATGATAATTTTTTATATCACTTTGAATCAAATATTTTATATTGCTCTACTCAAAAGTCTCTTATTTGTCAAAAGAATGTTAGAAATTTATTCAAGTACCTAATAAAATGATTAATTAAGGATACAAATAAAATAATAATTTTTGAAAATACTTTGAGTGAAATATTTTCTATTGTTCTACTCGAAAGACTGTTCTTTACGAAGAGAATGGCAGAAACTTATTCAAGTACCTAATAAAATGAATAATTTTTAAAACAAATAAAATAATAATTTTTGAAAATGCTTTGAGTGAAATATTCTCTATTGTTCTACTCGAAAGACTTTTATTTACCAAGAGAGTGGCAGAAACTTATTCAAGTACCTAATAAAATGATCGAAAATCTGCAGTGTATTCGGACCCCCAGAACGACTCGCACGCTCTACGGGGGTGGCACGACGAGCGTGCTGTAATAATCCCAGAAGGTCGACTAGGATACGTAACAATTTCCCGGTGCATTAGGGGGGGCTTACATATTTGATGGGGATTTTTGCATATAATTTTACGGCACGTTAGAGCGGCATTTAAACACGACAGCTGGATAAACAGAGCGCGACTACTTTTTCCAAGGCGGAAAGGGCTGTGTCATTTTCGCTCGAAGGACACGGGACAGAGATGGAGGAAAAAGTAGCACGCCGGTACCCCATGGGACAAAGAGTAGATAGAGCTTTATGGGAGAGTGAAGATGGGGTGTTTGCGCAGCATGTGATACATGTGTCCCATGCACCCCCAGGCTTCGAGGGTGACAGAAAACGATTTGACGATTCACTTAAGCGCTACTCTTCGTCTTATCGATGATCGGCTTGCTGATAATCACTGCACTTTCATGGCAATCTTTTTCTCCTCGAAACGCAATCATTTCGAGATTGAACGGAATGCGCTCGGATCATGCCTGCCAGAAACTGGGGGTCGAGAAAGGAAGTGTTGGTAGGTACTCCAATCATTTGGGTTCAGTAATTCTTTTATGCGAGCCAAACATGTGATGATACAAATTTGTTTCGGTCGCAATATGGTGAATAATAGGGAGCAGTGTCTGACCACTTGAGTCGGATCTCTGCTGAAATTTGTATTCGAAAATCATTATTTAATCTCGTGAGTGCTGTTTCTATAAGAGAACTGTGTCATTGTTAAATTCTTATCAATTTTGACAAAGTAACAAATTGTTTATGTGTCATTTAAATGGTATCGAGTTAGTATACAACAGGAGTTCTTTCTCGTAGTTTTCAAGGTTATCGATTATCTCGATATATTCCGTGTGCTACGAAAGACACTTTCTACTGATTAACAGGTGTTAGCATGTCTCGCAAAACTTGCATTCTCCTTACAAACGAAGACCTTTATCTTCTGAGTTCAAGGATATTTGAAGGCACATCATAGGACATGTTTAAATGTGTTTTTTTTCTATGCGATGTAACACGAACATGTTAGTTATTTAAAAAAAACATCAATGACTTTGAAAACTGAAAAATAATAAATATTTTTAAAAACAACCCCTGAGGGATACTGACCACGTGATACCATTTAAATTACACTTGAAAATTTTTTACTTTGTCAACTTTCGAGAATATATACACGAAGATTCATAGCCTATTGGTTTATAACACTTGACTCGAATTTATCTTGTTGTAAAGTTACTAGTGGTTTAACAAAAAGGAAATTGTAAAGGAACGGGAATCTCTTTGTAACCCGTAATGGGATCAAATAAACTATATACATACATACATACTACTAGTTTAAAAAGCCCTGTAAAATAACTCGTGCTTAAAACTTAAATGTAACGTTATAATTTCACCATTTATATTGCACGTTACATTTCAGGGCGTATCACGTGGACAACACCTACCCTAATTTTCGAGGGAAACGTATGAGAGGAAATTAAGGTATCCCCCGTAAAAGATGGGCACGTTTATAACACGCAGGTTAGAATTTAAGCGGCAACGTAATTCAAATTAAATAAGCGGTAAGGAAACTCGGTACCCTTTGTTCAATCACCGGAAAGATATGGGTACGTGTACCTATAGAACTAGAACGTGTAGGAAGCGGCGAATATAAATCAATCGAAGTTTTAATTTACAAAGTTAAACTTACAAAGGAAGCCGCATGAATTACATTGTAATACAGGCATGCTTCTCATACGTAATGGAATTGAAAAAGTGTACTTCCGATTACACTGCAAGTCTCGGTACAACGCATAGCTTCATAGGATAATGTTGTTAAAAGAAATTAAGAAAATATCTTTTAATAAATCGAAAGTTGTATTTACTTATAAATCGTATTATCATCTTGACAAAACCCCAAACAGTAAGTCTGTCTGATTTTTCCCTATGTGTGAAATTGTCAGCTAGACATAGTAAAATACACACTAGACCAAACTTACTTGATATCAAGGGGCTCGTAATCTGATGTCATTAATTTTTTTATAGGTGGAGACGTCAGGAGATATGAAGGTCAACTCTGTTTTTTTAAATGGAACGGTATGGTTTTTTATTTACATTCTGATAGTGTATTTCAAGACGAATACAATGACCTATTATGAAGGTCATTCAAGGTCACGCAAGGTCAAGTGCAATAGAAAATAATATATACATAGTATATGTAATTGTATACATATACGTATATACATATCATATGTTGTACAGACAGCGGATCTTTATGCAAAATAAAAATTTTCTACCTGAATGGCATCAAACCGGAGTGACATAGAGATTAATTTTCTCGCTATTAATGTCCAATATTAATGTGAACGTATCAACGTTCAATAGGTTGAAAATACTGTAAAATTATTATTAAATTCATCTAATGTCTTCAATGTTTTAAATTACGCCTATTCATTTTTGTCATAAATCCATAAAATCCTCTGTCTACATATGTATATCATGATACCAAGTACTCTCAATTGAGTTTCAGTCATCAAATTGATAAAGAAGACGATCAAAATGAAATTATTCATTGTCAATCATTTCCATAAATTAAACAAGAGGTTCATTGATGTTTCACTTTCATGACAGTATAGATAACATACAGTACTATCCAGGGTGGATCACTATTATTGTTCACAGTATAGTAAATGGTTGACGTAGAGTTGAGTAATAGTTTCTTTCGTAGACGGACGCGTAGAGAACACATGAAAGTAACATTCAGTTTAAATTTTGCTGTACGACAGAATTTTTTTAGTCAAAGTGGTTTTAACGCCCCGCCCCTCACACCCCCCTAGAAATCCACACAACAGTAATAGACACGTAAATGGTTACCGCAAGAATTAAATTCAGTGATCGAGACACGACTAAAAGGGCGGCCGAATTCCGGAAACTTTTTTCGGAAGAAACGGAATCGACACTTGATGCGCTTTAATTAAGTTCGCTGATTTCCGGATTCGATTCGACTGTACCTGGAATAGCGTCAGAAGGGGAGGGGGTGCGGAGGGATCGGGCTTGCCGGGGTTGCAGGGTTGCACAGGGTTGCAGGGCTGCAGGATTGCCGGATCGCGTAATGAAATATGCGTGACGAGAGGTCCCACGAGTCCTCGACTCGCACCACCATTACTCAGTTCAGTTCAGCCCGATGCGGTTCCAGTTTCTGCGCCGGGAAGGGTGGCTGCGCGTTATATTATTCAATTATGTCATTCTAGTTATACGGGCGCGATGGTATGGAGGGACTTCGGGGGTGGAGAGGGAGACAAAGGGACGACCCCTCCGATACGGAGCCGGGCGACTGGCGGAGTTAGGGGTAGCCATTATGAAATTGTAGTTACTCGATTAATTTCAACCCCGGCAAGCGAATTATCATAAGATAATGGGCCCGGTTCGAATCAATGGAGGGGGTGGATTCACCCAAGTGTTTTATCGCTGATTATAAGCGCAGCTCCTCCGATGGAACGTACTCGCTGCTTTTAATTAGGAAATTAATTGTTCGGTGTTCTAGAGCGTTTCCTCTAGAGATTTAGCGGCGAACAACCTGCGGATCTTTGTGGAACATTT
>CM052321.1:21148143-21225233 GCA_028455615.1 Lasioglossum zephyrum | reverse complement strand
TTTTTATTCAACTCCTGCTGCCCATAACCGTTGCAAAACATTTTTATTTTGCATAAAGATCCGCAGTCTTCGTTCTTACAGGGTGCCCGAATTTTATCTCCGACTGTAGCCCCTGCACCTTGCAATTAGCGCATACTATTTGTCCAACGACAATAAAACAAAATGCTTATTTATTCTAATTTATACATTTTACTTAGTCCAGCAGAAATAAATCTCAATCGAGACTTAAAATGTTTAATAATAATATATCTCGAATGGAATATTTTCCGAAAACTAGTGACAAACAAATTATCATACTTAATCACACATAAGCAAGTGAGTGAAAAATTATGAATATGTTTTTCCCTCACATTTAAACATTTAATAGTTAATACTTTTGAAAATTGTATGTTTTCGCGTTTTTTAAATTTATTTTTATTCATTTTTTTTCTCAATTTTAAGTTAATCTTAAAAATGGTCCAAATCAGTGACCGAAACGTTGATTATTTAAAATAATTAGCAAAACTGCTTAGTTAAGTTTGTTTTTTACGATCTAACCGTAGCGCCGAGATCATTTAACAATTGTTATTAATAGTGACAAACATCGAGGACTGTTGAGAGCGATGATGGACGACTAGACATTGGCATTTTATTTGGAAAGTTCTGGATAGGTTTTCGAAGGGGATTTTTATTCGCCGGGTACAGATCATTTAGCAAGGTATTCTCAATTTGAAGAACGCGTTCGGATTTACGTACTCGCGTTCGAATCCGATCGATCCGGGCTGATCATTGACACTTAAAGTTTAGGAGGCCCGTTTTCCTACGAGCGAGAGGGAGCACATTCTTCTTTTTTGCGTATTATCCTATCGTTCACTGGGCTGGTTGTTATTCCCGACAGCTGTAGTCGCAGCGACGGGGATTGGCGATATTTTATCGCCGGTGCGGAGCAGCGCGTTTCTCTCTGGGGCCGACAGGTGAGCACAGTGCACGTGGACACAGAGGCGCATCGAATAAGGAATGCAGCTCCCGACAGCCGGAAAAGGCAGCCTGGACCAGAGAGAGAGAAGAACCACTGACCGGAACACATGTACGGAACCGTATATGGGAACACATTGTGAGCGCAATCGCGTGCCACATGAGCGGTACATATTGCCTTCACAACCGACTGCTCCATTTAGGGATGTCGCCTTTCATATTGCGGCAGTTTCACCACTTATCCCGATAGTTCTGATCACTATCGGATCACGTATGTGCGCAATGACGTTTCTGGAAGTCCGTCTTTCCGCCGCGGACTTCCCGAGGGCCCTTTTTTTCCATCGAAACTCGAACGTCGACCAAACCCGTTTCGTAACAGAGATTAGATTGATCGATTATTTATTTTTCTCCTCGCTTCTTGCTGACCCCTTGTTCCATCGAATTTTTTTTCTGTGCTTGCAATAATTGGAACTCTTTTGTTTTCTATAGTCTTCTAAAAGGGAAATACAGTAGGGAAGACCGAGGCTATACGTTCTGATTCTGAAGAAACATATAAAATGACGTACAAACGCAATAATATAGATATTCTCATTTTTAATTGGTAATTTATTGTTATATTTATTACACATTTAAATTAAAATATTGTAATAGATTTTTATATTATTTCATTTGTGTGTTTGTCGTGAAGCGGAACTTTTTACTCCGTTTTGGGACAAGTTGTTACTGAAGAATAAAATTTGATAATATTTAAAACATTAACGAAATATTTGATTTGTTAATGAAATACGACACTATTATGTAAATAATATTGATTTATTTAAGTTTGGGTTAACAAAAATATGCTATCTTTAACTGAACATCAACACAATATTATAACTCTAACATTATCTTTGGTATGAAATTAATTTGGCATATATTGCATTCAATTGTTTAACCTCCAAGAAGGTGGAATGTTGGACAGGTTAAGTTTTCTTGCACATTTGAACGATAATTTTTTGGATCCTTGTGGAAAAAGACCAAAATAAGTAGATGAAAATTTCAAAAGATATTTTGTTGTAATCTTTTTTTCATGCTTATTAAAGACGATTCTCTTTTCTTTGTATCCTATTGTAGCCTCTTGTACATCATTTAGTTTTATAATTAATCTGGACAAAGTCATGTGACTGTTATTAAAGTTTCTCACGATTATTTTTTTTAATAAAGTAGTAACTATATAATTCTCTTTCAGAACTAAAACACAACAAGAATTGTGCAAAAACAATAAAGGAATTGTTGAGGTAAAAATTCATCAGTTTTTGGTGTTATAGAAATTGTTTAATGTTCTGAAAATTTTAATTAATTCATTGGATAATAGAGGAAATTTTATTTACACAATAAATACTTAATACCATTCGACAGTTTTTATGAACACAAAAAGCCATAAAGTGTTTATATACAATTTCTTTGTACTTTTTCTGCTTTCATCCATTGTTTCAACAACCTATATAACTGCAAACGTCTTAAGAGAATTTCTTCGTAGCATAAAGTATAACAAAATAGAATCATTAACAAAGTTTAAAACGCTTCTTAATTTTATGTTTAACACTCCGACTATAGTAGCCCTTTTTATAGACTTTTATATTTACAAGTCAATTGGGTTCGGTACTCGACTTTTATATCTGGCATAGACATTTTATTTCCCTCCCGCACTAAACGGACAGAGTAAATTTTTTATCGCTTGCATGTGAGTGAACAGAATTGATCAACTAAATTACAGAGTTTTATTTAAGGCTTAGAAAAAAGTAAAGTTAAAATTTATTTCCGTGATACCGTCTAAGTTATCAAACTCGAAACGAGGTAATTAAAATCTTTATATTTGCTCACCAAATTCTCTTTACTCGCCAAGTTTACTTCAGAAATTTTACATAAAAAATAGCATGATTACATTAATAAACAATACATTGGAAATTGGATTGGAAAAGGCTTCACCAAGAAATGTTGGACTTTAATAAAAAATTGCACAAAAAATTTAAAGGTAATACTACTAGAACAATTATTTATTATTACTACAACTTAAAAAGCTGGTGTGCGATCAATTATTGCAACAATCTTAATTACCAATTGGAAACAAATCAATTTTCTGTTAAGATTTACGTTAAGTGTTTGCAAAGGGTCGATATTTATTTAGAAAAATGATAGACGAATGCAATTATATGCATATTATAAATAAAAAAAATATTTTGATCATTCGTTTCTTTTTTAGAGAATGAAGTTCAACGTACATTGTTGCTTGTAAAACTAGATGTCCGAATTTTGAATTTTTAAATGAAACTTTTATTCATGCAAAACTAGTGTCCAAATTCTTCGATTAGTGTTCCAAAAAAAATTTGCGGAAATCCGCAATCGTCCAATAAATTAAAGAACCAGCCGAGTTACAGCATTTCAAACTTACCCTTAAAATCCATCAATTGAACAGCACCCCAATAATATCGAAAATTGCACTTGAGGAACAGCTGTTCAAACGATGGCGAAAATGGCCAGAAAATTCTAGTAGGACCGTGGAAAATCAGTCACGATGAGACTTTTCGCATTCCAGCGTTCTCATAAACCAATAGACTGGGTGGCGGTATCCTCGCGTTAGGATGTCCCGCGAACACGAAGAGGAACAACCTAAAGGGAGCAGTCCGGAGAAAAGTTTTCGAGGGTTGTACTGACCCCTGTTCGCTCGTTGTTAATATTTAGGGTAGTGCAGCGCCGTGAACAATGCCGGTTGTCCCCCAATCGACCGGCCTCCGCGCCGCACCGGGGTGTATCTAACGTTAACCTGTTTCAGTTTCTGAGCACTCGCACAGTTTTGCAACCCCCGCAGACACGGGCAGGGGTCGGCGCGCAGATCCCCGGGGTTATGATTAATGGATCTGGCGCATATTAGCGCCCACTTGCTGTACCCCTTGCGATTTACATTTCGAATTTAATGATCCTCCCTCGAGACTGATTGACTTCTGTGATCGGTCAGACTGATTTCTTCCACGCAGCGAAACCTTCCACCCTCCGCTGTTAAGTAATCATCTTTCGGGCCGACCGTAATCTAAAATACTTGTCCCAGTGAATTGTTCATAATATTCCCATTGTCGAGTCGGGGTCAGACAGTTTTACACGAACACAGTTTATTAAGGCATGTCTACCTGATTTAAAGGGTGACATACTCTTTTATTATTTATTTTATACGGACTGATGTCCTTTTATACAATTGTATACAGTATAACTAGGAAATAGATACTTGGTCCCCTCAGGGTTTCAAGTCCATACACCACTCTCCTTCTCTTTCCAATTTCACCTATCGCCTAATTGCAACCAATTCCAGCGGGACCTACTGTTTTTAAGGTGGGTTCCGAACCACCTTTGCCAACAACACGTGAAAAGTACCTGGGAGTCACTTCCCGGGTTTTTACCAGGCGGTCACCCATCCAAGTCCGTTCCACGCTCCAAATTGTTTAACTTCGGTAATCGAATGAGAATCGGTGCTTTCAACGGGACCACGATCGTTGGCTGTATACAGTATAACTAATAAACAGAAAAAACCTTGATTTTAAGTCTTAACCTAGAATTAACATACGTATGGACCGGACAAAACTAAGCAAATACAGGGACTATTAACGAATAGTACTGCGCAATTTTGTTTTGTATGCCTGTAACGTGCCATTAAAAAAATCAATATTCTTATAAAATATGTTAGAGCTAGCAATACTGCGATTTAATGGATTTATTACTCCATATGAGGAATTAGATTTCATTGTTTCAAATCCTGAAAACTTTTATAAAATATGAAATACACAGGGTCAATCGCCTAAGGTTTTTACCTCAAATATCTTTATTGTTTTCGAGGATACATTATATAAATGTCTTGAGGATGAAGTTGAATGGTGAAATGTGACATGCTCGATACCGAAAAATTGTTGTTTTTATGTCATTTTATTGGAGATATCAAGAGATAGAACCACTCTTTTTTAAACACCTAGAATGATAATCCCTTCCACTACGAATTCAGTAACTATTCTTCAAGGTCATTTGAGGAGAAAATATATATAACCAAAAATAAAAATGTATTCAATAATTTTTCTTATATATGTATAGAATTATATTTCTTTAAACATTCAATAGTAAATATTACGTTCAGAGGAGGCAACTCGGATGACCTCGACCTTGACATATGTTGTCAAGATCATCGTTTTTATGAATCCATCTTATAAATTATTTCTCGATCATTTCTCTGAATACTAAGAATCATTAACGCGTTATTTACGTGACTTTTGTAGACCGTTTATTGCGTAGTAATAATTGCTGTAAACCCTATAAATCGAACGAGTAGAACTTTAAACAAACAGCTTTATGTAAAAATAAATTTTTTGAAATTGACATAGAAGAATATGCGAGTATGGTTAATTTATATACATTTTGGTGTTCTCTTCTCTAGTGCGTATTTTTGTGTATTTTTACAGGGACATAAAAAATATAATGGTTGAAGAGGAAGGGGAAAAAAATTAAAAATTAAAAAAAAAAGAGAGAAAGAGCAGGGACAGAGTACGAAAGAAAAGGAATAAAAACAGAGAGAAGAAGAAACGAAAAGAATTCAAGAAAGTAAGAAAACCAGAAGAAGTAGGTGGTGTCGATTTAACAAGCTGCGATGAAACTCGGCGGTTACTTTGAGTCTAACTTAAAGTAAGGGTGAAAATAGTGTGATTATTACAAATTAGCTGAAACGAATTACCTGAATTTCCCTGAAAACGTATAATCTTCTTAAAACGTACACTAAACAAATAATGATAATAATATACTGCAATTAACGAATCGGGAAGTTTTTTGTGTGGCTCGTGGAGAGTCACACACAAAATAAAAAACATTAATAGCTGCAGGCCCTACTAGCCATGCGTACCACTAACCCTCTCGCGAGCACGCAAATCGAGCGAGCTACAACAACCCCACCCGCGAAGCTCGCGAGGCGAGCGAGCAACAATCCCCCTCTAGTTAAATCCTTCAGTTAGCGGTATATAAAGTCCTAGGAAATTCGTATTTTAAAAAATAAATAAATTTAAACGTATTTAGGCTATAGGGTATACCTTATTCGAAAGTTTTTTTTTTTAGAATAGGCAACATATTTGTAAGGCGTGCGAGAGATACTAAGACTACAATTGACGTTATAAGTGTGTATATTGACAGTTTGACTTGGGATTTCTAAATAAAAGAAACCTTTAAACGAAAAAAAGATGCTGAATGTTCACCAAAAAGTTATGTATACTCACACAGTAACAGCAGAGTACATCCATTTCTCTTTACTTTTTATTGATATAGTTTCAAGTTAAAAATTTATTACAATCAATGCAGTAAACAAACGTCTCTGAAAGATTAAAGAGATTTTTGTATAGAGATTTCTTTCATTGACAGTTTATTAAATTGTCGGTTTGTTTATTATCGCATAAAGTCCAATAACAATATTCGCCCGTAGACCGTAGAATAGTTTTGTCCGTGATTCACCATAGTTTGAGAAGTTCACGGTCCTCCAGAAAATTGAAGAGCAGCCGGAGAGTGGCTCGTGGGTGAAATCACAATTATATCGGCCGGGTCATATATATCGACGACAATAGGACACTCAAGTGGGATACAATGTGCATGAAACTTTATTGTTCCCCTGAAAGCGCCGGTCAGTTTGGTCCATCTGCTGACCCAGCGCCAGTTGCTACACGTACCACCGGCGTCATCAACTGCATCGGCATCGTATACAACGAGTTCTGAGTGGATGTATTCCCAAGGACCCATTCGACGCAAAACTTCCACGTTTGATAGGGCATCGAGAAACATGTACTCGTGTTTCTTGACACAGCCGCGTTTATTATTCACCGTACGATACATATTCCATTTAAGTTTACTACAAAAATATTTAATATTGGGTCTACAACTTAAAAACCGGAATTTTTTTAGGAAATTTGAATGTTTATTAAAGAAAATTTTGCATAATTCTGTTATTCAAAGTATTGTCCATCGGAAGTTACAACATTTCCCCATCTTTCTGACAATTTGTGGATGCCATCCCAAAAAAACCGGTCATCTTTTGAATCAAAGAACGAATCGAGCCAATTTTTGATGCCTTGGACTGAAGTGAAGCGTATTCCGGAAAGTGCATTCTGCATCGACTGAAACAAATGGTAGTCAGAAGACGCCAAGTCTGGACTATATGGCGGGTGGGGCAGAACTTTCCATCCGCTATTTTCCAAATAGTTTTTAACGGGTTTAGCAACATGTGGCCGAGCATTGTCATGTTGGAAAATCAATGTCTCGTGTCTGATCTCCCATTCTGGCCGTTTTTCCTTCAATGCTCTCTTTAAACAAATCAGTTGTTTTCGGTGATTGATTCCGCAAGCTCTTCTTGTGTTTGACACGAGTTTTGATCGAGTAACGCTTCCCATTCTTCATCTTCAAACTTTTTCGACTGTCCAGGCCGCTCTTTGTCTTTGATGTCAAAATCGCCAGTTTTAAAGCGTTGAAACCACTTGAAACACCGTGTTTTCGCAAGAACATGTTCGCCATACAATTCCACGAGCAAACGATGACTTTCGGCTGCAGTTTTCTTTGCAAAAAAGTGATTCAGCAAAAGTTCCCGCGAATGCTGTTTCTTTCGCCAATTTTCAAAATTTTCCATGATAGAAAATAATATGATGCGCACAAGAGAATCAAACACTGTTGACTGATTTTGCAGGTTATGAATAGAGCTTTAAAATTACGTGTATGTCAATGATTTGCTACAGCGCATACACAAGTGTTGGCATCTAGTGTTAAATTCCGGTTTTTAAGTTATAGACCCAATATTAAAAAATTAGTCTCAGACTGTCGGGTCGGCCACGAATTTTACAACTTCAAAACTTTAATTTAACCAATCCTTAACCAAATCTTTAAAAATTTATTTTAACCAGTCTTTAACCAAATCTTAAAAATTTTAATTTAACCAATCTTTAACCAAATCTTTAAAATTTAACCAATGAATGGATGCAATTATTAAAATTTCAGCATTGAACTTGCTTATCGATGCAATCATTTGATATAATGACTTTACAAATTAATAAGTGACAGACGGGTATTATGCGAAGAGGGCCGGTAAAAAATAAGTGGCAACGAGCCGGCACGGTTTAATTGTTGACAGATCGCGGACATTCTGCAGAGTTTTTCAGTGTTCCCAACCCCACGGTTCCCGTGTCACATTCCCCCGTAGATGCAAGATTACCGAGCGCGGGACTACACTGGGTTAGGTTACGTTTCACGGGCGATGCGATCGACAACCCTTACACGTGTTTCTAAACAGTTTAATCTACGATATCACAGGGCCGCGCGCGTTACTCGTACCTCGCATGCGTGAAATTACGCAATTTCGGCCAATTCCGAGTAGGAAGCGTACAACAGGAGAGACCGGCATAAAAATAAAGCTAATCAACGTAGATCAAACAGGTGCATCGAGGTACCACGGTCCGATGGACTTCGACTTTCGTTCAGGTTCCTTAGTCGCGTCTTCCTGCTGATAAAAATCGCACGAACAACACCAACCGTGTCTCGCAACGATCCTTTCTTCAATGACGACGCTAATGTTCACCCTTCGAACACCAGGCTCTCCTTTGGGGACGGTGCTAACCGCCTTCGAGGGAGACACACGCTTAAACAATTAACGAATTAGCCGGTTAAAATGCCTTTCAAACAAACGTTTAACAATACTGGTGTATAACTAATGAGTAGACCGCAGATGTTCACTCAAAATAACATTTTACTACCCGAATTGCAACAAACCGGAATGAAATAGAAATTTATTTTCTTTCTCAACCCTTAAAAATTATAATTGTTATCTTAAAAATTTTAATTTAACTAATCTTTAACCAAATCTTTAAAATTTAACCAATGAATTGATGCAATTATTAAAATTTAAGCATTGAACTTGCTTATCGATGCAATCATCTGATATAATATCTTTATAAATTCATAAGTGATAGATGGGTATTATGCGAGAGAAGGGCGCCGGTAAAAAATGAGTAGCAATGAGCCGGCACGGTTTAATTATTCGAATGGCGCCTCTGAGGTGTCACTAAAAATTTCTGTACTATTATTGAAAATATTGTTTACATTATTCGATATGTCGATATCTAACCAATTACTAAACGTTTAAGTATTGTACGAGGTATTATATCAATTTCATATCTGCCAAATTTAAAAAATCGTACAGAATGGAAATATTCTAGGTCAGAAGATACGTTTGATTTTTACTGAAAATAACTGCGAGTGCAAAGGGTTAATATGTTTAATCGGTTGAAAATAATATATCTGTATTCTTAAATTCTTCGAATGTTTTCACTGTTTCAAATTACACCTGTATATTTTTGTCAATGCTTTGTAGATGCGTGAAATCTGCTATCCATTCATGAGATACAACAAAAGGAACGATTATATTTGTTGTTAACAGTTGAGAATTTCTCAATAATTTTTTTAAAAATAATTTCATTCGTTATTCAACAAATTTTTAGAATCAGTACAATGTAGCAACTTCTCCTGAAATTACATTTAGACTTGCTGTATTTTATATGATTTATTTATACAACTATTTTTGAAAAAAGCACCCAGTATAATTATAAGATATAATGACAAACAATTCAATGATTAATCTATTGCATTTAAAGTATTAGATAATCCGCAATAACACATATATTCTCAGAACTATTCAAGTAAACAGCAGAAACCTTTTTCAATGCTTAGTGGATTCTCCTTTGATTTTTTACGCTTTTCCATTCAATATGGCCGGGTACTTCTTTCTTGTGCACAGTAGTGTATAATTAACTAATTCCAGGTTAAGCTTACTTATTTCTCAAAATTCATACAATATTATACTTAATATTTATAATAGTCATATTGGTACATTCGTGAATGGTACGGCCACCGTCAAAGTGGCCAGAAATGGAGCAACAACCCCCTCCCCCTCCCGTCGTTTTGGTTACAGTGTTTCTTAGCATCACGAGCGGGACCTTCGGAGTGAAGTAGAGTCGAAAGGGCGAGGAAACAATTTTTCTGATTTCCATGTAACATTCTGGCGTGGAGCGAGGTAAATGAAAGCCTGCACGATGACCTCCAAGCCCCTGAAGCTGCCAGTACGCAAATCCAAATAATTAGGGGCACTGAAAGGCAACGAGTCTCGATGTCCATCTGGCACGGCTGGCCGATCTCGCGCCACGGGCATCGATCTATCGCACGCGAGGGTCGCGCAAAGAGGAAACATGGACCAGGCCTAATGATCGAGCATCGACGTAGCTAGCGTGCAACGATCCTCGCAGGACACGCAAAGCCCCGGGCAGGCCGGAGCAGTATGTCAGTCGGCTGATTGACAAGCAGAGAGATTTAGCCGCGATTATTATGATCGTCGTATCGGCTGGTTGCTGAAATTGCCGCCAGGTCGCCGCCAGGTCAGCGTTAATTATAGTGGTACCGGCAGATATCTATCAGTTTATCGGATCACCGAGTTGCTCCGGAGTCGTCCTGTTTGTTCCTTGCGATACCAACAAATGCTGCCTGCTTGTGGGAACAAAGAACGATCGCGAGAACTCGCTATGGAGGTTTCTGATCCTCGCGGAATAATCGTTCCCTTTTTACTCGTCAGCGCGAGCCATTTCTCAAGTGCCAATCAATGCTGAACATACAACATACATAAATTAATCATATCGATCAATATCATAATATTCGATCGTCATCGAACCTATGCGCCGATATCATTAATTTATGCTTAAAGCAATTTACGATCGATATTATTTAATATTTATACCCCCTACATTCCATTTTTCCGGTTGTGTTTCAGCCCTTATCACTTCAACCATTTAGCAACACTATCGATTTATAACTCCAACTCAAAGTCTTCAGATCTAAAGGATTGACTTGAATTGAGAGGAAAAAGTTACCCCTCCGCACTTTGTTAGTACCGAATTAGTGATGTGTAGACAGCGGATCTTTATGCAAAATAAAAATATACTATCTGAATTGCAACAACCAGCAGGGAAATAAAAATTTGTTTTCTCCCTAAATATGTACGCGGTGGGGCATTTTTGTCACAAACGCTCAAATCACAAACGCATACAATCCGCTGTCTAGTCGTGTGACATTGGGACACATACACGACAGAAACGGAACGCGAATAAAATTATTCGGTGTAGGTATTTGTGTTACCGCATTCACGTGAAATATTATCTTCTGGAATTAGCTTTAGAAAATGTATCTCGAGTATTTCTATTTCTATATTTCCCTTGTAATTGAATTAATTATCGATATGCTTCAGTTGCTTTTTCTTATTTGACATTTTGTTAGCTAATCTAGAAGAGTTACAACAGGGAAATTGTCTGTCTTGGAATATGCATCATATAAAATAGTAACAGAACATTTTTATTTATCTGTCAGCTATTTTTTCTTTACCTCCTGATTCAATTCTTCTAATTGAACAGACTAATTTCAGGAACGTAAACGTCACGTTCAGTTTGAATGAGTATATACGGCAGGTTTTTCTATACATATTTCACAACATTTCCTTTTTCAGTAACGTTTCGGCCAATTACAAAATAGGTGGCTTTCATTGCCGTACTAAATTTTCGTTAATAAAAGAATTACAGTTTTCTCAATGATGCATACAGGTTTCTATGTATATAGTATTATTCTTTGGCCATCTCTGATTTAAAAGAAGGGTCGCCACTATTAAAAGTGCACCGCTGTGACTAATTCTGTATATTTCCCGCAGATGTCAATTAAATCTATAAAATATTCCCGCAAATATATACTCGCCAATCTCGGGTATACGATTTTAGTATCCGTAATTTGTTTAAGTGAAGTTCCATAATTCAATTAATTGTATATACATAGGTTTCGAAATATAGTATAAATTCTTTCGTAATTTAAGAGAGAGCCATAAATGTTCGGATTATATGGCAATTGCTTTTTTTATAAGCATCATTTATTTCAAAAAAGATTGTCGAATTAACTGTTTAAATATTTGTGGGTTCCATGTCATCCTGATTGTACTGCGATAACCTATAATGTATAAGCCTGTAATTATTAGATGTACAATGAAGATTCAGTCTTTCTTCAATTTTATTTTATTTATAAGCAAGATGAGAAATTGTATGTTGTAAAATAGGCCAGAAATTGAGATATTACTATCCAAGAATGGAAGCAAGAGCGGCAAAGATTGCGCCATATTATTCACCCAGTGATCCACATTTCCTGTCCCAAAGAGACCACAACGATGCCGCACGAAGCATCCCGCAGGCGGCAGTCATGCGCGAAACATCGGCAAGCATAATCCGACATCAGGTAACCGTCTTAATCCCTGCATATCCCCAGCTTTGATTTTTGACGTTGAGTAATAACCTGAAATCCTTTGAGCCTGGGGAAAGCCTACCGATCACAATAATTCCGGCATGTCCGCCTGAAGTCGTGGCCAAGATAGCGGTGCCTGTGGAGCCGAAACAGGGAAACTGAACTGCGAGACACGACGTGCCAGAGATAAAGGGAAAGAGACAGCGGTATTGGGGTTGCGGACCTAAGGCGAAGATAAGGAGGCGGTGCATGGAAACCGCGGAACAGACGGGAATAAAATGCTCCAAGTTCCCGGACAATTTTTAACGGGAACCTAGAAAAAGATACTGCGAGGATCAGTCAACTATCAACGGGACTTTTTCTTTAATTCTCTATCCATTTTGTGTGCACAATTTTCTACAATTTGGGCACTCAGAAGTAACCCATTCATTTTTGTTAAGTAAAAAAGGAAACATGATCTGCGATATATGTAAAGTACCAGTTAATATAAATCACTTTTTACTCGAATGCAAAAAATATGAAAATGAAAGGAAAAATGCTGAACTGCCTGGATCTTTACCCATTCTGTTAAGTTCTGAGGAACACATTGTCGGTCTTGCCCAATATACTAAGATGTACAAAATATTGTAAGAAAATGTACCGTGTTGCTAATGACCTTCGATGTTAAAGCAACATTAAATAAATAAATTTAAAACAAAAGTTTCTACAATTACGAGCATTGTACAGACCTGTATAATTATTCGGAAGTACAAATTCCATCAATACATATGTTTTGAAATTTTCAGATTGAAAAAAATGTTGTATGTATTTTTTTTTGTAGTAATTGTCCTTCCATGAATACGTAATGAAAAGTAAAAATATTTTTACATGGTGTTCTTGTAGGTACTTGCAGTTGGATGATTGTGCTTTCATGAATATGTAATAAAAATTTAATATATTTTTACAAAGTTATATTTCTTTACACCCTGTAGGCATCAAAGACATAAATTAACAGAACACACAATCTGCTGCATTTTTAGCTTTCTAGTTCGAAAATGAAATATTTTATTAAAGAAACAAACCTCTATCTCGTAATATTCACATCCTCCAAAGATACTGTCAACGCAGAAGGAATTTTTGCGTGATGGTAAACGGAAATGAATTTTCAATGTTTCGAACTTAAAGTAAACTATCAATTTAAATTTTGCGAGTTTAGTTTGCAATGTAACTTCGAAATCTTCTTTGAAGGTATATTTGCTTCGGCAAAGTCGTAACTTCTCCTGATTTTCCACTCGCGGCAGAAGTTTGAACTTTAAAACCTGAATTACATTTTAGATTAACGAACAGTGGAAGCTTCAAACGTAAAGTAATTCCACAAGATTAAACAATTTCTTGTAACCGCTATAATACGATTCGAAACAAAAAACAAAGCTAATTAATTTAATTCAATTTAGTTCGAAGCAAATTAATTGCTACCGTGATCTCCTTCACATATGTCTATCGGTTCAAGTGTGATTTAGTTACAGATATATTACAATAATACAATGTTATAGATAGGATAAAAAATGCCCAAATTCAATCTAGTATTTCATTAAAGAAAGATAAGAATTCACAAATGTTTTTTAAAATGTAAATCACTTTTTCTTAAAGTTTACAAGATTCTGAATGGTTTTTTTCTAAATGATTACATATATGAACATTTAAAAATTGACGAAATTAAAATTACTTATAGTGAACGCTGCACCGCCATATATAATCTCTTTTACTGTAAATCTTCAACCATAGGAGGATATTTATCGTTGTTGTTTTAAAATAAAATTAAAAATTGTTTATTGCTCACTTATTTAGCAGTTCTTCACATACTTTAAATAACTTTAAATAACGACGCTCTTTCGCTGACTTCGCAAGTGAAGTACAAGGAAAGATATACCAAATCGTATCATAGGAATGCAAACTTGTACGTCCAGGAACGGGCACAGCAGAGAGCTATGACAAATGGAGCATTGATAACAAAAAGGCTGCGTCCAAAGGCGTACAGGAGCTCCCACATTGAAGTAGAAACAGCAAACAACCTGACATCACAATTGGTAAATAAATCTTAATAAAAAATTGTCACTTGGAAGTTATCTGTTTGTTATTTATCGATCGTAAGGTTGTTTATAACAAGAAGTATTGATGATCTCGGCGCAAAGGTTCGATCAGAACCATGTTTCCTTTTTCTTGAAAAGGATCCATATTAGGATCGAAACGTAGAAAGTTTAATCAAACTAGCAAAATTGCTTTAATTTAATTTCCGATCGAACCTTTGGGCCGAGATCATCAATACTTCTTGTTATAAACAACCAATAAACAATTTCCAATAAACGAATGTCAACTACGCCTTGATAACTTCCAAGTGACAATTTTTTATTAAGATACAATAAAAAATATTATAATAAAAAATATTACAATAACATAATATATTATAATAACAAGAATATTTCAATATTTTTCCAATAATATAGGCATACTCAAAGAAATGAATTTGGTAAATAATTCCTCAGGGAAGCATCTTTATAGATCTTCGTAGATCTCTAAAAACATGGTAGTTGATTTTGTCCATAGTCAAAGTGCAACGTATGAAAAAGGAGGTCATAGTTTTTACGATTACGCGTGGATCAATCAGGCGGATTTGAAGACCCTGGTAAGGACTAGTTCCCGAAGAGGCGTTCGTGAGCAGGACGAGGGGGCACCGAGGCTTTTCATCGTTGGATTGAGAAGCATAAAGCATAAAAACGGTTACACCAACCCGAGAAAAAGGAGATTATCGTGATTCCGACACCCTGGCCACCGCTCATCTCGTAGGAATCGTTAAAGTCGTTCAGGCACGTGGAAGCACGCATTAAAAGCATCGTGGGGGATGCACAAAGGGGTGACGCTCTCCGGCTAGGGCAGCCTTGCCCAGCTACGGGGGCTTGTTGTTATTTACGGTATTTAGATAACCGGCTTACGGAACAGTCTCGTACCCCCATCGGGCCTGATCCCATGCACGAGATAGCGCCGACAGTGCTATCACCTACAACCTGCGACTAGGCTACGTGCATTCCGTTCGCAGATTATTATAACGAGCATCGTGTTACATTAACACGCGTATCTGGTCTCATGGGAAAGCTCCGAGCAGCCGGGAGCCTGTATCGCATTTTGGAGATTCCTCTGTCATCCTGTCTTACCCTTGTTCCCAGGGGTCCGCAGTATGAAGCAACATGCTAATTTCTGTCCAATGTTTTGATTAGGTACTGATCATGCTCCGGTTCTGAACTTGGACGTCGAACATGAAAACTATCTTATGTTATATTACGCGAATTGCAACAAACTGGAGTAAAATAGAAAGTTATTTCCTGCCTTGAGGTGTTTAATAAGTTTCAGATAATGTAACGGTGCTCGTAACTTTTTAAAATATGTTTACAGTTTATATTACACCTACACGTTTTCGTCATAAATGCGTAAAATGTTTAATAATAAAATCCTTGAAATTTTTAGCACTTCCAAGACATCGTTTTCAAGAACCGAGCACCACGCTCACTTTTGATGAAGCCCCTCCAGCAATAAATAGTAGGTCGACGCCGGGCGGGATCGATGTCTACAACAAATCCCGGCACGCGTCCTTAACACTTCTGGCAATTCCGCATAAGATTGATGCAATCGCAGCATGTAACGGAACCGTGTCCATTTATCCAGAAAATAATCCGGGAGATAGCGTCGCTAAATCGTCCGTCCATAAGCAGACAAGGCCGTTCTCTCGAAGATTAAAGATATTTATGAGATGACGATTACGTTTTTATCCGACCGATCGGTATCGAAAGGGGTGGCTCCAGCAGACGTTTTCACGACAGACTGAGCCGGGAAATGCTGCTCGTCACCGTACGTTCATTTGTCTGGCTGTTGGCTGGTGCCTCGAACAGGATGCGAGACTGGACAGCAAGGAAACAGAAACATGACACAGGGCTGAGTTATTAATCGTCGTTACCCTATACAGGGTTGAACGGTGCATCCCGGGATACGTGTCCTGCCACTTAATACGGCCGCCTTTGGTCTTCACCGTCAGATACACGGATGAGTTTCTAATAGAGGTACCCACCCCCTAAAATTTCTGGTTCGAATCGGGTCGGGAAAGAGTGACCCAAAAATGAGGGCTTTTCCGCAACTACTGGATCCCCCTAATTTATTGATTTATTTATTTCGGTATTAAATCGGGTGATTTATTTGGCGAACACAATATTGTTATATGTACCTTATATTACATGGGTATAACATTGTTTGTAAATTCTTCCGGAACATTGTTTACAGATAAACACGGTAAGGACTAGGATTATTTGTTTCATATTTGTATTGTATTAGTATACTGCAATGTATTAGGTGAAAACAGATGTTGTAAACTTTTTAAAATTTATTTTATTTATACACAAAATACGAGGTATGTTATCAGACCATAATTGTATTGGTGATTTAGATGCATCGATAATAAACGAATAACTGTATAAAAGGATGGAAGATTATAACTATTATAATTATTAGATTATGCATTACCATGCATTTATGAAGAAATTAACTAGGTGAAAAGTAAAACAGTGAAAAATATAAAAACTCCGAGAATATTGTCATGTTGTTTTCAAGGTAAAAGTACTATTAGGGGGTGAAATGAATTTTTATTTAATTACTGCTTCCTCTGATCGGTGCAGAATATTTTTATTTTGCATAAAGATCCGCAGTCTAATAATTACAAATGATTCAGAGAATTACCTAAAATTACCATCGTTTTCTGAACGAGGCAATCCGTAAAATTGAGACTCGACTGAAACTGCCGTGAAAAATGGCGCGGAAGAGAGGGGGAAGCAAAAGAAAAAAATTGTCATCCCTAAAATGCAGGCCCGCATCGAAAGACAGGCTCGTCCACGGAGGTAATAATGGAAGGAAGCTTATAACCCTCCGACTTCTTGCATTCCAACACGATCTACAATGACACCGATGTGGGGGATGGAAGCGCCATGCTTCGAATGAGGTGTCGTGAAAACGTTGCGTGATATTAGGTACGCTTGGTAAACGCGATAAATCTGGAGAGACGTAGTTAGACGAGTGTCAGCGTGATGTATGAGGGGTTGGGGGGTGGGTAACGTGCCACCTACGTGCTTCTTTCTTCACGCATAAGCGAGCAGGGGTGAGTCTTCTTCGTTCAGGAACGCTTTCCGCGCTCGACTTTGTATCGAGGATAAGGTCAGGGGTGGATTTCGCGGCAGAATCGATGCATCACGGGGGTGAAGCAGCCATCAGCTCGTTCGACAGCCGCGTTATCTCGAATGAACGAGATATCACGGCGACGGTTTGCTTGATTTTCCGTATGGATCGCTCGCGTTATTATCGACCGTCTTTTTCCTTTTAGCAAACCAGACCCAAATCTTGTACACATGACACAAACATACGGAACTATTTTATTATTGCATTTTATAATCACTGGATGATTTTTGTGCAAAATAAAAATTGTCTGCAGTATTTGCAAGACACTGGAGCTAGATAAATGATTCATTCTTACTTTAATCATTTTTACAGGTTGAAAACATTTGATTGGCATTATTACATCTTTGTAGTTTGTTGTAGATCACTGTGCTTTTTCACTCTTTTAAATGGCACCTACTTATTTTTCCCATAAAGCATAAAATCCAGAGTCTAATGATCACAAATTATTTACACAAATATGAAATGATTAACAACAATATACAATTACGTCCAATATATGCACGTATATTGTATATTGATTATCCGTCCGTCTCGGTTCGCGATCACTCAGCGACTGTCAACTGTCAGTTGTTTCACCAGTTCCTTGACATTCCCTATCTATTTAGGGGTTTATAACAAGAAGTATAGATGGTCTTGGCGCAAAGGTTCGATCAGAAATTAAATTAAAGCAATCGTGCTAGTTTGGTTAAACTTTCTACGTTTCGATCCTAATATGGATCCTTTTCATGAAGGAGGAAACAACTGCGTCTGTAAATTTTTAAAAGAGGTTTCAATATTAATGTACTGAAAAACAGATTTAAATACAAAAAATTTACAGTCGCAGTTGTTTCCTCTTTCTTGAAAAGGATCCATATTAGGATCGAAACGTAGAAAGTTTAACCAAATTAGCACGATTGCTTTAATTTAATTTTTGATCGAACCTTTGCGCCGAGATCATCTATACTTCTTGTTATAAACTACCTTACGATCGATAATAAACAAACACAATCTTTAGAGGTTGTTCAAGATAATGTTAAAAAGTCATGTTTTCGAAGTATGAAATTTTTTAAAATTTATCATACAAAGTAGTGCGTAATACTACCCTCAGTTTTTACAAAATACATGAATTTATAATTGTGCTGTAACAAAAAATCTGTCTAGACCAAGCATTCACAATAGAACATACTCATTATCTTTAACAAAACTGTAAAAAAAATTCCATATTACAATCTTTCAATTAGCATATCCATGTATTCTAAATACCATATGAACTTAACATATCAAAATAAAATTAACAATATAAAAATTGCCTAACTCAATGCAACTCACTCGAGTAAAATGAAAATTTATTTCCTTTCTGAATAGATCCAATAATTTGAAAATAACATGACAATGTTTTTATATTCTTCTACTGTTTTCACAAAGTGTACCTCCTATTCATTTCTGTTATAAATGCATAAAATCCTCAGTCTACTAATAGTTGCCACATTAGTCACGCAATACTATATTTTTATAGTAATACTAACCTTCAAATCGGAAAATAAATGAAAATAATCTATAAACACCAGAAAAAGAAACATATTGTAGAAAATAGCGGTTGGATATGTATTAACCATTTTTTAAATTCATGACATTTTTGTGAGATATAGTATGTATAGACTACGTAATTGATTGTTAAGGAACTTATCAAATTCATGACAATGATCTCTAATATTCTGAGGAGCAGAGTTAAAATTGAACTGAAGTTTGGGAGAATATTTCTCTCTGCTTGGCAAAAGCCAGCCTTATTTCGTTTCCACACCGAAAAAAAATTTCCCCCCAGCCAGCGGAGCCGTCCGCCATCTTCGAATTCGAGCGAGAATCGTCGCGAAGGGATGAGAGGACGATGAATTTTATTTTATAGCCGGCGTGGGGGAGCGGCCACCGGGATCTTAAGGGTGGAATATGTTTCGTATCA
Source organism: Lasioglossum zephyrum (assembly GCA_028455615.1). Classification (NCBI taxonomy): domain Eukaryota; kingdom Metazoa; phylum Arthropoda; class Insecta; order Hymenoptera; family Halictidae; genus Lasioglossum; species Lasioglossum zephyrum. The sequence continues at coordinate 21,205,735 of CM052321.1, read as the reverse complement.
TCATAGAGGGGTAACCCGCCATCTCCTTCCCATCCATAACGCTCCGAGCCGTTGTGGCAGCCATTTTGAATACATTCTCACCCGAGGAGAGTTATCTCCGAAACGTTTCGATTTCCCATTTAAAGGATCTTATATATACACGTGCTAGGGGTGGCAGGGGTGCCGAGGTGAGCATCGAGGAATCGGAGGGTTGGTGGTGTCTAAAAATATTAGCTGGCTGCCACCACCTCACCACTCTCCTCTTCACTCACCCCTTCCCGTTCAGACGTATATACTATACCTCCCTTACTTCCGAGGGAAACTGTATCCCCCTTCTAGTTGGCTGCGTACTGTACTGTTTGTGTATCCGCGGTGGAGACATATTTATTTCGTTTAAATTATTCCTCACGATACTGTACAAGTAGTGATGGGCAAACAGCATTTTCAAAAATATTTTAATGACAAATACATTATCAATTTGTATTTTATTTTGTTCCGAATCACAAATATATTCAGATATTATATATTCCATTCTGTTCTATTACTTTTTGCCATTTTCGAGGTAAGTTCTCGTGTTATTGAATGAACATATGAATAAATACCTTCATTTTATCTTCGATTCTTAATTTGAAAACGCAACGAACTTTCTTTCAGACCCAATACTTCTACAAATTAATCATGTCACGGAATGTCAAAGACAGTTTTCCTTCGATATAAGACGATGGCTCAGGACCGACTTCGACGTATTGCAGATGAGAACACCTGTTCGACTTGATATTGTTCTTGAGTGGAACGAGAATTACAAAAACATTCGATTCTGCTAATCACTTGTTAGTGATTAGCCAGTGAATAAGCCACTATGCAAAATCATATAAATTTCGTTTTATGAAAAAGAATTTATTCAACTAAACAGAAGTGTTTATCGATAAGACAGATATCAAATAAATAGATATACATATAACAAAAATGAAAATACCTATTTTTAGCTGCGACAAAACCATATCAAATGCAATGTTTTTGTAAAATCGTTTTATTTTTTATTTTTATTGTTCCTAGACAGCATGTGCAGCCATCATTACTTTTATAACCATTAACAGTCTTGCTAACAGACATACGATAGATGTACTACTTTTAATCATTTTCTGTTTTAAACAATTCTCTCCACTTTTCTTCGAGGTATATTTTTAATACTTCGACGGTAATATACCTTTTAGTTAGCAAAATGATCAAAGATTTCACTCGTATAAATAATGTCAAGTTTTTAGTTTTGAAACTGTGTAAAAATTCTATGAACTCAAGAAACTGAAAATATTTACGATTCGTTTCGTTCTCTACAGCTGCCGTCGAGTATAACTGGTATCGAGTCTGACCATCGCTAACTGATTCTACTTACCGTAAACATATTACAAGTGTCGTTCGCGTTCTATCAATGTTATACATTTTAATTATCAGATTAGATGAATTTATTGCTAATAAACAGTATTGTACTACCAACAATGTTTATACAAAGTATAAATAAATATACGAAATTTCAAAATGGTGTTATGTACCAAGAATACTGAAGTCAGATAAAGCCCGAAAAAGTTAAGACATGATTAATAATAATGAAGTACATTAAAATACTTTCTGGATATTATAAAATTTAATGTTAATTATCTTCACAAACAATGAGTATTTTCAAAAACGCACGTATATGGGTGTGCTTTTTTCGCTTGAGGTTCACTAGAAAAAGTTTCATTAAAATCGACGACCCCACTCTGATCTCTCCTTGTAAATGTACAAAGCTAAGCATCTAAATAATTGTAAAAAAAATTCGAAAGGCTGTGAACCGATTTTACCTGTGTACTGCTCGAATATCGCTGGACGTTCAACGGGCATTAGCAGCAAAATGATTGGCCTCGGCCGCGAGCAAATCATTCCCCGATCAAGACGCGTTTACAACGCTCGGGGAGGGGAAAAAAGGGAAAAAAACATTAATATTCCCGACTTTCACCAGCTGCTTTCGCATTCAGTCCTCGCCGGTGCTGAGCAATATACCGAGGCCGTGGGTATCTTCTTTTCCCGTCGTTTCCGGTAAAGAGGAGGGTGTCAACGACCGGCTGGGGTTGGTGTTGGCGCGCCAGTGGCGTATGCTTATTTTAATTGAAACAGTCGAACACCTCTGAGCTGACGGAGAAACGGCCTCGCCCCGGAGGATATTGTTTCAAACGAATATGCAAATCATGAAAGCGAGCCGGGTACGTGGTCCGCTGTAATTTCTATTGCCGACGCGAATGGATATCCTTAACGCTCCCCAGATCTAAAGGAAAAACGTGCGCCGAATGTGCCGAGAGCTCCCGCCCCCGGTCTCAACCTGCCGGCGGAGCAATTCTCCGCTGAAGATCGCCGTTGATGGCGTAAACAATTTTCATTAAAGAACGCGGAACGGCATGCGCAGCTTGCCAGCCTGAATTTTTCAACTGCTCCGAGGTTTCGAGTGTAATCAAACAATTAGGTTGTTGCATATCAAATGTCCCACCTCTAACAGTAATTTTTAACTCAGTAATTAACTTAAATATATATTTATATAATTAATTAATATAATATAATTAACTTAAATATAAATTACTTAGTAATTTTTAACTTATTAGGAACTTTAAACAAGCATAACTTGACTCTAAATAAAACTTATTCATTAAAACAAGCTCATGTAAAAATTATTTTTAGTCATTGAAAATTAGATGCAATTTAATACGGTAAAAACATTGGAAGAATTTTTTAATATTTTTGTACTATTTTCAGCCGAATAAACATGGTAGGAAAGAAAATAAATTTCTATTTCAGTTTGTTACATGACAGTGTTTGAAAATTTTTATTATGTATTTTCGACTCGCTTCTGGGTATTCTATCACATTGAACACACCCTGTATATTTCGTCAATTTTCTATGAATTCTTATATAGTTTCAGTAATTGTCAAGAACTGAACGTTTGACCTTGTTAGGTTTAATGTGAAAGAATGTGAAATAACATGCGCAGATTGCTAACCGGTGTTTTCAGCAGTTCAGAGGCTTCAATTATAATCAGCAGTCCCTTCAGGTGACTGATTAATCGAAGTTATCAGCGCGTTGATGTTTGCAAGGGTGATGACCTGCCAGCGAAGTACTAGTGGCGCCATAAGGGTCATCGATGAACGGTAACTGTAGAATTAATTAAAATATTTGCATTAAATGAACGATGGTGCTTGTAAAGTCGCTTCGATGCTATAAATATTTCGCCATGGACCTGTAGCTACGGAGTAAATAAATGCATAAAATATAACAATTGTTTTTGAGAAGTATTAAAACGTCTGGCAGAATAACAAATTCATTTCAGCTGTCAAATGTTATTATTTATTTTAGTTATATTATGGATGAGTAATGTTGATGAGGTTACTTATGGTTAGAGTGTGATAGGACAACAAACATTTTAGGCCAAAATAAGAAATTTCAATTTAAAATATAAGGGTAATAGTAAACGTAGATGTTAAAAATTTATTCTTTATTAGTTGAAATAATACAGTGAAAATACATTATTATTATAGAAAAATTGTAAAAGATCACCTCGATGGTAAGAAACCATGAATATTTACCTATTTCATTCACCTATCATCATACCTATTCACCTAGACCAACTTTTCATTTCTTTATACTTCCAAAATTAATGAAGACCCTACAGTAAACAAGAGATAAACGAAACACCCTGCATAATTCTGAACCAAACAAATTTTTCATCATACAGTTTTCTGTATCTGTAAAACTAATTATAATAATGAAGTGGAAAAAATAAACAAAACATTCTGTTTAACTCATACACATTACTGTGCAGTAATACCTCGATGTACGTAAGAGAGATGGACACGATATTTCTAGAAAGTTTATCCCCTCTATCACTATAAGGTGTACCCCTTGAGGGATCCAGAAACTCGATTGTCGTAGAAGTATTAATAAAGATTGTTAAGTTAGTTATATAAATAAATTATATAAACTAGTTATATAAATAAATAGGGAATGACAACATTTTTTTTGCTTGTTATTATTATTGTATAAAACCATTATTAACACATCAAATACCAAACATGGCAAATTTCGGAGCATATTAGATTGTTCAATTGACGATGTAGTGAAACCTCCATTATCCGAACCAATGATAACTAAATTCGAGTTGTTCGGATTAGTGCAAAGTTGCACTGATTAGTTTAGAAAAACGAAGTTCTACTGTATCGTGGATTAGACGACTAAATATGATCCAAATTATTTATTGAAGAACGTCACAAATATATTGAAAAATAATTAAGAACAAATAAGTTTCATAACTAAAATAGGATTCCCACGCTGACACGCTCCCGTCGATGATTTATTTCTGTTTTCCTTCACATTTAAGGAATAGTGCACGATAAAATTGACATCCCGAAGTTGCATCTTACCGTACCAATTCCTTGACATTCATCTTTGTCTTCTTATGAAGAAATCTTGTTGGTTGACAGGTTGCATCGGGAGTCGATGCACCGTTTTGGAGAAGTTCGGCGGTCCGGTTCGCTGGGAATCGCCTCGAAAAGAAGCACTCTCGAAAATCAGATTTCGCCGGGGCCAAGAAGGAAACAAAATTGATGTCCCCGGGGTTGCAACCCCCGGCTGCCGGGGGTTAACTAAGTGAGCGAGTGACCCGCACTTTGTTCTCCCGCGGCCGGCAAGAATATATTGATAGTCAGCTCAAAACTCCATTACGGCCGGGCCGACTATTCTCTCGTAAATACGAAAATGCTATCCCATTATTTACTGGTTAATTGGATTAATGAGACTCGTTATTTCGTAGAGGGCCGCGAGCCTTCCGGCATCGTAACCAGAGGAGAAGAGAATTAGGAGGGGAGAGGTTCCTGGGGTCGGAAGTTCAGGGCAAAGGGTAAGTCCGTTGCGTGGACAAATACGTTCTGGAACGACGCACACATTCTCCTAGTGTTAGAAGCGCGCAGGGGAAGTACAATCGCATTAGAATTTCACAACCAAGTTCTCGACACGTACACTGTACCCAGAAACCGTTCGGCACGCTGCTGGTCGAGACTCTCTCGTGGCTGCTTTTTTCTCTCTTCTTCATCTTCCTTTTTTGTTGGTCCTCGCGACTATCGGCAAAGCTTTTTACGCGCCTGTTATTTACAGTGACGACGACTGATCAATATTAGAACAGGTCGATCTAAAATTCGTCGATCAACCGTACAAAATCATTGTCAGAAATATTACACGATTGCACAAGTTCGTGTCCGATTTTCATAGATTCCGCAAACTGTACTGTACGGCGGAGTGTATAAAAAGAGTATACATATAGTCATCTTTCTTTTCTAGTTATAGAAAACAATGGTGACTATATAATTGATCAATAAAGCTGTATTCTTTAAAATTTTAACATTGAATTTTATTTTCAAATCGGCCACGAGAACTTATGCAATCATCTAATATTTATGAAAATTGTCAAAAGTGGTCCCCGATCAAATCACATTTAATTCCCATTCGTATTCCATTTCAGGGTCGTTAATATTCTATCCGCAAATTAGCTCACTCCCGATTTCAACTTAACCGTGGCGCTATTTATTTTGTATTTAATTATTGAACTTTATGATATTGACAAGGTATGTGGTAAAATGGATGACGGAGTCGGTAAAATTTGGCAAAGAAGTGGGAGAGAATTTCTAATAATATTACAAAAATGTAAAAGGATAGTCTAAATTATATCGAGAAAAATACCAAACTACAAAGTCACTGTATTCTATAAAGAAAGACCGACAGAAGCAATTAACTAAATCTAATACAAAAATAAATTCTGGTATCGTATTTCTAAAAACAAACATGAAAATTGTTTCTTCAGTTTCTACAGAATTAATAAATCATCGGTGTAAATTATGTGATAATATCGTTATGTTAAATCGTATTGTACTGTTTAAGTTTCTAAATGCTAAACATTTTTATACGAATTAATTAATTGGTTATCGATCGTAATTTATCTTCAGGATATTACAAATTTTTATTCGCGGCGCAAGGGTTCGATCATTTACAACAACAATTATCCATATTTGTGAGATACTAAGCGCTGGATTCGGATTTGAATCTTCAAGTTCGAGAACCACGTTAGCTATTAAAATGTTTTAATCAGTTTTAAAAGAAAGAAAAAGTTTTATACGAAGCCGTCTACTAAGACATTAATTAATTATGTCAATTAATTATCCCTAATGTTTCTATAGAACGTTGTTTTTGAAGCTGGAATAATCGCGCAATATCGGCACGATAAATCAAAGATTCTGGTTACCCGGCAAGTGGTCCCTACTTGCGGGGTTGTATTTTGAAGGCACGACTCGATTCCATTAATCAGCGCCGCCAGGGGCCCCATATTATATAGAATAAAATTAATGAGATACACAGAAACGCACTCGACTTCCGGATCGAAGTTCCGGCAAACCGGGATCCCCTTTGCACGGTCGCATAATGTTATGGAAGCTGAATTGGGGAAGGGGAGACTCGGTTCTCCACGTCTCGATGAATTTCAATACTTAAGTGCTCATTATATGTATGTACAGATGTATATATGCTTGCCTTTTTCGTGAAGACATTTATTTTATGATTGTAACTTTGAAATATTAGTCTGCAAATATTTTTACTGATTTGTTCTAGTACGGAATCTTGTGAAGTAGAATTATATCAATATCGACGATAGCTTTGTTGCTCGAAGAAGTTTCAAGTTTAATGAATTTATGATTCATACGACCGCCCAATTTGTTAACAGAATTTCGTCCTGTATCTACTTAGTTCACTTAATAAATTCTCTACTTGTTTTAAGAAGACTCTCATACGTTGCTCAGTTTAAAGACACTCATTTACTATTTCTATATAGAAAATGATCGATCGTATTGTGAGATGTATTTCTTTAAAATGTGACGTTGTAAATTGCACATAATTTGTTGATTTCAAGTGCAGAAAAAAATGGGTAAACCAGTACCCTAGCCTCTAGTTTCGAGTTAACCAATTCAGGTATCAAAGAAGTCATTAAAAACGACACGCTGCTGGAATCATCAACTTAAATAATAATAAACATAATTGCATGGAAATTACGCTGCGCCTTCTTGAAATATAGCCAAAAATGTATACAAAATTTTAGAACACTTGACCTATAATAGCCTCACCACTTTCATCTTGCAAATTGTTTAAAATTGTCTGCTTTTATAACATTATACCATTACGTCATCTTCTATGCGTCCAACAACAACTAAACATTTACAAATGTACATTTGTAACGTTGTTAGACAAGAAATGTTCGATTTTTAACTATAACATTAAACGAACATAACTTTTTCCTAAATACAACTTATTTATCAAAGTAATTACCACTATAATCATTATGTTCTGTTAATGAATTTCAGTCATTTTTGGCGGATAAGTTCGTGGGGAAAGTATTGCTGTCTTCATTTTGTAATTTCTCCTGTCATACATTGTCATCATTATATTTATCAGTCCAGTCATATAGAACGATTGCACAATACTTGATTAACATCGAAGTAGACTTTATTTAAATGCTTCAACGAAATATCTAAACAAAAACTGACGATGAAACCTTGAAAGTCAATTTTGCGTTTTAAAATCACATATAATAAATAGACTGCGAATATTTATGCGATTTTCAATTGTTATCGAGAAATTTTAAGAAAGTATCATGAATAAAAAATCTTATTTTTAATGGTACCAGCCTTTGTAGATCCAAAACAAATAAAAATCTTACTGAAATTTGTCGATTTATATTGTAGCAATTTTTGACAATTTTCACAAGCCAGAAATACATAAATATCCGCAGTCTAATAACAATAAATTTTTTCCATAGACATTCATAGATAACACGTAGACTACTTGGATATGATAATAAATATTTATACTCTTCGTGGTCGGTAAGGATCCAGCAGTTAATGCTACCTCTGTAAATAAATAAAGAAGAGAAACACATTTCAAAAAATGTTAAAAGCGTGTTCAGTTTCGCTCATCCCCGCAACTGTTTATCCCACCCCTGGTTGAAAGACGCCTACTCTCGCGACGCCTTGTGACGGCGCGGCGTGTCGTCCTGTAGCCGTGTCTCGCGCGAGCACAAGAGCGTCGGTGCGAGTCCTGGTCGGAAGGACGAAAAGAACTCCCCTCCTTCATCATCACGCATGTGACCACTGGCCGCAAGCAGCAGCACAGAGAGAGGTACGTACTACTTCTCCTCGTGTCCACAGACAGAGTCTCGCACACCACTACCGGCGCACACGGGGGATGAAACGGAGAGCGAGGACGCTGAATGTTGGAAAGAGAAGCCTCTGATGCGAAAACGAAGGGTTGCAGAGAGAGAAAGCGAGAGTTAGTGAGAGAGAGGTAGAAGGGAGGAGAGGATTGCAGTCGACGGGCTCCCCGGCCGGTGTCCAGGGAGGGCTGCGAGGGTGTAAAGATGGCGACCAGGAGGGAGAGCAGAGGGTGCGAGAGGTGGCAAGAGAGAGAGGGATAAAGAGAGAGAAAGAGAGAGAGAGAGGGAAAGGGAGAGAGAGGGAGAGAAAAGCCGCGCGTCGGTTATGATAAGGCGATGCTTTAATGACAGCGCGTTTCTATGGCAACGGGCGTGTAGGGGCCGGCCGCCGCGACGCCCGGCGTCGGTCAGCACGAGGGTGGAGGGTGCATTGAGCGGGCAGCCGCCATACTAGTGGACACACAGCCTCGATTCTCAGGGATGAATTTCTGTGTGTTCGTACTATTCTCACCCCCCGTCGGTTTCCCTGCCACTCTTCGATGTATACGTGCTCTTATTCTCTCCCTCGCCCTCTTCTCTGCCTCCTCAGCCGCCGCTCTGCTCCTCCTCGACCCTCTTTCTGCCTCGACGCACCCCCTCTTCATCCTCCTCCTCTTCCACCTCGTCCTCATCCTCGTCCTCATCCTCCTTCTCCTCCTCCTCCTCCTCCTCCTACGCCGCCAACCCCCAACAGGGCCGCAACAATGCTGCGTTATCTGAAAGCTGGACCGGTGACGAGTCTTGCGTTTCGAACGGCGCGAAGGCTTTTCTCAGGCTCCGCTCAGGTTTTCGCTTCAACCCCGGCAGAATTTCGACGTTTCTCTCCGGAGAGGGGGTAGCCAGAGACGTCTTCGATGGTATAGATTTTTATGTTGCGTCCTATTTGATCCCATACGCGGCAACTTAGTCGTCGGTCCGGCCGAAATTGTTTGATGTTGCATTCCCAAGCTTCTTTGGCTTCGCTCGGTGCGGATTCGAGTAGTTTTTGGTTCGCTGGAGTCGGTTGAGTGCAGGATGCCTGTGAGGAAATTGTTGCTTTTGGTCAATGCTTCACCGTTACTTGTAATTTTGTGTAACGTTGCGTAATAACGTTTATTATTAATCAGTTTTATAAACAGTTGACTGACGATATTCAGGATCATTCGTGGCTTCATTTATCAATTTTTTAAAACGTATCTTTGAAGGTAGTTCTTATAAACATGTTGATTTTTTTATTGTTTCTAACACAGCTGCTGGTCATTTAATTAATTCGGCAGAAACTGAACACTTGAATTAATAGTATAGGTATATAGTGTTCAGGCTATTTGATTAAAGACATTATCATGATACTAAATTTTCGATCGATAAGAAATTAGCTTTTACATGCTGGTTTATATTTTTAATTTTAATACGTGTACTAACGTGTACATGTGGTAAAGTTCAGGTTAATAATTTAGTTAATTTTATATTTTTAGTAGAATATTTTGAAGTATACCTTGATTGTTGATTTAAATGTCATCTAAACATTTCATCCCCCTAAACACCGACCTAATATCTCAAGACAAAAGACTCGTTTCTAAAATGGACCTTTCAAAAATGACAGAATAAATTCTCTTCTTCAAGTATGTATCACAATAAAAATCACACAAGAAAGAAATTTTCTATTGTCATTTTTATAAATCGACGTTTTAGAATTAAAGATTGTTTTTGTTAAGTTGTGTTTTAAATTAGTGGACAGTTTATGGTTTGTATAGTTTATTTAGGAAATGACGTATCATATTATAGTGTATATATGTATAAAATTGTATAAGAGTAAAGATGGGAGTTCTCGCCAAAGAGAACTTACGCTTACTTTTAGTGTTTGGTATATTTACCGTTAATCCACCTCTACCATACAAATTAACTTGAAAAAGCAGCGCCAAACGTGTCGTTAATGGCCTAGAGGTAGACACGACATAAAATTCAAATTAAAGAAAGGGAGACAGTGATTGAAGAAATGAACAGCTGAGATGTCGATGCTAAGTAAAAATTGTAAAACTTGAGAAAGCATCTGAATCTTTCAATGTCTGTGGACCTTATAATTTTACGAGTGAGCTGACGGCTCCAGGCGGTTCGTATTCCTCGACCCCATCGGATTCCAGACAATTTTGTCGACACTCAGCACGATCGGATGCGGCGTCTTAATTTCAATTTGTGCGGTCCCGGGGCAACATGAAGGTGTACATAAGGATTTCCCAAGTTATTAAGCGGCTTCAGAAGTTTCCCGGTAAGGTTCGGATTCCCACAATTAAATGAACCGTGCGATCCTCCTGCGTGCGAGAAATCTACGGTCTCTCCTCACCTGTCGGAATTGCTCGGGACACGGTTGCCTTTCAACGGGGAACATTTTAGAGAACATCAAAGAATCTTTAATCGCCCCACGTGCGGTCCCCTCCGCGCCATCTCTCGGTGAATGCCCGCGATAATCGGGTTGCCCTACGCCAGGCTGAAATTTCCGAGGGGAAACTTCGCGACACCAAAGTCAATTCCAATATTAAAAGCTGCTACCGCGAATCGTTTGATGACCATTCCCGTCTTCCTTTCCGCTTTGCACATGCTAAGTGAAAGTCGCTCGGAAAATTTCCCCACCAATTTTCCAGAAGGGCTTCGAGGCCTCCGCAACTGTACCAGACGCGTGCACACTACCCTTTAAAAGTTGCGAAATAGTTCAAAGTTGAATCATAGACTTCTTCAATTTTTACATTTCTAATGACTCTTTCTTCCGGAACTTCATTATCGTTTCCAATTTATTTTCTGTTTGCCCTACCTTTTCGACGATCTACATATAAAATGCTTCATATTTTCATTGCTCATGTTTAACTATGTCTACATTAAACATTGAATATTGATAGTAAAACTGACTTTAGTCATGGCAAGAATTTAGTATGAAAATAAGTATGCTTCTTTACTTTTGTATGTAAATCTTTTCCCAACATAAGCAATATTTACATGATTTCCTGTAAGCATTGGATTGTGTATTATTTTTCAAATTCGGGAAACACTTTCATTTTATTTCTATTGAAAATATATTTATAAATAACAGCATTCGTCGTCCAAATGAGTTGAATTGCGAAGTAAAAATTAACGCCCTGTATAATAGACATAAAATCACTAGTGATACAATAAAGAAATTCTCCATTAACCCTTTATCGACCAAATAATTAATTTTGATCTTTACTGTTCAAGATTCCTTTCGAAGAATAAGCGGATCAGTTTTATATCTTCTTTATTACCCAACGAGAACATTTGAAAAGAAACCGTAAGAAAACGACGTCATCAAGATACTAAAAAAAAACGTCGAAAACGTGGAAATCCGTGGCACGAAAATCGCCGTCTTCCGACCGAGAAACCCAAGATCGGCGAGATCCAGACGGAGCGCAGGTAACCGGTGGACGTTCGACGACGAAATTTCAAAACGAAATCACCGTCGTCGACGATTGCTAGAGAGTGAAGGGGGTGCCGGGGGTGGACGGGGGGGAGGGGGTTGAGGGGTGGAAGAGTGGGCGATGCACAGTACTGATCGCAGAATTTCGAAGGGTGCCCGAGCCGATTCCTGCGGACAAACCGAGCATCAAGTATCCGGGAACACACACGGGAGATGTTTAGGGGAACGCAAACATACCGTGTCTCTGCATTATGGATGCAACGGAGTGGACCGCCGCCCCCTGGACCCGCCGCGCCGCGCGCGCCCGTGTACACCGTGCGAGATGGTTGGCTGGGCTTCGCTGCCGGTTCGCATTTATTTATAATCAAATTCCGTGTATACCGGCGACCGATGCCCGACTGAATTTCTATCCCCGAATGTGTACACGCATTCGCGCGCGACCGCACTCGTATACATACGGCCCGGAGCCGAAGAGAATGCCAGAGGGAGACGGAAAAATGAAGCGGCGCCGGGCAGAGAAAGGGAGGTCGAATAAGGGGTTGAGGCGGGAGGAACACAGACATACGCGGACACAAACCAACGCGCGTAGAAATACGTGTATACCCTCCTGATCGAGGATAGATTCTGCCGACACTCCCCCCCTCCCTCCTCCTCCTTTCACTCCACCTCATCCTCCTCCTACGACCCACCTCTCTCTCTCTCTCTCTTCGCCCCGCGACCGAGGGTGGAGACGGGGGGAGGGCGCGGATTCGCTCGGCGGTCAATTTAAAAATCAATATTGACCGAGGAGCAGCCAATCCTTTATTTATCGACGCGGATTGTTGGCTGCAGAGACGCGGCAAGGAGATTGCTCACCCCTCGCCCCGGCCACCCACGCTCACCCGTTGCCATGTTGCTCCAAACGCGTCCTGAATAATGCGATCATTCTTGTTACAGGGCGGAACGGAAGTCGGACGCGTTGCTTTTGCAATAACAATCGTGTCGAAGCTTCCTTCCGATCCTGCTCGGCCAACCTTCTGCAGCTAAAACCTCCGAGCTTCCTGCCGAAGTCATAGGTGGACCCGCGATGTCGTTGATCCCGATGCATCTTCACTTATACCTGGCAAAAAGTTTTTCATCAGAGTCGGAAGCGTGGCGTTGTCTCAAAAAATAGTATCAGCTAGTTCGTAGCTAGCATTCAGTCGAAACGCATTCACTGTTACTTAGCCGATGTGACAAGGAACGTGATTGAACAGAGACGGTTGGCCACTGTCAAAGCACTATCAATTATTTGGGAAAAAAAGAAATAACGCAATGGAACAGCCAGTGTCTCTAATCGTGAAAGATCGAAAATTGGGTGCAATCGTCAACAATATGAGATGTGAAACTTAAAAATAAATTTTAATAGAACCTGGATTATCTGAACTGATCATACTCAGTTTTTATTGATTTGTCGTAAGTAGTGTTATGAACAATCTTAGATTAATCTACCACTTGGAATCCACTCGGTTTAAAGCGATGAGAAATACCTTGTACTGCAATGTCTTCAGCAAAAGTATTATTTGAATTGTACGGGCGTCGACGAACCAACAAAAAGAACGACACTAAAGCCTCGAGGAAATCGCAAGACGGACAATGTGGAATCGTTAACCCGTTTACTTAGGAGAGTAAACATTCCATCCGCGAGAGGTGATTATCCGAAAAAGGGCTACCAGCAGAGGGTCCCATAATCATGCTATGGTGGTTTGCCTTTGGGGTGGACCAGGTCCATTTTTTTGGATTGATTGTCCATAATAGTGGGTGTTTGGGGTTGTGGGCTGATCAAAGCGGCGGTGAAGGCGGAGTCGGGAAGATGCGAGGCTCAGCATCAGGGGTCCAACCCTCAGAAGCAACCCTATAGTAGGACACGATCAAGAAACATGATATCGTCCGTTCAAAAAGAGATGACTTTCTCTACAATGGCGGACGATACTGCCGAGGCTTAAGCGACAACATTCACTTTGAAAGGGACATCTTACGTTCGGGAAGGAATCAGAAATTGAACTTTTAATTACACCTCCTACTACAATTTATAATTAAAAAAGAAATGACCGTTTTACCTAAGTATTATAGGGTTGATTATGTGTGTATGTATTAGTAGACAACCCTATATATAGTTGAATTTATAAAAGTAGAAAATCGAAAATAACAACAGAATTTGGAAAAAGAAGAATGGTTATTATTGGTTACAATATTTACTCCTGCATTAAATAAAATATTGAACTAACGATAAATGTCAAACGCAGAGTAATTCTTACGTTTCAAATAGAACTGAAGAATAATTTCAGTTTTATCTATACATTGAAGTTGGTTGAACATTATCAGATGTTTTGAAAAGCTCGACATTATTTTTGTCTTATTTGGAATGTAATGGACTATTTAACTGAGTAGACAATTTTAATACATCACCATGTAAACTTACAGTACAGTTCGATATAAATTACTTATAATCTAAATTATATATGTATACAAAGTGATTACAATATAATTATATCACATGATACAGTATAATATCAATTACTATAAATACTTCGTGACAATAAAATAGATGATAGATTATCAAGACATCATCAACTATCGGGTGGACGGAGAGACGTAATAAAGTATTAAAAGGTGATATACGAGTGGAAATAACATTTAGGTTTGTTGAAATAACATTAATATCTTTCGTAATAACCCCAGTGAAAACAGATCCTCCCAAGAGAGATACAATATCTGGAGCTGTCCAATAGTCTTCGTTGGCAAGCAATAAAGGAGAGAAAATAGAAAGCTTCATGGAATGGTTGATATACATAGACCCCTAACGGCCACCTTATTAATATTTGCTAAACCCTTTACCTTCCTTTCCACCCACACAAGTGATAGGAACCAAGATTCCAAATATAATATCCAGCAATACGTGATCCCCTTGCAATAATATAAACACGTACCAATTTCTTAAATATGTATTTTCTTTTGATTCGACTTCGTTATCATCTACTTGTTAAATATTCTTCTGCCATTAATCACGTTAATTTGGAGGCTCATTGAATACTAAAAGTAACAATCAGTACGTACTAAAAATGTTTCACGTACAAAACCGTCTCAAACTAAAAAATTGTTTTAAACTAGAAATAGTTCTTGTAATTTTTTATTTTTGAATTGAGTTTATTCGGATAAGTGTAATAAGTGTTCTAACATTGGAAAATTAATTAAGTTAATATTATTAAATTGTACATAAATTACATGTTGGTATAAATACGATATATTATTGTTTCTCTAAAAGTTAAGAACAGTAGATTGTTGTAACGAACTGAGAAGAAAGAAGCATGTCGTACAATTTACAAAATCTAATTTCTTACTTGTTTATCGACCGATCCACGACGATTGCTTGCTGATTGGTGCTCCCAAGACGCTGACCGGTCCTTAACCCTTCCGGCTGTCTTCAGCAGAATTGTGTTCTTCCGTTTGATTTTAAAAACAAGAAAACGATTTCAACGTCAAAATAGGAATATTAGATGGATATTAAATATAGACACGTTATTTTATAATGTTTTCTTGCTTAAATTTTCACGTTAAATTTCAATACCTACAATTTAGAAAAGTAAGTAAAGAGTGTATCTAGTAACTGGACTAAATTATAAGTTATTAATGAATATAGAAAAAAATTGTAAAGGTATTTGAGTGATTTAATATTTTGTATCATCCAGCAATTCAACTTTTTACAAAAGTACGTAGTAGCAAATTGGTATGTTCGAAATATTTATCTTTTCTTCCAGCATGTATAGTAACTACTCTATATAGAGTATATATGTATATAACTACTATAATATTATTAAATTTGCAATATAAAAGGCAAAAATATTTTTAGTGATTTAAATTGTAATACATACTATTTTATTAGGAAATTATTTAATTTTCTTTATTGAAGGTCTACGATTGATACAGAGTGGGACCAAAAGTTATGCTTTAAAATAATAATAACTTTTCAGAACTTTATTTGTACAGAAAAATTGTATAAAACAAACTTTTGATATTATTGGCATAATTGATATTGACAATGATTACATTGTTAGCATAATTCTAGGTTTAAAATTTTAGAATCTGGAAAGAATAACAGGATAAGCAAAACAGGTCTTAAAAAGGATAATGTATTATTGAAAAAATTAATAACTTTTGGCTCATCCTGTAGTCTTTTTTTGTAGAGGGAAAAGAAATAGGAAGATTTCTGTCGTGCCACAATCATTTTGAGAACGGACATCTCCGAATTGGTCTGATCAAAGTGAAAGTTTTCCAGTTCATCTGGGATCTGGATGGACAGAACGGTGCAGCACGAAGTAGCCAGTCAACCAGGGTGGTTGTTGGGGGTGTGGGTGGTTGGCTGGACGCAGTCAGCTCGGTGTGAAATTAGCGCAGATGTCGCGGTGACGGCTCATGGTGCAGCTTCTCTGTTCATTTTCCAGGAGACTGGATCGAAAGGGGGACGCAATTCCTGCGAGTCTGGATTTTCAGTCGCCAGTATTAAATGGTCATTGACCCAATTAATCCAGCTGGAGAAGCTAGCCAAGGAAACGTAATTCCATCGTATTATTATTGTTAATCAGTAAGACGTCACTTGGTCGAGTTCATTTGCCAGGGGCCGATGTCGATCTTCAAATCCCTTCCCAATCTCTCTGTTTTACAAGCTTCTTATACCGCTTCGTCAATTTTATTTCTTTCTATAATCTTGAAATTGTTCGAAAGCTAATAAACTGATAGTAACACAAGAAACTTTTTTTATAGATGTGCATTAATCAGCACGTTTCTAATTGCAAATACAGGAAAACAATATAGAAGATAATAACCACACTGTGGATTTTTTTCCATTTATGAAAAGTAATTACCTTTTTTATTTTACTTCTAGTATAGTCGAAAGTTGTACTATTATAATTATAATTGAGTCTTTTAATTTCTTAATAAGATAGGTAAATGATTAGAGAGTTCAACCTTCTCTTAATGTCTAAATTATGAATATTTCTTTTCATGTTTCTGTATTATTAAACGTATAAATAAATGTACTAGGCACATAAATAATAATATAAACAAATCAGTTTTTTTTAGTTAGGTATTTTTACACCGAATGAGATCAATTCATACCAACCTATGCATCGGTGTGTAAAAAAATTTAAGTATTTGCATGACAGCATGCAGTTTCGAGTATGGGATTTCGACATTGAAATTAGACATTGATATTTCCGTATGGAAGTCGCGTGTGAAACTTTGAATTTGTGATATCGGACGTGGAACAGCCGATCGCAAGCTCTGGTTTTGGACGTTTAAACTTTGAACTCCGCACGTCAAACTTCGGCTTTCAATCTTTCGAAATCGATTTTCGAACTACGAGTTCCAAACTTGAAAATCTCAATTTTGTACTTCGAATATCGAAATGCTTTTCTTAAGTGGACCTTCTGACTATGACTAAGAGGCATAAACAGTTGAATTATCGAACAAATATTTTGATAGTTTGGGTCAAAATTGATCCGGACTCCGCTGTCGGAACAATAAGTATACTGTGCTAAAAATTCATTTTCAAATTTCAAGAAACAATGTTGGCTCTTCTCCGGCTCAAAAATGACCGGGACTCTACTGTTAGAAAGGTTAATATACTGTACTAGAAATTCATTTGCAAGAATCAAAAAGCAATCTTGGCAATCTAAATTCTAATTGTAGAATTTATTTCCACAAACAACCACGCAAGACATATCTTACATAGTGATGGGACCAGAATCAATGAATCGCTTCGATTCAATATCTATGACAAAAAATTCGAATCAACTGCAACATAATTCGAAGCTTAGAACTCTTAAAACTCTTGGACGTCTTGGAAGTCTTCATTGTTTTGAAAATCTTGAAAACCTTAAAACTTTGGAAGGTTCGTAAGAATTGAAACTCTTGAAATATTACATCTATCACGAAACAATGATCACGTCATGTCAGCATTGGGATGAATAACAGTATAAACGTACCAATATTATAAAAAGTATAACATTTTTTAAGATTAAATAATTAATTAGTTTATCGATCGTAATTTATCTTTCGGATATTATGAATTTTATTCTCGGCGCAAGGTTCGATCATTTTTCTACACAACAAATAGCTATATTGTAGGAATACTAAACGCTGGTTTCGGGTATGAATCATTCGGTTCAAGAACCACGTTAGCTATTAAAAATGTTTAATAGGAGGGAAAGAGTTTCTTAAGATTATCAAGACTTTGAAAATATTCAAGACTTTAAAGAATTTCTGATTTCGAATGAATATCGAATCGATTCGAAACTCTGCGGTGATTGATTTGTTCGAAAACCTGCAAGACAGAGTATTGTATCCCAGCAGAAGAAGACATTCAAGTAGCTTAGGTGGACCACCCAGTACATTCGAGATAAGGCAATAAACCGAAAATTGGTAAAATGAACAGCTAAAAGTCGATGTGTTTGAGGCCGGAAAAATTAATCACTGCCTCTCCACCCACTCGACTGCAACATACCGGGACCACCCACCGCCCTATTTCTCTGTCATCGAGTGAAAACAACGTAGCTCACCATCGTCTCAAACGGCTGCACACATACAACAAAAATACATACGTGGACATACATACACACGTACATGCAAACCGCCATATACTGTATATACATTTTAGATATATGTACACATGTATAGTGTACGTGCATCAAGGAGCTCCTGGTCCCTGACACATAATACAGCATCGACAGCAGAGTTTTCGCAGGGCCGTCTGGGGAAAGGATCGAACCGTTTGGTGGCGCAGGGTTGAAAGGAAGCGGGGGCGGAACAGGAAGCTAGCCCCCTGCCACCGCACCCCTCCCTCCCTCTTCGAGGTTCGCTCGTGCCGCGCAGTACAATATCGCGGCAACATAACTCTTCTCCCCTCGTTCATTCTCCGCAGCCCGGCAGAAACATCAACCCTCATCCTCCTCGGTAGCCCTGTGCTGCTGCTGCCCCCTCCCCTCCCCGCCACCACCCCACCCCCTTGCAACCCCTCACGCCAGCAAACTTCGTCCAGCTACACCTCCCGCCCGCTTTGTTTCAATAATACTGTTTATATTGGAACGCGAAGCATTGATCTGTTTGCGCGGCGGTCGGTTCGCGTCCCTCGCGCTAAAAGATGGACATATTGGGCGCAATTTTGAGACTAGACCGACCGTCCGTTTGTACCCGGTAACCACACCGACGCGGTACAAACTTATTCATATTTACTGTCGAACTCTCGACAATTTTCAACCCTCTTTTTCATGTCGACATGATTCTGAAGGTCTTTCGGTAATGTGCACTCTCTTCTTCGATATGGTGTGCCATAGAACCCGCAAAACGTTGTTTGGACCAGACTTTATGTTTGTATCTGTTGTGGTAGGGGCGTGCGATCTTTTTAAATAATTCCTTTTTAAACATTTATTGTACGTAACTAATTCTACCTTTGACAGAAAATATTCGATATCGTGAATGTAATGGTTGAACGAATTATTTGGGCATATATTTAATATGAGTAATAATTATATTGCTGGCCCTTATGCAAAATGAAAACATTCTGAATGAATAGAAGCAGTAGTTAAGTAAGAGTTCATTTCAACCCTTAATAGTTTTTTTTAAGTTGAAAACATTGTAGGTATTTGCAACGCCATACACTCCTTCTATATTCTGTTAGCTAATAACAAGTAAAAATTGAATTTTTTTGTCGTTCATGTTCTATACGAGATTGTCATCTCCATGCTTTAGTTTTTTTTATTACAGACTAACAGTATGTTAATTTAACTTTTTGGATTTCTACTTCAATAATTAATATTTACGAAAGTGTCTGGAAAATCTGTACTGCAGATCTAGTACCAGAATGGCACCACGTATCATGTTGGTTCTCGCCCTTGTAATTTGAGTACTAAAACAAGAAGAAGAACAGGTCTTCTTCTCTCGCTCTCTTCAGCAATTTTACAAAATAAAAGTTTTGTTCCAATACCGTTTCCATGACCATAATTGCACTGCGTCCGAAGGTCTTGGTTTTAGTAATATTTTATCCTTCCTACTGGTTGACTTTCAATTATCAACCCTTGCGAAAACGCAATGAAAGATAATTGAAACTGAGGTAACCGAAATTCTACCTCAACCAACATAAATACAGTATAGTTATTGTAGATATAAATAATATAGACATAAATAATGTAGAAAAGAAAAAGAAAATGGAAGGTTTCTAAATAATGAAAAATTATAGATGAAAAGTTTCCGAACAGTGAAAGCGAAGATGGCTGACACGTCAACTCGTCGTCCCCAGTTAAAAGAATAATATCTAGCTTGTCAGAACAGTATGCTTCTTTGAGAGGGACTCGTGCAAAGGTAAAAAGGGGCAAGAACGTATTCAGCGAGGCAACACTTTTCGCCCGTATGTGTCGTTATACGATGAATCCAATGAATTCCACAGCTTTCCAATTCCGTTCTTAGAAATGGAGTTTAGATGGAGTTGATGAGGTTTCCTCTGGAAAATACACACTCGAGTCGCGTCGGAGGGGGAGAGAGGGGGAGGACTCGTTCTCAAACTTTCTTTTTTCTTCGCGGGGAATGTATCTCGGGGGCAAGAGTGGTACGAGTCAAGGGGTTTGGTCAGCGGCAGAGATGGACCACGCGATTCTATTGGTCAGATGTGATGCGCATGAGCCGTGGGGGTGAATGAGAAACGACGAGAACCTGCAATATAACCTGAAGAAAGACTCGATCGGAGTCAGGTCACGTAATGTTCCTCCACCTCTTCGGGCTCTACTTTATAACTTCTATTAATCCTTTCGCATCGGGGCTTAGGTTGCCCTAATGAAAAATCCCTCCTCTACGGCCAGCCATCGCCCCTGGCCGTTTCCATTTTTCCGTGTCCACGTGTATGGGATTTGAGTAGCGACGCCTGTTCGATTCCCGAGCGAATCTACCTTGCGATCGACTTATTCGATATTACACGAGGACCAGCCACATATAAACTTCCTCCGTAATTTTCTACTTCGCGTGGAAATGGAATTAATTTTTTGTTTTACAATCTACACCATTTTGCTACCGAATTGATCATTTCTGAATCTCAGTGTCATAAAAAATAGAGGGTTGCGCACAAAACCAATCGCACATGAGTCTTCAACCTCAAATTTATGGTATTCATTAAGAAAAATAAACATTTTCTTCGTCAATTATAAATAGATTGTGGATTTTATGCATCTATAACAAAAATTAGTACGTATAATTGAAAACTGTGGAAGGGTTAAAAATATTTAAGAACATCAATGTAATTATTTGGAATATGTAAGTCTATATGTAATTAATAACATATAGAAACCATATAAAAATCTTTTTTCGTCTTTAACAATTTTTATTGAAAATAAGATATGGAAGTTATTAAATTGTCTTAATGCTTCTACCGTTTTAAGTAACACGTCCACCTATTTTTCTCATAAACACATAAAACCCGCAGTCTAGTAATCACAAGGAGATAGACTTGGATAGTATAAGTGATGTTCCAAAATTGTCTGTTTCTTTTGTTGGCGTTGAACATAATAACAAACATAGTAACAAACGATTCATGGCAAGCAACCGTTTGCGTAAATTTTCGTCCTTAAATAAAATATTTTTTATATCTTTAATAGTCGAGGCATTTAGTACAAAAATGGTGCAAGACAGTTAATCATTGCACAATGAGGGATCAAGTAAAATATCTGTATAACAGAATGATACCTAATGCAAACAAGATTAAAATTCACCAATTAGTGTCACATAAAAATACATATAGATACAGTAGACCCCCCGTTAATTACATCGGAATTTCCAATTATCCGAACCAGTGAATGACAGATCTTTAAAAGACAGTCTTTGATTGTTAAAAAAAATTAACTGCATAGTTATAACTACTATGTTATCGTATCATACATACATATATTTTTAGTAGTATGTCTGAGATTTTTAATTACAGCAGTAGTACACTCTTGTGTTTAATAAATAATTTTGAAACTATTTGATTTTTTTAACCATCTCAATCCTAATTAGTTTGGATAATTGACGCCCTACTGTAACCAGTTTTATTTTTTTTGACCACGTTATATGGAGACCTATCACATAATTGAAATATTTTTCAGTAATTTTTCTTGGTTAAGCCGAAGCAGAATAATGTTAAGAACAATGATAAGACGCTAAAGAAATAGTTTCTTCGGATGGAGGAGCGGATTTATCAACTTTTGACCCAACCTTTTCAGGTTATTTTAGGTCGTCGTCGTGCAGACGATACGTCGGTCTGTCTTTTCTGAGAAAGTCGAGGCTTCAAGACTGCCGAGCGGAATACATAATCAGCCAGGATTGCATTAGTACAGCTAATTAGTCGGGCACAATGCTCTGATAATATTATAGAACCGCGACAAGCAGAATTCAACTACTCAGTTATTCATGTCGCACTCCAGTCATGCCCGACACGCTCGGGTAAACAGTGGTTCGGGAACCGGGACCAAGATTGGCGAATAAAGGCGAATTGTCGAGTCGTTAGCTAGTTTTCCGCGTTCCCGATGCCGTGAAAAGCTGCTCCTGTTCCTTCATCGAGGGACAAGTCTCGTTCATGGCATTGTTCCCGGCCGCCGCTCTTCGAGTACGCATCCCGACTTCGGATTTGTTCGGTTTTGTCGAACCAGTTGCGGGATCTTCACCTCGCTGGGCTACACTGTCGGCATTTAGGCAACTCATTTTTAGTCTAATTCGCAGAAAATCCAGAGGAAATTTTCGAACCCAGCCAGGTCATCTAAGCTTCAAATAACTTCAACACAATCCTTTGCGGATGAGAATCCTCTAACCCTTCAAAGCACGAATTGGGTCTGTGAGATCCATGAATTCAATTTGTACAGTTCTAATTTCCTTTCAATTATCCTGGACTTGTTCAATGAATTCTTGTTTTACCAGCAGTAGTTTTATGAAATACTAGCTTTCTCCCGCCACGCGTTGCTGTGGCTCAGTATTTTTTAAAAGCATGTTAATTCAAAAATTCTAACCAAATATTTCAATTCAAACGCAGATCAATCTACTCGGCTGAATTCCAATGCAATGAAAAACTTGCAGAACAAATCGCTCTGAATAGGTCAATCTTTCTACTTTGACAAAGCAATAATTTTCTTTAAATTATACTTTTTTACAAAATATTTTTGAACAAAATATTCCTCATACAAACGTCACAACCCCTTTCCACCCTCTTAGAGGTCGAATTTTTCAAAATGCCGAAATAGGGGTTTGATTATTTGTATCAGAAAAAAAGGAAATAAAACACTAAACTAAAATTAGTAGAACTAAAGATTTTGAACAACTTTTCCCTATACATATAAGTAAATATGTATGGCTACCGTTGACAGATATTTTTGCTAAAAAAAAGGTCATTTTGTTCAACCCCCCCGCCAAATTAAATCCTGAGTGCGCCACTGGTAGAACGTATTCTAAGCGCCGCCGTGGTAAGGATATCAACAACGATTTAAAAAAGTACGTCATTTTAGTTAACGATGACTCCCGTCTAATTTTGACAGTTGACAAAGCAAGATTAATCTGATTGGATCCACAAATAATTTTCCCATAACAGGATAATTGCGAAACAGTACCTGCGACCGTTGCGTCAATGGAAAATCTCTTTTTTCGATATCAGGCCCGTGTTTTAGATTGACAATATCAAACAACGACAGAGGAAAAAAAAGAGAGGCAGGCAGAGAGGAGGGTGGGGGGTAGTGGGAGTATATGGGAAACCGGAAAAACCGGGTGCCGGTAAATGGAGGAAGAGAGCGAAATAAAGAATCGATCAATGGTACCGGGCTGGCCATGCGACTTCCATTCCGTTCGGCAAATATTTGGTCAAAACTGACGTCAAAGTGGAAATCCACGGTCTCCGGGGCTCGGCCCCATTGTTTCGAGAAATTTGTAAAGATCGATCCCTGCCACAATGATGCGAGCGTGTAATCACCGGCTCTTTTTTTTCGTCTATTGAATATTTTTGGTGCGCCGCGCAATTCTTCGGTCGGGGCGGGCTCGATTCGAACTTTTTCCAGGCCATCTGAAAAGCTGTGATCACCGATTGTCAGCGGGACCGGTCCCGGGATCGGCCGGAATGAAAAATAGATGAACGCATTGAACCCCATCCCACCTACCGGCCAGATTTTTTAGCAAAAACGGGAACGCAGCTGGACGGGTTCCGCTGCGTGGACTATCGTATTGAGTGAGAGAAGGACCGAGTCACGTTGTTTTTCGAATTTACTTTTTCCCTCTCTCCCCCCTCCCTTCTCCACCCGAGCGTTCGCCTCTCTCTCTCTCTCGCTCTCTCTCAATCTCTCTCACTCCTTTTTTTTAGCCTGTTTTGATTGAATTGTTAGGTAACAGTTATGTGTAATTGGCTGAAATATTTGTGTGTACTCTGCGAGGCTGTGTTCTCGTAATGAATCCTGTTCAAAGAATCGTGCACACGGAATTTGTATTTGTCGAAACGGTACAATGCTTTTAACTTTATTGTTTCGCCGATTGATAGGACGAATTGATAGTCATCGCGTGTGCTCAAAATATTAATCGGCAAGCGCGCTCGATAAAAGTTGACTCTGATATATGTGTTATTACAATATACATATCGCATTTTTTTCAAAAAAGCTATATATTGACGCTACATATCTTCCGAAAACTAAAATTTCATGCGTTGATAACAGTAACGGCAATATTCCATGAACTTATTAGCCTAATCTCTGTTTTTTTAAATTTAATTTGTTTCTATTCATATGCAGTAATCAAAAGACAGTTATGCGCACAAGTTTTATTGTTATAACATTATTCATGTTCCTATAATTAAAGGCTTTCTTCATGTTTTAATTTGTATAAAGAAGTTCAAATTAAGATACAATACAAGGTGTTCGACTAAGGTGGGAGAAAATTTAAGGGGTGGTTCTCCATGACAATAAAAGGCATAAATGAAGAATAAAGAAAATTGCGATTTCAGTTTCGTTTTTTACTTACCAACAATAAAGTTCCGTCTAAAATACTACAACCCGACCGACAGTGGTGTACGTCACATGAGTACATACCTGTCACTCGATACCGCGCGCAGCTATACTTTGGAGCCGATATTTTTCATTGTTAATAACTACAAAACGAAGCCTAAATCAGCGGCTTTTTATTCTTCATTGTCGTCTTATATTGTCATGGAGAGCCACGCCTTAAATTTTCTCCCACCTGTGGTCGAACACCTTGTATATGTTTTATTATTTAATTGTTTAGCGACATTTTTGTTAGCAACCCTTGAAATGCTGAGTTAAACCAATTTCTCTAAAATTAATTTCAACCTGAAAGTTCCTCTAAAATGAAATTCAATAATTAAATAATTTATAACGATATAAATAAATATATATAAGATATATATATAAATAATTAAATAATTTTATAACGATTCCTAGAAAAATATTGACATAAGCCACTGTTGCATTAAACGAGTTACATATGAACCTACATGTGACTCTTTGAGGAACAGCAAATTTTTAAATTCGAGTAAAAACGCGTGAACGGACTAATGATCGATGACATCCTCCGAAGATCGAGTCCGAAGCGTTTCGAATCGGTTGGCCACGCGATCTCTGAAAATTGTCACCACTGATATTATCAATCCGTGGATAGTTTCACGGCTCCATGACCGAGGGTCTCCCACTGTTTGCACAGTTAGGCGCAAATCTTTGGTCTAGGCACCGGCTCTATATTAAAACACCCCTATGTGATCTGCTGATGGTAACAAATAATAGCCGAGACGAGGGTCGAAGGGAGTCAGCCCCACTCTACTTTCCATCCTCCTTCTCCCTCTCTCTTTCGCTTCCTCTCTCTCCTCCTTGGCCGATTCTTGGTCTCTTTTTCCCCTGTCGAATCCCCTCAGTCATTCTCCATGGAGCAATTTATCTGTATTATACCCTCAGTTGGCTATGGTGCGTGTTTTGACAGGAACAGCATTATTAAATGCCCTGGATATCTGATCCTTGACACCCTTAATCTACATAATATGCGTTCGCCTGACGCGTGGACGGTCGCCACTCATGCTATCTCCTGCGGCCAATGGTCCCGACGATTTTTCATCTTCTTTCTCCGGGAATGAGTTATTGTTGGCCACTTCTCATCTCGATTTCGAGAGCAACAATCGCGTAGATTGAACTTTTGTTTTTAACACTTTAACTGTGACGTCACCTGTGACCTATTGACTTACTTAAACATGATTACCATAAAATTACTGACACTCAATATCAATTTATTAGTTTATTAAATTATTGCGAGGGACAATCTTCATTATCAAGTACTAATAAGAGTTGTCAATAACTCTGATCGTTTATGCGAGTGAAATAAATAAGATGACACGACTTGGCAAAACATAAAATTCACGCGACAGTCAACGTGTTAACTGAATTATTTAATGATGAATATACTACGGATGTTTATGTAAAATGAAAAGTTTTATATTCTTCATTAATAATTTTAATGCGGTGTAAGTAATATATCCACACTGTTAAAGTCTTTTAATATTTTCACTGTTTTAAAATGCACTGCTCATTTCGCGAAAACGGATTTCAAATAACAAAATTTTTCATTAACTCTTGTTATCTCGTGTTTCAATGGATGTATAAACTGTAATACAAAGCCGCGTCCTAACAATTAAAACCGTGCTCAAAACCGTGAAAAAATAATTTTATTCAGAAATATTCTGATTTCTAATGTTCCACTGTTTTGAATAGAACCCGTTAAAACGTGCTATAAATTTTTCTATCCCTAGTATTAACTATGAATGCATTCTATGGCTGTGTGATCGAGCCGGCAAAATTGCATTTTCAAGCTTAAAGAGTAATTCTTTAATCATGAACAAAAGAGAGCCGCGGCGAGCGATTGAAAAAATCTGCAAACGGAAAATTAGAGGGCTACAAATGCTAAAGCACCCCTGCTAAACGGTCCCAGTCGGCCGATCAAAAAGGTGGCTTCTTTGAAAAGGAGTGACGATGTGGAACAGCGAACAGTCCCCACCCCTCCGGAACAGCGAACCCCTACGTAACGGGTGTCTTGTCATAATACAGCCGTAGTACAACTTAATGATCTATTGGCGCGGCGCAGTCGGGGATGTAGCATAATTCTCGACACGCTTCCTGTCGCGTGGATCGGCCATTCGATACGTCCTCCGGCCATTGAACGGGATTACAGGCGAACATTGCTAATTTTTCTCATGCCCACTGTCAGCCTGTTATCTCTGGATGATCCGGCTTCCATTCAGCCCACGACATCTTGTCAGTCCATAACGAATGTGGGATTTTGCCTATTCCCGCCGACAGAAAATTGAACCGGATAAGAATCGTTGGTCACCTTTATTTACGACGACATCCGACATCAAACAAACACAGTTGGACCTCGATTAACCTGATCCCGATTATAAACAAATGTGTTTCAATATAATTATATTATAAAGGGAAATAAATTTTTAAGAATAAAAAATTTATTTCGGAATATAATGTGCATTTTAATTTATCCGGGTTGCTTCTCTCCCTATCAAGTCGGTTAATCGAGTTCCTACTGTACGTTATTATTCCTCGCACAGAATAAAATAAAATTCTATTGCATCCCTCCATAAACTTTTTACGTTGAACACATAATAATATTCTGAGATTTTTTATATCTTTTACTGTTTTATATTGTATCCAACCAATTTCTTCGCCAGCGCATAAAGATGGAATGCATTTTGCAATTGCTAATTGCACTTCTCTATACATAACTTCGAACAATAGAAAGAAGTTAGGAAACTGATGCATTTTTATTGAGTAATGTGGGATTAGATACATCGGTGAGACTAATCCAACGACAAAACTGTTCTGTTTTTAATTTCGTTTGTAAACATTTGCCAACATTGTAATTGTTACATTTTTCTAATTAACCTGACTCCTAACGTTCACTCGTTTAATTCGCAATGAAGTAGAACCTCGATTAAATTAATAAAAGGATTTATTTAAATTAATAATTACGTACACGTAGTTTGTTTTCGTACGCTCGTATAATTTCGAATTGTAGTCTGCAGTACTACGCGCAAAATGTTATCGATTTTATTTTTCAACATTTTCTTATGTTGTATAAGGTTTTGAGGGCCACCAATTTTTTTTATATATAT
Organism: Lasioglossum zephyrum; assembly: GCA_028455615.1. NCBI lineage: Eukaryota > Metazoa > Arthropoda > Insecta > Hymenoptera > Halictidae > Lasioglossum > Lasioglossum zephyrum. Next base: position 21,177,859 of record CM052321.1, on the reverse strand, counting down.
TCAGAACACATCGTCCTTCCAGAAAATGTTTACACATATTATTTAAATGATGTTATCGCAGTAATCGGTACTGTTACCCTATTTCGAAATACGAAAAATATCGAATATTTACGTGGTACTGGTTCGATCGGATGTTAGGAACGAATCGAAAGGTTTCCGAGCCGTCGCTATGCACGACAATCGAGGTCCCTCCTTATCCGCTATTACCCGCCATTACAGCGGCTGACATTCAATATCTCCTTAATTCTGGTTTCCCAAAAGGACCCCAACATTTCATTTCCCCGCAAGTTTCTCCTCCATTCACCGCACGCCCCCGCAGGCCCGATAAATCACTTTTTAACGAGTCTGATAACCCGTTCACCGGAGCTCATCCTCGCCGGCATCGATTCCCGATTATCGGCAGGCATTTCGTTCCAAATGAATCACGTGTCTTCGAATCGAAAACCGAACTCAGGTCGGTTTTGCGTGTAATAACGAGAGGGCCCCCGGCAATAATTGCGGTACAAGTACGTGCTCGCGCCGCCGCGCCGGGCACAGTTTAATTCTGAGCGATATTATAATTAAGTGGTTCGAACGTAATGGCCGGCGTCACGTAAACCGCTAACACGAGCCTCGGTGCTCATCATGCTGCTTTGTTCAAACAATCAGCGACCCGATGGTGGCCGTCACGCGAACGTTTTACCTCGGTGAAAGTGGCCTTCCTGCCTTCGAACGGTTCCATCTCGGATCCGCACACTTGAAACATTTATTGGTATTCGCAGGAAGCTAATGTAGAAGAGGATCGAATTTATGGCGCCGAGTAGACACTGTTTGCATACCGGCGAAAAGTTCCCGGAGTTGCTTAACTATCGCCGAGACCGTTTAATCCGATTAGAAATTCCAAGTCATTTTTCTTCCATGTGCGACCCGCCCTCGCGAAATAATCCACCAGCCAGAAGCAAAACTGATAGTAACTGCTCGAATAAGTTGTTTCCTTTTGGAAAAATAACAATCGGCTAAACTTTCATTCTATTAATTTCGACTTTCTTTTTTAGCGGAAATTCCAAGTTCTCGAGATATTCGCACAAAGTTAGGGTCACTTTGAATTTCAAGATCCAAGGGTTAACAATTTTTTTTATTGCATCGTGTTCTATAGATCGCAAGGATAAAAAATGCAAAAGGAACCATCGATCAACATTTCAGTTTTAAAGCTTGTTTATAGCGCTATCCCATACATACTGCCCCATCTCAAATTACTCAAATTGTTAAATCAATTATTTGGCCGTGTATTAAATATAAATATGGTACAAAAGTAATGACTGTGGTAAATCAAATGGAATTTGCCCGACCAAATATTGGGGCCTGTCTTCTAATCTATAAGTTTTTGAAAAAATGTAAACTGAGAATTTGATTTTGTGTTGTACAGACTGGATAGGTGTGAATGCGTAAAATATATACTGTGTTCGGTTATCATATTTTCATTATAATGTTTTTGTACTTTCAATATCCTACTATTGTAATTTTCGATTTGTATTCTTCATCATGTTGAAATAAATCTCGTATGAGATTTTCTATAATAAAAAAAAAATTAAATGCATCTTACAATTAATACAAACAATTTTTATTTTGCATAGATTGCAAGAATCAGGAGCTACATACTTATTTCTTATTTTAACCATTCTAACGAGTTGCAAAGAATAAATTGGAATTCTTACAATCTTTCGATACTGTTACTATTTTATGTATCATCTACACGTTAATGGCATTGAAATAATTATTTATTTTGCTGTTTAACAAATATTAAATAAACTGTTTACTTATATGAGAAAATGAGGAAATTTCAATTGCATAACAATAGAACACACTTTACTATTTCTGACGGTGAAGACTACATTAAGCATTGCCATGTATGTTATGAATGCTTGGAGGTTGTTAAACCCTTTCTTAAATCAGTGTCTAATTTGCTCAGTATGTACGCGTTGTCAGAAAACAAACATGTTCATTTCTTTACTAATATTTTATCTATTACATGTTTTATCATAATATTTACTTTTATTGTTAATGAAATTATTTTCCACGTTGAAAATATGAATAATTATGTACGATGATAAACAGTTGGTTTTTTTCTGTCGAATAATTTTCACCAAGGGTAGTTATCTTCGTGTTGTTAGTGTTTAATTGCTATAACAATTATAAACGTTTACTGAACATAAATTAAATAGCAAGTTATTGTGCAGCCACAGATGTTCATAAATTATTTTCTAAAATTTACAAAGATGAATTTCATGGTATATTAATATTTTCGTTACATTTGACATGTTCTAACATTGCATGCACTTTTATTGTTAAAAGTTTTCTCTAGTATTATTCTATAAAAGCTCTGACGCCACGTTAATAATGAAATTATTTTTCACATTGAAAAAATTACAATGATAAACAGTTGATTTGTTTCATCGAGTACACTTCGCTAGGGATAGTTTCGACACCTATTAATATACGTCAGAAACTTATTCAAGTTGAAGTCTGGAAGTGTTGAAACGCAGTGAACGAATACGCAACAACGGAATCAATCTACTCATCACTTTGCACATGTCAGAACCATAATTATTCGGACGCACGAAACAAGTTTCACCTGTTCGCGGCCGTAAGCCGATCGTGACGCTCGCTTGGGCAAATTAATATTTACCTTGCCTGGCACCCCAATCTACCGAAGCACTGAGCTCTCACTCGCTTATTAATGGATATCCCACCCCATTTGATGTCCCACCCCTGGTTACCTCCTCTCTTCGTTGCTCGGTAGACACGCAACCCGCAAACTTTGATAACCGAGCAGCCAATTTCCGGTTGCGGTTCGTCGGCTGGTTGCTTGGAGTACTCAACTCATTGGAGTGATAAGTCTAATTCACGACGACGTATGTTAATTCGAATGACAGCTCGAGTATTATTAGTTCGTCAGCGTCCGTCTCGATCAAATTTTTACATGGCCTCCCCTTGCTGTTCTCGTTACCACAGAAATTCGATTTCGAAATATTGTACCTTCTTTCTTTAATCTTGCGACGTTTAAGCTGGATTATTGTTAATTGAAAATAACAAAGCACGAACGCATCGTGAATTTAAATAATTTCTTTTCTATTCGAATATTTATTTTAATAATAAATTATTTTGTATTCAATTAAGAAAAGTTGTGGAAAATCGTATACCTAATTAGGTACCTAAGTAGGTACCTAAATAGGTACCTGAATAGATATTTAAGGGTAAAACGTAAAAGTTGGGGATATTTTTTTTTTAATTAGTGGTATGGTTTAAAGGAGATTGGTTTAAAATATATAAGAAAAAATGGTGAATTATGATTCATGTTTGTACCTTCTAAATCTAGAACTACATTATTGCATAAAATAATGAAGAACGGTGCAACTATATCTTTAAGTTCTCTAAATGTTTTTCTTGTTACATTTTTACATTGAAATTATTATATTGTATAAATTAATTATTATAAAACTATAATGATTTGAATAAAATATAAGTGTATATACATTGGTATATCTTTTAAATTGAAACTGTCCCTTTTTATTAATTAGTTAATCATTAAACCATACCAAAGTACAATTCTGAACGTATCAATTTCCGTTTAATCCACAGGCGGCTCTAAGGATGGATAAGCCCGGATGCATCTCCAAACGTGATAACCAGACTGGAAACTGTGACGGAGAAGTGAAAGAGGAGGAGGCGCGCCATAAATCCAGCCAGTTGGAAGCCATTTTGTATTCGCGTTTCCCCGATATCACTCGCGGAATCAACGCGGCTGCCATCGCGGCAGCTGAATAATAAATTACGCCGTTAGTTGAAACAATTAATTAATAATTCATGATAGGCAAGGAGGGAATCCGCCAGGTGGAAGCGAGCACGAGGGGGTGGTGATTGTAATTCGCGTCTGCGTCGACGGGACGCAGCAGAAAATCGAGGGGGGTTGAAGAGGGATGCGAAGAGGGTGACACATCCACCATGCTGAATATAATTTACTTGAACAAACTAAAATCCCTAGGCAGAGGCGGAGAGATCCTCGTCGCGCTTTCGCGGCCGCAACGCGTTGTCCTTTTCGAGGCTGCACCCTTCCAGGCGCTCCCGTTAACCCTTTCGCCTCCGACCCCATCGCGGCGGGCTCCTTTGCGAATACTTTATAAGCCTGAAGACGCGGCTCAATGCCGACTAAACTTTATTCTCTATTTATGTTTACCCGCGGCCCCGGAACACGAGCTTTTCCTCGAGGAGAGCTCTTTGGTTTTCGGGAAGGGGATTATGGCGGCCGGGGAAACAGCCTGGATATGAAACCCGTTTGCGGTGAAACCGAGGACTCATTCGCTTGGTCCCCGAACTGCAATCAGGTCCTCTGAATTGCAGCTTCCCGAGACAGGAACTTACTTATCATTTTGGCCGATAGTCTATACATATATATAAACGAAGTCCTGACTGACTCACTCACCTATGAACGCCCAGGCTAAACCCTTGGCCCTAGAAAGCTGAAATTTTGCACAGAGGTTTCCTTTATGATCTATACAAGAGATAAGAAAGGATATTTCGAAATTCAACCCCTAAGGGGGTGAAAAGGGGTTACAACGTTTGTATGAAGGATATTTTGTTCGTGGTCGGATTTCTTTGAAACTTGGTCTTAATGCTCTTTGATATAATTAATCAAACACCTATTTCGGCATTTTTAAAAATTCATCCCCTAAGGGGGTGAGAAGGGGTTGCAACGTTTGTATGAGGAATATATTATTCGTGATCTGATTTACATCATACTCTTGGTCTTTCTTAATGCTCATTGATACAATCTGAATTGGGGTGAATGGGGGGTTAAAATGTTTTATGTAGAAACAATATCAATTTTCGAGGACATTAAACAGTTTCCTGTACGAGCGAAGCCGCGGGGGGAATGCTAGTCTACTTATAAGTCCATCGCTTGATCCGATCTGTATAAAGGACTGTCGTACACGTTCTGGTTTTTACCTATGAAATGTCATAGGATGAGAATTACGCAAGAAACTTTATGTTGTTGTTAGTTTCCAGCTATGTTTTCGCCGCAGAAAGTATAATGATAACGTTAACGGATAAAAAGCCCATTTTCTGAAGACATTTTGCTCTATAAGTTGGGACACCCCTAAAACTCTGAAAGGTAAATGTTGAAATGAAGTCAACACGCCTTATATTCAATGTTCATTCAGTATTTATTTCTTAGATCATGATTTGACACACAACAAAACATTGTTACAATAACCAGCTTTATCGTCTAAACAATGTTTGCATGTGGAATAACTTGTAGGCTAATTATCGCATTTCAAGTGTCAAGTATACAGCTCTGCAGGTGTTGCATTCGATGTAATTCAAGCGACTCAACTTCTTTGGTATTTTCTTCATACAGACAATACAAAAATCTATATCTTGGAGATATTTTATTAGGAGATACTTCAACTTAAATATTGCACAGCTACTATAATAATTAAAAAAAATCTTAACAGATCAGCCCTATTCAAGGATGACATTAACCCTCATCCACACGGGTAATTTTTTATACGATTCTGCATGAAGAGGTACCCGGGTACCAATATAGGTTGCTGCATACTGTTTTAGCGTCATCGTTGCTTTCAGGCCCCAGTGAGGGCCCTTGGTCCGTGACGGGTCCATCTACCTCAGGTTCATGCATATACCTGATAGCTGGCCCCCCATGACCTGGAGATTTTTTATGGCAAGTCTTCGCTAAAAGACCAATATGTGTGCAGCATACACAAAAAGTGGAAAAATATATAACTTGTAGTGACATGTAGTTCGATTGTATTTTGAAACAATAAAATTTGTACTGAGAAATAGTTGTACTATAAATCACAATTGTATAGGATCTAATTTGCCTACTTGAGCCTTGTGGTACACGGGTACCCTCATCATAGCGAATGCGAAAAAAAAGTTTTGGGAGTTTTTTTTTGTGAAATGTATAAAATTTTTGTTTAATTCCAAGGATATTAATTCATCTAAAGTAGATTTGAGATGTCACAAAAGATGAAGGACATATCAATTGAAAAATATTGAATATTATGTGAATGAATTTGAAATAGGCACCCGGGCACCACGTAGTGTGGATGAGGGTTAATAAACGTTGATGGGACTATAAACTGAAAGAAAGGTACCTGTAAGACTTGGACGATATTCATAATTACGCAGATTCATGAATTTTTCAAGGTCATCAAGGTCAAGACTGCAGGATCGAACGCCCGACGATCGGCAACACGCAAACAAGCGGGAGAGCGAAGCCAATTCCGGCGTGGCCACGATAAAAATCCAAAAGGATCGAACAGTCTGAGTTTCATTTCATAGGGAACCATGGAAGACGAGCATCGTGATGGCGAGAGGGGGGGTTCGACGGGGGGTACGCGGCACAATCAGCAGGAACGACGCCGGGCGGAACGAAGGGATGAACCGGCGTTCATAAATCTCGGCAGATTACTAAATCCCCGGTTTGATGAAACCAGGCTACGTACATACGTGTGTCGCTCCAGCGATGGGACGCGTTCGTCTGTGTGCCGATGCAGCTGCGGCTGTGTTGGTATCGCGCTAGCTCATCGGGAGCCGGGCGCTGATAACATTATCATAAAACGGCAATATCGCGCGGATATTGGCCTGATGGAGCGCCGCTATACCGGCAGCCAGCGACTATCGAACCGAGTTAAGAAGTGATCTAGTGCAAGCAGCTTACAACTTTTTCATATGCAAACGACGAATCGAGATGCTCCGCGCGATGCCGAGGAACCGCGGCAGATCACGGAAAGCAACCCTGGAGAGGGGTAACTTTATTACAGACACTTTTTGACGGTGACTCCCCGATCGAACGCGCCATTATCCCGCCTCCCCTCGTTGGAAAATTGGACACCTGAATGCCTTTCGAAAACCAATCACACGATTTGGTTGTCCTTTACAGGAGCATAATTACGGATTTCCCCCCTCCTCCCATTTTGTCGTATACCTTTCTACGCATACTCGTGCAAGCGTTGGAACGCCACTTATCAATTAGGAGCATTGGTTCATTTTAATTATCGGCAAATTTTAGAGAAAGCGATCTCATAGCGAGCTAAGAAAAATAATAAGTCTTTTTGTAAACAAATACAAAGCATGTCGAAATAATCGTTCAACGTGATCATGATTGTCAATGAATTTTTAATTTTATATTTTAAAGTGTTTTAGAGGTTTTTCTTACAGAAGTTCTTTTGCAAAATCTGTCATCATTTCTTAATCATGTATTTCCTGTTTCGAGATATTTACAGGAAAAAGATATTGACGCTAAATGAATTCCATATAATGTTGAAATAACAAGCACCATCTCTCGGTTCATTTCTGACAATATCATGAGAATTACATTGAATTAATTTAATTTAAAATAATTTGATGTAAAATAACTGATAAACTTATATTTTTTAAAATTTTAACTTAAAATACTTTTATAATTTTGGGCACATATTGTATACTTCTTATTTGATAACATTCTAATTTATCGTTTAAATTAAGATTGACATTGCGAACATTATTGTACAATATACATATAGCTAAATGACCTAGAATAAATGTGTTGAATTTATTTGAGAAAGTTTTTGTAATTCATACATTACTTCAGGTTAGTCTTCTATAATTTTATAATAGTGATTTTTTATTCACCAGAAATTATTATTGTATAATTCTTCGTTTGGGATTCAATTATAATATGAATAAGCTGCAAGTACATGGCTCTTTTCACAAGTTTAATACTACTCAAGAAGTACGAATAAATGCTCTTAATAAGTTAATAAGAAACAAACTGAATACATGCATAATACATCAAAAATGAACTAAATACAGAAAAATTAAATAAATAAAACTACTCATTTAAATTAGCAATATAAAGATTCAACATACAACAAAATTATATTAGCAAGACCAATTATTGCATTATGTTGAAAATATAAAACATCACTGAAATGTTTACAGTAGTGGTTTGAGTGGCATCGTAGCACAAGTACATATACAATATATATATACAATATTTTAATTATAAACCCTGTACTTCGTGCTCGTTATCGAATTGAATTAACTAGCAACTCAGTATGCCAATCTGCTTTTGCAACTTGTTCACATGTAAATGCTGCGTCGAATTGCTCGCGAACTCGAGACTCCTGTCTTTAATCGAGTCCTTAAGAGCTTCTTTCGGAACTTTAAATGAATACCTTATTTATTACGACCAAAGTTAGTCGCGTACCTTCCGCTGGTGAAACTGATCATTTTTTATTTGTTGGAGTTTGTTAATTAACTAATGAAACAGTAAACACTTTTCCCGTAACAAAATTAGCTCACATATTCTTACATTTTATCGTACAGAATCCATTATTTAATGCTAAATCCTCTTTGTACGTAAACAACGTTTACAAAATGAACAACACGAGCAAAACTAAAAATCATCTCTATTCTAAAAACTTTATTTTCTATCGGTACGTATATATATTATATGTATACCGTGAGTACAGTTTTCTTATACTTCAGGAATATACATTTTATTTTATTTATTTATTTAATGTTTTAAACCAGATGTAGTTTATATAGCATATTCAATACATGAATTCCATTAGCGTATTACATAATGGCTTAGTGCGCCTCTTAGCTTAGCTTAACTTAACAGTAATTTTTTATTCAAAAAATACTGTTTATTTTATATAAATAAATTCTGCTTATTTTATAACAGTTTATAAATTAATAACCTATTATTAGAGTCACTGCGAAGGAATTAGTGTACGCAGTACGTTTAAAAATGTTTTCACTTCAAAAAACTGTAAAATTTAGTAAATTTTTAGTAAAACTTAAAAATTTAATATATTTACTAAGAATTTCGTGAACAAACTCGTTTCACGCAAAATTCATGTGGAGGGGGAGGCCACCTGTGAAGAAATTAATAAAAAAGCAGCAAGTAGACGGGTGGTGAGTAGATCAAGGGTTGATAGAAGGGTCCTTGGAGCTGTGAAACCGTCGTCTCACACCCGGTGATGTCTAATATAGCAGAAGGCCTAGATGATGAGACTTCGCCCCGCCTCGACTCAGTTCTGCTCAGGTATTAGATTATGAATATTCATGGCGGTGTGTCTGCGCGGTGCTTCATTACACCTTCCACCCCGGACGGCTGCCTCCATTCTCCGTTTTACCCTGTTCTTCGCCGCCCAACCGTCTCATCCCGAGCACCGTCAATCAATATGCAACGGCACATCGAGCTTTGCTTATCTTCTGCGAGCCGAGCCAGCCACGTTCTCGCGGATGTGCACAAAGACGGGGTTTCGACAACACGAGGGTTGTTAATTGCGAGAGTGTTCGAGGCGGAGAAAGTAGGGTCTCGTGAAAGGGTCCCACCAGGAATTGCTCTTTTCATAAGTTCCGACAACTTAAGCTTTTTCGGGCTTTCGAGCCCGATTTCAAATCCACCGATGTCTCCAATTTAATCGTCACATAGTTAAATGCTTAATCCCTTCAAGAAAAATGTCTCGGACACCATGTGTTGGACAACTTACATCTTCCTACAACTAGACTGTGGATATTTATGTAAGCATTTCTCATGTAGCATATATTTTCCAAGCAATGTAATACTGTCTGTAATTTTTTTTATCTTTTTTCTTTTTTTTAGGAAATGAAGTAAGGTGACCTTCAATCTTTTCAAGATCACCAAAACGAATTCATTCATATACAACACACTCACAAGGTAATACTAGTTCAATGATAAAACTGTTTCTTTTTAACATTTTTTAACTATTTTTATTTATTGTGATTGACAAAACGACACAAGTTTAATTATACTGTTAGTTTACAGTGTGCATATCACTTAAGATTGTACTGTTTACATGTAAAACACTTAGGATAACGAAAAATTCTCCAAGACATGCAAGAAAGCTGTGCACTTGAAATGCGCTAATATGCCTGCAATTTATTATATCTCCTATGCAAACATTGTAAAAGTGAATCAGACGATTAAGCCGGTTATTATTCATTGAACAATGTTTTAGAAAGAAATGAAAAAATATTCATTGCAATGAACATTGAATGTAAAGCGAAATGAAAAGACTTCAGTTCAACACAGAATTTTTTGGGTTTCACAACGCACGCAGCAAAATTGTTTTATATCGAAAACATTGTCTTCGAAAAATAAGCTATAACTTTTTATCCGTTAATGATATCATTCTACTTCCTGCAGCGAAAGCGTAGCTGCCAACTGTATCTTTCCAACGCGCAACGGTACAAATTTTTTGCGTAACTCATATTCTACGAAATTCTATAGTTAAGAAACAAAACGTGTCGCAACCTTTACGACAGTCCCTTAACCATAATTTCTCTAATCCCGTAATGCTCCAGCACGAGTGACGAGCTCCAGTCCTGCGAGCAAGCCCAGCGTGCCTTTGTGTCGTTGAAAAGCCACGCGGCACCTGTCCCCTAAAACAGGAGCGGGACCGATTGCCTTTTCACTCGGCCAAAAGACACCCCTAACAGAGAAAGGTGCCTACCACCATGGTCTGGTGCAGTGTTCTCTCACCCCTAAACAGAACTACGCGCTCCCTCTCGCGTCGAACAAGGCTTCCGGGTGAAGAACGCAGAAAAACGATGACCCGATTAGCGGGTGCGCATATCGGCCGTGATTACACCGCGACCGGCCGGCGCGGCGTTGCATTAGTCACATGACCGGCCAGATTTGACGTTCTGGCGTCCCGTGTCGTCGATGGAATTAATAAAGCGCAACCGAGCAATCTGCTCCCATGTCGAGACACTCGCTGGCAATATAACAAAGTGGACGGGGGGTGCCCCCCACGGCGTCGGATCCTGCATGATTTGATTAACCTCAGATTGACCCCTCTCTGTCTCTTTGTCGTTTCGAACCTGTCTCTCCTTTTTCTTCTTCTTCTTCTTCTCTCCGCGTTTTGTACCCCTGATCGGCCGATCAGGCTGCTTTTTACTTGGCGCGACCCTCACCCCTCGCTCCATTAGACTTACGCCGGCCACTTTATGTCGGGAAATTTGCAATCTTTTCATTTAATATAGCGACGCCAGGCGACTGGGGACGGAGGCATGCGATTTGAATACATTAAGCGGACACCCGGATCCTTCTACGCTCGGGCTCGCACGCGTCGATTGCTCCCGAGGAGTGAGGCGGATGAGGAACGCTGGAAGATGATGCACTATGGGGTAGTTTTTCAGGATAACTTAAAATGGATAACGCTAAGCTCCGCCGATAAAAGATTTTGAACGGTGGATGCTTGATCATGATGGTGACAATTATGTAGAGTGCTTATTGTTGAAATATACAGGGTGTCCCGAAAATGTTGTATGTCCTTGAAAAGGGTAATGCCACAGGCCACGATATGTATTGATGGTACTGCTGAGGAATAATCATCAGTAATAATCAGCGAACTTGTTTTCGTTTTTTGACATTTTACTTAAATGTTTTTAGACTTTTTAAAGTTGATTCAGAGTTTTCTTCGTCAAATTTTTGCATGTGAAATAACTTGTAGACATATTAGCGGCTTAAGCAAATTTTATATAAATAAGGGAGGCGTATTATATAAATATATATTTTGGTTTGTATCTAACATTTATGATTTGTTTGTTCTTTGTATAAACTGTTTTAATATTGACAAGTACTTCGATACGGATCTCGCAGTTTTTTCCAATATTTTCTTCACATCTTAATAGAAAGATATGAGTTTGAGTTTGAGAAAAATTCAGGGGGGACCCATAGAGACCTTCTCATCAATACTGAAACTATGAACTCTAGTGATTAAAATACCATTGAATGTCATACAAATTTTTGGATATTGAACAAAACAAATGGTAGCAACATTTAAAAATTAACAACTTGTTACGTTGGGCAGGACTAAACAGCGGATTTTATGCATTTATGACAAAAATGAGTAGGTGTGATTCAAAACATTAAAAAGATTAAAAGAGTTTAACAGTATCGAAATACTATTTTGACCATATCAAAGTTGTAATGAAGAAAATAAATTTTTACTTAGCTCCTGTAGATCGCAATTGATGTATGAAATTTTTATTTTGTATAAAGATCCGCAGGCTGACAATGAGTAGGACTATCGCCCAATCTACTTATACGACTGAATAACGAACCACGGGACCCCATCTCGCCTCGGTATTCTAATGGTAATAGGCATGCAGTGAATATTACTGCCAGCATTCGGTACGGTAGATACGGATATAGAGGGATGCGTATAAAATGAATGGACGAGTCAGGGGTTAATTTGAGACAACGCGTATAAATGTAGTTAATATTGGTTGCAAGGGGAGCAGATATCGGCTAAGGGTGCCACCCCCGAAAATCTTGTCACCAGACGCCCCCTGCAATCGAGACTCATACGACACATCTGTTCCGATACGCGAATTAGAATATGCCTATTATGTGCGTAACGTGAATTTTCATTTTCGTGACGGTGCACCTTTTATTTACACAACGCTCTGCCTATTCATTTCTAAAGTACAAATATGTTTAGCATAAACACGATTGTCCAGACGCAGGAAATGTTGCTATTCCTGTCGATTTTATTAAATTTTTACATTATTACATTAATATATTTTTACACTTTACATTAATATATTTTTGCATTGTATATGAACATTTTTTGATACTTCGTTTATGCATTAATTTTTGTATACCACAGTATTTTGCAGTATGTCGCTTTCCGTGAATTTTACACTAAAGTTTGTTAGAATAAAATTATACCTTCTATCACTGTATTTTTTAGAAAATTATGTATTATTATATAAAAAAAACATTTTTTCATCTAAGCAAAGTATTTTCAACAATATTTCAAGCATTGTTTTTTTGTATTAGTGTCTTGTATTAATTTAAAAAGTATTGAATTGCATAAAAATTTGAATTTTTCATGCAATCTATACACCGAAGTTTATTCAAAGTTGGGTTGTTGTCACTGTATACCGTACCTATATTTGAACTATTAATTAGCACCAAATTGTTACCAAAGTCAGACAACAGCACATAATTTCGAACGATTACAATGATTAACGAAAACAAAAATAATTAGTAGCGTACAATTGCAACAGCCAAATAGTAAGTATTTAATTGTTCGCTTTTTCCACGAAATTTTGAAGTTCATTTTTTAAACAGATCAGTTTATATGAAATCGTAAAATGTATACAGGGTTTCAAAATTATATTTTCCAACTTTGTCAATGCATTTTGTGAATAAAGAGTCCTATCAGTGTATACCTAATATTATTTTCATATGTTTGTTTTTAGGATAAACTGAATAAGTTTAACACTTGGTGGGTGAGAGGGTACATTTTGATCCAGCGTTACAAACGTACCATCTATCTACTAAGTATACAAATTAATTCGCAGCCTTTCATTCGTAAATTAATTATTAATTCGTTATTAATTATTGACTAACAATCAAAATACATTTTCTATTCTACAGCAATCTCCATCGCCTCATATGCATTTTTTTATGTTGAAAATAATAAATAAATCTTTAATGATTGAAACTTTTTAAAAATAACGTTACAATATACAATATACAATATACAATATACAATATACAATATACAATATACAATAAAGTTACTTAAATTAAAATTATTCTAATAAGGAGCTTAAAATTCATCTTGAAGAAGTGGATTTGAAAATCAGTAAAGAAAATACATAAAATTAGAATGGATCGAGCTATTTAAAAATTAATGAAATTTCGAAGACATAGACAATTTCCGAAATTTCCGCAGCAAATTCGAGGCGATTTTGTGAAGCATCAGACGAGTCTTCACGCGTGTGCACAGGAAACACAGCCGGGGCTAAATTGGCCAGGCCGAGCCCACAATTCCCAGAATGCATAAAAGTCGAGCAGTACGGGCGAAGTTAGAAGATGATCTTCGTTATGGCCGCCGTCCGGTTATATCAAGTTAGGGGCGACTCGGACAAGGTTGAATGTCGCTGCCACGTATAATTCGATTAGACGTTAACCTTGCGAGGCTGGGAAAAGAGCCGGACACCGGGGGTCGAACGGAGAAACTCCATGAACCTTCATTATATTACCTTACACGCTCGGTCGTCCGACATTAGTGTTAACAGTAACGGTTTCCTCCGCTAAATTAAAGGAGTTAAATATACGTAAGATGACCGGAGGGCAATCTCGCCGAGCAGACCTGATTCTATCAGAAGTTGTGATTCGTATCTGACCCGGTTGACGAGAAACCTTCAATCTGAATCGCATCCTGAGCGACAGAAAAGTAATTAACGGCGTCTACGCACTTTACTGACTCCGACGAATGTCTCAAAATTGATCACGTGTGGTAATGTTAGATACATGATAAATCAAAATCGTACTACATTGTGTTCAATTTGACACTCTAGCATTTTTCGACCATTATTATAAATCACTAGCTTTTTCCCGCGGCCTCGCTCGCACAGGAAACTGTTTAATGCCCTCGAAAATTGAGATTGTTTCTCCATAAAACCTTCTAACCCCCCATTCGCCCGATTCAGATTGTATCAATGAGCATTAAGACCAATTATGATGTAAATCTGCCCACGAACAATATATTCCTCATACAAACGTTGTAACCCCTTTTCACCCCCTTAGGGGATGAATTTTTAAAAATGCCGAAATAGGTGTTTGATTAATTATATCAAAGAGCATTAAGGCCAAGTATCAAGCAAATCCGACCACAAATAAAATATTCCTCATACAAAAGTTGCAACCCCTTTTCACCCCCTTAGGGGGTGGAATTTCGAAATATCCTTTCTTATCTCTTGTATAGATCATAAAGTCAATCTATGTGCAAAATTTCAGCTTTCTAGAGCCAAGGGTTTAGCCTGGGAGTTGATAGGTGAGTGAGTCAGTCAGGACTTCGTTTTTATATAGATAAATACGTAAATAAAAAAAAGAAAACTGGGTACACTGTTGTTCGTATATTCCAATAGCTGAGACAACAAAAAATTTTGTCTTACGCAAGATTCGAAAAATCGTATTTTGGCCAACGTTTCGAGGCAAATAGTCCACTGCGAGACTGTTTGGATCTCTGATTTCGAGGTTGCAAAACAGCGCGTTTCACGAAGTATCGTAGTTAGTGGCTGGAAGGACCAAAAAATCCATACGCCCGGGAAATAATCCGATGCTCAGTTTAACGACTGCTAAGTTCCGTAATGGCTGTCGGAAGGAGTGCAGGAAGGACTAGGGCGGCATCGGTGAAAAATGGAGACGCTGCGCTGGCCTGGGAAGAAACACTGGTCGGTTCGCATCATATATTGCTCGAACGGAGGAAAACTACTCGAAAGGAGGGTCAAAGACGTCCGTTCCGGACTGTAAGATGGCCGTGAGGGAGAGGGGAGCACACAGGCACGACGTCACCGAAGGCGCAAGATTTGTTGCCATAAAGAAGATTGCTCGGTGCTAATGAAGAAACATTACCTCGACGATATTGCGCCCTCTTTAACCACGCCTGCTTGTATTTATGGATGAGCAGATAAAGAGGATCGATTGGCCCCGAACGTTTTTCCTTGAAAAACTGAAAGTTCCCACGAAGATAGCGGCAGAAAGTCTCGTTGCCTATGAGCTGGTCAATTGGCTAGTGAAAATTACTGAATACATATAATATGGCTCCTAGTGGTCGCGAAAATGGAATGATTCAGAGAACATCATTTTTCAGTTGGCCCTTGTCCAGACACTCCTCGTTCTTTTACAAAAACCTTAGTTATTTATCTCAAGAATATTTTCAGTGGAGAATGGGTTAGGTTGCTTTTCTGTATTCTACAAACGCGATTTATTATTTTGTTATCTATATTTGTGCCCTGACTATAATTGCGCCTTGAAAACATTATTGTTCATAAATACTCTTCAAAAAATGGTGTGTAATTAGAATCTAAAACAGTTCTTCTCTTGGAAAATACAGTTTCCCGAGAGTTGTGCAAGTTTTGTTACGAATGTTTGTAATAATGTGTAATTATCTTTTTATGGAACTTCTACTAACAAGTTTGTAAAATTCTTCTGGCTCAAATGACACCGCGATTTGGATTGTATTAAAAAGTAAAACCTCGACTATCGAGGTAAGAATCGAAGGAACATGAATGTTTGGATAATAGAGCAATCACCTAGCTACAGTGTTAGATTACATATATAATATTTATAGACACAGCCAATAATTCACCAATGATTTCACTGATTACAATAAAAAGAAAACGACGACAAATCGGTTTAACATTTAGTATGTTGACCGAGATATACGCCGGTAATGCGTGAAGAACGCGTCCTCTAAAAAGTTTGGAAAGCGGACATCTCGTTCCCGATGGCAGCATACTGTCCTCTGCCATAATTAATGTCGAGCCGAGCGGATGCGCTGCGATGCGTTAAAGTAAAACCTGGCCACTCGACAAAGAAGGCTTCGCTAATCATCAGGTCCCTAGTCGCTGGTCTCCCACCACCACCGAGGCTATCTATGGTGCTTTCACTCCCAGCAGATCGATCGGCCAGACCAGAACTCTGATAACGAGATACATTCAGTAACACACCGATGATTTGTGAAACTGTCCGGTCAGCAAGTATGCCAGAATGTGTACGGGGTTCGCGCAAGCGCAACCCCTTTTTCCGACCCCATGTATTGACGCAGTGGTCACCCTCGCTGACCAGCACCCCTCTGTTCCGTTCGAGCGTCCACAGAGAAGGCTGTATGTCTTACGGAATGCCTATGATGCCTTCCAGCAGCCCTTCCAAGTCCTCCACACCCTACCCCGAGAGCAACCCCCTCTACGATTCCCATCTTCTGCGACAGCCACACGCTCGTGACAAGTGCGAGGCGGCCATCCAATAACCCGCACCGGCCACTGCCCCCCCCCCCCAGTCTCCCCCCCTTTCACCCCCTGGTCCACCCCCGCCCGATCCGAAGCGAACCGAACCCCCGCACGGACCAGCCAAGTTATTGAGGACTAGGAGGAATTAGGAAACGGAGAGTGGCCTCCTCCTCTTCTGCTTCTTCTTCTTCTTCTTCTTCCGCGGCTGCTGCTGCTTCTTCTGCTTCTTTTCTTCTTCTATGCTTTTCTCTTCCCGTCTGGGGCCGCGCGTCTCACCCTCAACCACCCCCACCTACCATAGGTCACTCTTAGAGGGTTATGACCAGCAACCACGAAATACTCCGAATTTCGCGTAGCCGTTCTCCTAAAATTTCATCGGAGACATAGACGATCTTTTTAGTCGATAATCAAGGCCGCTCCGCATGGAAAAGGGGGAGGTGAACGGGATCATATGGAATGTCGTTATTGCGATTGGTTAGAGCTTTGAATTTCCGGTGGATTGTTTAAGCGGAATTTAAAGGTCCTCTTGTTGGCTCTTCCCGTTGCCTGCCGATGTCTATGGAGATGTAAACGATAAGTAAAGTGAGGGTTTTTGCGCGATACTAGATTTTTAGCAACCTCGAGAACATCAATTTAAACCTCTGTAATCTTTGAAGACGCGTACACCTGTTATTTACGTGTTTCAAGTCTTGGCTGGGTTTTACATACCTTGAATTTAGCAGAATATTTTGTTGTTGTGCTACCTTTTAAAAAATAACAATTTGCGTGATTATATTCTTCTTCTTCATCAAAAATGTTACTAACACGATAAAATATAATTTACTATATTATAAACAGTTTCTTCATTTATTTAATTCCATTTATGTCGACTATTATGCATAATACACACTGTTTTACTGCATTGTAATTAATTTTTGTTATATTTCTAGAATTGTCACTGATAGTTACGTGATTTTGTTTATAGAACCCTATATACTTTTATAAATAATAAACCACTTGGACATCATGTTAGTTATATTTGTCCATTATTAATATGTTGACTGTTACATCGATCGTAGATGGATAACACTATTTTTTCACCGGGTTTAGAAATTAATATTTACTACATATATTTCATTTTCCTAGTTTGAGTTTCATTGAGACTGGATTACTTTGATTATAATTTGGCACCGTGTTAATGGATAAATTTCATGAATTACTGAATGAATATTTCTATTTTCTTTCTAGTTCTAAATGCTCGAATTGCCGATGACTTTGCTTCCGGAGAAGTCATTGGGAAATGAAGAACTTCTTCCTTGTAAAACAAAGTCGAACACGTGACGTGGATCATAGTGTTCGAGGGCGACATTTCGAATTCAGTGAACGGACACGGAATGTTTTTCACATCTCCCGGCAAACTTGACAACAAAAAGTGTCCCATTAGGATGTCCTCACACGTAACTCATTCGTCAGCTATACCTTCTTAATCTTTCTCCATTCGAGCTTACAACCGCTCTCCTCTGCAAGTCCACTCCCGTAAACTTCGAAACTAATCTAATTTACGGCAAGCAAAAAGCCGGTCAGCATTCGCGATCAACCTTGCACCTTCGAACAAGTCGTTTGTCCTGAGATTCCGAACAGAAAACAAGCATCCCCCTGTTTGCTACGTGAGAATGGACCGCGCAAAAGTTCCGACGCCGATTCCACGGTTAATTAATTCGTTCTCTGCGCGGAGCACGAGCATATAGCGAATTTGTTGGACCACGGATTGGATTGCAAACATGGCTGACACGACGGAGTTACATATCCAAAAGTAATCGAAAAACAGTACCATCGAGACATGATTCTCTTCGAAACTGCCCAGTAGTTTCGAATCGTTTCTAACATTAATACTTTTTAACCCTTGAGCGTTGGGTCTCCGATGACCTATAACAGTGTAAATTGTTGATTTGGTGATTGCTGAGCATCGACTAAATTGTTGCATAGCGTTAATTATTATTATTATTATATATACAGGGTGAGTCACCAAACGTTTGTACCTCAAATATCTTTGTTGTTTCTAAAGATACGTAAAATATGGTAAGGACAAAGTTGAATGGTACAATGGGGCTGACACGATGCAAAAACAAATTTTGTTTTTATGTCATTTCTTTGGAGATATCAAGGTCACCTTGACTTTTTTAAATGGAACCACCCTTTTTTAAACACCTACAATGATAGTCCCTTTCATTAGGAATTCAGTGACTATAATTAGTCCAAGGTCATTCAAGGTCAAGGACAGAAAAAAGTATAAAACTAAAATATGGAAGCAGAATACAGATGTTAACACATCATCATACCAGCTGAGAGTGAATTTTCTAGAAATTTTTCTATTATTTTTACATCATAGTTTATAAAGCTGTAATAGAATTCACTATTTCTTTATTTGCTTTTTGTCTCAACATTTTATTGTCTTCTTTAAATTTGTTATGAAATCACATTATACTTTAACAGATTCATAATGTGTCATATCTGATACATTTAACAAATCTGGAATATAGTAAACTAATTGTAAGACTGTGTTTTCTTACTATGTTTATTTATGATTATTATTCTAAAAATGTTGTTTTAATTATTTAAATTTTTTTCCCTTAAATAACTACACGAAAACTGACCTTCTTTCAATATTTTCATCCCAATTAAAAAAATCATGCAGTGAAGAGTTAAGGTAACAAAACAGTCTTGTTTTTATCCGTCATTTCGTGTACAATACACGAATAAATATTCTAAACGAAATATGCATACAAGTATGGAAAAGAACAGCTGAAAAGAATGAATAATACATAATTCCATTTAATTCAGTTTAATCAAACGTAACCTGACGTCAAAGACTGATTCATGAAGTAGAAGACAATTTAATCGATCAACAAAAACTTCGCTCTCTTCTTTCATAGCCCGTAGTTCGTTAACTTCGTTCTTTTTTTTTAACGGCTGCATTTGCAACGATATCTCTCCCCCGATCGAGCCAGAAACTGAATTGACAAAAAAGAGAAAACGTTCGAATGCGAAATACACTTCGAACCCGCCGCTGCCGAAAATATCGAAAAACCGTTATCGTGACGAAATGGTTAAAAACGGCCGTTTGTCGTTACAATGTAACGAGTATTTTGTTGGAACTGCCCGGGCCGGTTCCCTGTGTTGCGATCAGATTGAAGCACGGTTGTGTTTATGTGAATGCATACAAACGTAACCACCGCTATTGCTTTTTCCTTTGTTAATTACGCCGCGGCATTCAGTTACGCTGCTCGGTTAAACCGATTATCGTAGAAATGTTACTGTCATTTTGCACTTGTTACTGCGAGACAACCTCTTCCTCAGAATTAACCACGGAATATATTTATCGGTCCGATCGATTATAATAAACTGATATTGCACTCGGACGATCAATTTTTACTTGTTACACCAGTGCAGCGATCGGATCATTGTCACGTTAACATTTTGTGGACCGATCTCGCGTAGACGTCCATTCGGGCTGCATGAAACCAGAACTGTAATCAAACGTATCAGATGATTGCATAAATTCGTGCCGGATTTGAAATTCAGTGGTTAAATTTTAAAAATTGGTTAAATTAAAAGTAAAAAAATGGTTAATTTTTCTACAATTAAAAAAGAATGGTGACATAATTGATTAATAAAGTTGTATTCTTTAAAATTTTACTATTGAATTTTATTTTCAAATCGGCCACGAACTTATGCAATCATCCAATATAATATCCATAGTAATGTCTCGATACTGCGAAATACAGTTTTCTTTCGATATAAGACGATGATGTTCTATTCGCAATAAGAAAATTTCCACCCGCCCGTAACATTTTGTGGTCAGTTCAACAACTGTATGGGACATACAAACTCTGAGCCCACTGAAGAACAATGAATAGGTACCCACATCCGCAATAAGATGAAAGTCGGTCTCGATCCATCGTCTTATATCGAAAGAAGACTGCATCGCTTATATCGTGAACGTTATTTCTTGATCTCGTGTCGCTAGCATCAACCATAGAAAATGATGGTAATCAGTTAAAAGTACTTCGGTGAGACAATATTAATCCAGTTACCAAACCTTTTCAATTATATTTTTCATAGAATTTTCAGTAAAATTTTTACGAAATTTTTTCTTTAGAACGATAGTTTTCAAACAACTCAAAACAGAAAAACAAGAAAATCCTTTTAAATCTTGTACTTTCATTAACAATTCATTAAATCATTTTTTGTTTACAGAAGAAAGTTGACCAACTTCGATATGTGCACTGCACGTCAAATTATCTCAATAATATAAACTATTCTCGATAATAGTTTATGCAAAAACAAAAGTATGTTAAAAACGTCTTACCCCTTCAAGAATACGTAATTAAAAGTTCGCACTCAAAATTTCAATTGCAATCACTACAGAGTTTTTCAAGGTCACTGCAATGTCAAACAAATATAATCCTCGTGTACCCCCTCCTGCATCCACCAAATTTTGTCTGAAATATATGTCCGCAAACAGCCTTTGAACGCACGGCGTCCTCCTAAAGAATTAATGCGAAAACAATAGTATTTAAACATTGAACATACCGAGCTATAACAGTAATAGACACGTGTCGTCTTATAAAAATGACAAGATTTAATTTATTTAGGCTCTGCTCGTTTCTCATCACAACATGAGCTCTAATAAATACAATTATTAAATCATGTCGTATGAAAGCATCTTTATAATATCAATAACTGTGAAATAAAAAATTTAGAATCGGCCATTTGACCACTATGCTTACCCATTTGTGCTAAGAATATGTAATCAAAAATCGTAATCTCTACAGATTTTCCCAAGGTCACTGTAAGGTTAAACGAATTCAACTTTTGCCTGAGACATATTCTTTTTTTATTTTGCAATTAGAATCCCAAAGAAGAGATTATTTTTCCATACAATATTTTTCAATACATTGTTACACATTAGATAATACAATACAATTGCATATAAATAATCGTTGGATGGTAAACAAGCAGTTTTTAAACCTCTATACAGTTTTCTTAAATATTTAATTCACAGACAATAAGAAACGAGTAAGTTATTTTACATATTTCTACCGTAGGTCTGGATAGTAAGTCCTGAAACATATGTCCATATCGCCTATAATTTTGAGTAATGAAATTTCGTCCAGAAAGCAGCTTTTCGAGGTGCGTCTCGAAGAATTCAAAACTACCATAACTCTTTGAATCTTTAGTTACAAAAGCATCAACTTTCAATATACGAATCCAGCCCGTATTTGTGCCGTTCGGCGGGCCTGCTCGGTTATTTCTAAACGGGTAGGTTACATCCTAAAGACACCCTCGTGTTCGCGGGCCGAACAAAAGAACTCTCGGAAGACTAGGATCGTTTCTCGTCGGGCGGCGTGCGGACTAACGGGTGTCCGAGCGGGGTGTTCGCTTCCAGAGAGAGACAGAGAAGGAGGAAGAGAGAGAGAGAGAAGGAGAAAGAACGATAGGGAGGAGAGAGACACACATAGAGAGAGTGAGAGAGGATTGCCAATGTGTGGGAGCTTGGTCACACGGAGAAACGACGGAGATGAGGCGCGTTTATATGGTCACGCACACGCGCAAGCAAGTCCGGCGGTCGGTCCAGTGGCCGTAGCTGCGGCCGGCAGCTGCGGGGGTGGCGATCGGGGCTTCACCCTGTAGAGGGTGGCGAGGCGTTGATCAATACGTGAAGATAGAATCCGATGCTACCCATCCAGCCCCGCCACCCCTTCGAGCCTGAACCGCTGCCCGGTCCGGCTGAGGGTATCGCGGCTCAATCGACTGATTTGTCACCCACGCATCATTTTCTTCGTCGCAGGAGGGGTTCCTCCGTCCGGGTTACCATTCCCAAATCGCAGGCCTTATGGCATCCGCTTCGTTAGAACTCCCTTATTAGGGACCTCGGTGGGGAACGCTGATGAGAAACCAGAGGCATTTTCGGTCGTTCAACTTACTCCGTCCAGCGAACCATCACGCGTTTGATTCAACGTTCTCCATCTTGATAACCCTGCATGCGGACTCCTACGCCGAGGATCTCCATTTTTAAGAGCCTCTGTTACGATCACTGATGCTACGAACGTTACGGGTTCCATCGTATTCTAACTGTGGCGAATCCTCTTTTTAATGGCATCGAGGAAGTATAGTGGGAAGAATGTCTATCTTCATTTCATGATCTACATTGCTGTTACATTAACCTTTTACACTCGGAGCTATTTTAACTAGAAAATCAAACGGTTCTTCTGACCTAGAATATTTCCATTCTCTGTGATTTGTTAAATTTGGTACATATGAAATTCATATAATACCTCATACAATACTTGAATGTTTAGCAATTGGTTAGATATCAACATATATGCTAAGGGTTAAACCTGTGAGGTTTTTCCCTAAAGTTGGAAAAGTGTGATTTAATTATGTAATAAATAGCGAGTTAATAAAAACGTGGTAAAAAGAGACGATGTTGCCCATTTTCCTAGTTGTTTAGGACTTTAATACACTATCCAGTGCTCCGAAGAAAATTAGTATTTTAAAAAAGCCTCGTCATCAAAGTGTTAATGACTTTTATACTTCATCATTTGCGACCATATTGAAATATTTTGCACCGGTTCGTATAATATTGCAGAGCAACTATAATATTTTTAATAGCCATTTTGAAATTCTGGGAAGTAAACAATATTGCACCACTCCCAACAATCGGACCTTGCTTACTAAATTTTGAAATACGCTTCACAGTCAGTAAAGTGCAGATATTTGTGCGTCGCGTCGTTAGTCGATTATAATGATTAATTAAATAATTAGTTTATCGATCGTAATTTATCTTTCGGATATTATGAATTTTATTCTCGGCGCCACGGTTCGATCATTTTTCTACACAACAAATAGCTATTTTGTAGGAATACCAAACGCTGGGTTCGGATATGAATCTTCCGGTTCAAGAACCACGTTAGCTATTAAAATGTTTTAATAGGAGGAAAAGAAAGGAGGTGTTTCGTATAATGATTAATGTTTCTAACTCTGGATGAGAGAAAGCAGGCAGTGATCAGACCGTAGGTGTCCTGCGGGAGCGTCGTAGCTTTTTCCGGGCATTTTCGACAACGGGAACGATGTCGCTAATGGGATATGAAACCGGGGAAAACAACATGCAACCCGACACGGAGGATTAGCGCGATAGAGGGCTGGTTGTCCAGAATTTTCCCGGGGCGGACAGAGGGAAACGCCGCCGACCCGGTTAACAGGGCCCTCGCCGTGAAAGGAAAGTTAAATCCCTTTACAGTTTATACGACAGGCGCGGCTGCTTCCAACTTAGCTGCTTTAGGACCATAAAGCTTGCCGGGGCATGCAGAGGAGCACGCATTTATAACTAACGTAACGCGTGGCCGTTTAGCTAAATAATTAAAAGATACTAGGAGCGCGTATGCCGAATGCCGACCCTTCCTCGTGCTTTCAACACTGACAAGTTTGCTTTGTAGCCTTGGCCCGGTCCTGTGCCGTTCAAGATCACGCACGGAAAACGTTCCGTCGTATTATTTGTATAATCCGAATTTCGGAAATTGATTTTGACTATGAAGGAAGAAGAATCGATGAACGACGAGTAACTGGGAAATTGTTTAATGCTTGAATTATTGCGGTATGAAGGTACCTACAAACGTACACCCATTGAAATCGTGAGACACTATCGAATACAGTAGGATCTCGATTAACTAGCTTGATCGGGAAACAAACAGCCTGGATAAATTAAGGCCTGATAGATAATCGAATCCCGAGGAAATAATTAAAATGTACATTATAAAATTTATTTACTTTCATAATATAACCATATTTAAACGCATATTTGTTTATAATCGGGATCTGGTTAATCAAGGTCCTACTGTACAAACATTTTTGTCTAGATAGATAGACTTAAACTTGGAGACAAATATACTATATAATAATATGTGGACAGTGGATGAACAAACTATTTTTTTATATTATAAAGATATATTTTTGACCACGTGGTAAATAATGTTGTCTACGGTGTTCCTAAATACATGTTTATAATTTTCAAACATTAATACTTCATATAATGATAGTAAGCATTCAGTGTAACTAGAGTTTCGGCAAAGTGTCAACTTATTAAAATTGGAAAACAATTAACAATTTTAAAGGCGAATACACATTCATTATTTAATGATTACATTTAATCATTAAACTACAGAAATTAGCATATCTAAATTTAATGAGTATATTAGTTACTTTAATAACCTCTTCTTGAGATTTAATCGTTTATTATTTCATTTGAACAGTGCAATTGAAATAAAATATTTTTTGAAAAGATTAAAATAAATCCATTTTTTATGTTATTTGTGAAATAAAAATAATAAAGCATTTAAAATAATTCATTATTGCAAATGATTATTTGTTATTTTATATCAAATGAAATGTGCCCACCCCTGATATTTACTAGGCGTGTGTTCCTTTTAATTCAACTGGGGAATTGAAAGAAAATAAATATTTCCGGATTGGAAGAAAAATAGTTCAGATCGAATCACGGGGCATGCAAAACAAGGGTCAATACAAAACAAGCCAATAACACGACGAAGCATCAAAATTGATGCGGCTACGGTCGATCGCTTATGGCCGCCATGGGAGCGAACTCGTTAAGGAATCAATTGCCTCGGACTCTGACTTCAGTTGGCCCTCTTTCCCACTCGTTCGATGCAAGAAACTGGCAGGACGAACTGGTCAGAAGCTTCAGGGAAAGCCGCCGACCCACGTGGAATTATGCACAGCGTTTTATTCTGCGCCATTTCAGTCGAAAATATTTGTACAAAAATAAAGAATATATTGTTGTTCATTCGTGCTTTGAATTCGAAACACTTTCCGCTTTTTATTTTTCAGGACACGTTGAAGAATGTCTCAAACGCCAGATTATGCAAAATGTTCAAAGCAAGATTTAATTTGTAGATTAAGATGTGAAAATCGAAACTGTTCATCTTAATAAATCTACATTAAGAAATAAAAATTTACTGGAAAATATTATTTATTTTCTGTATTCTATATTTTCTAATACTTCTTATATTCTATGAATATCTGTATTCAGCTATATTCAACGAAAATGCTATTAAGTTTACAAACACTTTAAACCTATATTTAGAATCACGCAAAAAAATACTTTTTAATTTCATATTTCCAATTATTTTGCCATAAAATTGCGAAAACAAAAGAACAATGAAAATTTTTTTGATGTTGTGGAAGAATCTAATAATGTAATTTTTGCAATGCTGAAAGCGATATTTTTGTAATAGACCCTTCTTCTTCAGGGTTTCCTACTGCATATACAAAAGAACTACTTGCAAAATCCTAATTACAGTGAACTATTATTAATTCAACAATAAATATAACTCTCGTACCGTGACCCTAGTATCTCCCTAGTATCTCCCTAGTATCTCCAAGTTTTTACTACTAAATTTCTCACAGCGATACATCGATCCCCACCGTGGAATCTATTCTCCGTATTAGAATCGTTAACACCAATAAACTTCCTAATGATAAAATATGCAATAGCATACACAAAATAAAAAATCTCCAAATTTTTACTACCAAATTTCTCACAGCGATACCTCGATCCTCACCTTGTAATCTATTATCCGTAATAGAATCGTTAACACCAATAAACTTCCTAATGATAAAATATGCAATAGCATACACAAAATAAAAAATGAAAAATCTCCAAATTTTTACTAATAAATTTCTCACAGCGATACATCGATCCCCACCCTGAAATCTATTCTCCGTATTAGAATCGTTAACACCAATAAACTTCCTAATGATAAAATACGCAATAGCATACATAAAATAAAAAATGAAAAATCTCCAAATTTTCACTACTAAATTTCTCACTGTAATACATCGACCCTGAAATTTATTCTCCATATTAGAGTCGTCGCAACAGCGCGCCGAAGTTAATAGAAATTTTCTATTCGACTTCCATTAGGCTGCTGATGAGACCTCAGTCCAGGAGTGAGCGCGCGAGGCAGACAGTATCGTTGCCTTTATGTTAATCCCAGGCTGCAGTACTGCGGCTGACAACGATGCTGTCGCTGTTAATATCGCCGGGTGACGTAGTAGTAACTAGTTGCTGGTATACCTGCCGACCAAACCATGCACAGGCCTCGAAAGCGTATACGTAGAACGTACTACCTGTCTATGGTGCACAGTCAGGAGAGGGTTGGGGGAGGAGGATGGGTGGCAAAAGGGTTGGGGGTGGAGGATGAGGCGGGAGAAGAGGGGCGGGGAGAGGAGGAAGGAGGGTATGGTGCTGTAGCAGTGGCGAGGGGTAGCGACAGGGGTGGCAATCAATATGGGCCTCAACGCAAACACGGCGCCGCTGTTGTACTAACATCAAATAGGCGGATAGCGACCAGTCGCCTGCTTCGTGTGCATTGTCTGCTCTACTGCTCTGTATAAACCGGCCAGCGTTTTTCAGACATGGATCCCACTGATCGCCGGGATGGGCTACTGGGAAACTGCAAGACGAATTTCGGGGACCTGTGAATCGTCGCAGTTCCGCGCTTTCAATTCGTCCCTTTGATTTCGGATCTTTCTCCGAGCATATTTTGTCATCTACCCCGTACACGGCGCTTTCAATCATCGCACCAGTCATATGTTTGACCGCTGTTTTCGTAATTCTTTTAATACAGTAATTATCTAGGTTCTTCTAAATGTTCTTCATGGAACTAGATCATTCTTTTTTTTTAATGAGCCACTGAAACCTATTATAGGTTTATTTCGGCTTTAACAATATATTTTTTTAACAGTAGTCTTACAGTTAGTGTACAATGACAGAAAAACATAAAAATATATCAAAACCTGACAAATATATTCACAGGCTTTAACATTAGGTTTAGCAAAAAATGTCCGCTTCTAATGGTAGAAAAAACTTAATTTTACGCAACTTATTAACTAATTTAATTCTTTGAGAATCATAAAGACGACACTGCCATAAAACATGACCTAAGATAAAAATGCTTCCGAAAACGCTAAAATGATTTGTTTTGCTTTAGATGAAGGTGCAGTAATACATAAAACTTGTAAAAAGTGGTATCAAAGATTTCGAAGCGGCGACTTTGATCTTTCTGATCGAGAACGTGTACGACAGCCAAGAAAATTTGAAGACGATGAACTTCATCAACTGTTCCCTGAAAATTCCGCAAAAACACAACATGAAAAATAACAGATGTATGATTAAATTTGTTATAAAAAGGCCCCGAATTAATTTCTACACCTAATATTAAAGAAACGGACGCGGCTTACATAGCAATTAAAATTCCATCCCAGCTGGCAGTCGCCTTTAATTGCAATTAGCCGGCGTAATCTACGTAAAATAAGAACTATAGTTTGCGATGGAAACAAAAGCCAGCACGGAAGCAAATTCCTGTCTCTAAATTTTCTTTGACGAATTAAGCTCCGCTCCCCCGGCGGCAGCGGTAGAAAAATTCAACGAAGAGGGAACAATAGCGGGAAATAAATTATGCAAGATTACAAGGAAGGAACGGTTTGAGGGGACACTTTATATTATCCGGGGACAGCGGTGGCATAATTACCACCCTCCTCCGGCTGTCTCACCCTTGTTCTTCTCCCGCGATCCCTGGAAAAAGAAAGGAAAAAGGCGATAGAAACAACCGTGTTATGAGATGCGAGCCTGGTTTTCTTGCCCGGCACTTTTCCATGCCATTCTTTAGTAAGATTTCCCCAACGTAAACAGCCCGAACCTGGCTCCAACATGGTACTCGACTCGATTCCACCCTGCCACCCTTCGGAACGACCGAGCGCACTCCACTTTGTGTGCGCTCGGTCAACGGATACGCAAAACAGTTGAATTACGCGGACTTGCCTTTCGACGCTCCCGCTTTCTTTTCATCCCCTGAAACATTTTCAAATATCACAGCTCCGCTTCTTATGAAGTCGAGCTCACGAATATACACCCCCACGACACACACCCACTCCCTCTGACCAACAATTTTCTAACACTTTCCAATATTGAAATAGCTAAATCTTCAAGCTTGGAGGCAAAGTAATTCTTAATTTTACGTACCTATTAACTGTCAACAATTACACATCTACGTGATTCATATATGTATAGGCTGTGAATGTTTATGCAATTTTCAATTTTTGTATGGAAATTTTAAGAAAATGGAACTAAATAAAATCCTATTTTCATTGCTAATAACTGGACGTAACTAGATGTAATTTAAAACAGTAAAAACATTAAGACAATTTAAGAACGCCCATATGTTATTCTCGATTTATTGAAATTCTTGCAAAATAGATAGAAAGTTTTATATGGCTTCTGTGTCTTGGAATTGATGAAGACAATTTTTATCTTCATGCAAAATAGAAATTTTGTACCTAAATTTCAACAAACTGGAGATAAATAGAAATTTTCTTTTTTAATATGTTCAGTAGGTTGAAAATAATACATATAATAATGATTTGTTGTTAAAACTAACCGAATAAGCGTACTGTGTTAGATTCATAAAATTGTTCAAATGCAAAACAAACAAGTTGTATACAAGTGTATGATAGTGTCCACTCACTGAAACTGCCAGGATGATAAATTAAATCTCTCCATCTCGTAACAAGGCGACAACCTGTCACCACAATTTCCTCTCCGTATATTCCGACTTTGTGTCCGCGTTCCACCCCATTGGCAGGCTGCCGTCAATTTGAATATTGAAGTCCCATCTTTGAATATTGAAGCTGAGTCTTTGAACAGCGAAGGTACGATTCTCATCTATTATAAAACCCTCCATTTCCTTCAAAGATTCGGCCACGTCTGATGGACTGCGTAAAGATTGAATTCATTATTCCTTTTTACAACTTTCGTATTCAATCGCAG
>CM052321.1:21054753-21148043 GCA_028455615.1 Lasioglossum zephyrum | reverse complement strand
GGAGAACTAGACTTTGCGGGATTTTCATCGCTTCGGAGTGCTACACTATCGACATTTAAGCAAACTCATTTTTAGTCTATTTCCCAGAAACTCAGTGGAAATTTTCGAACTAAACGTTTTTCCTTTGCGAATATGTTCTCCGCGGCTTTGTTCAGGAGTTATTAACATTTCTTTATCAAATCACATTATTAAAATCGAACATTTCTTCTGACCTAGAATATTTCCATTCTCATTGATTTTTCAAACTTGGTACATATGAAATTGCTTTCTAGAGCCAAGGGTTTAACCTGGGCGTTGATAGGTGAGTGAGTCAGTCAGGACTTTGTTTTTATATATATAGATAAATTCGGAATAATATCAAAAGATAAAGTACGATCGGAGCATAATACCGCAGTAATCGGTATACAGTTACGGTACACGAGCACGCTGCGTCTGATATGAATTTCCGGGGAACGAATAATCCGGGAACACCCCCAGTTCGCACCCCCACGAGAATAACGGCGGCAGTATCGTTCGGCAAATATTTCGATAAATCAGCGCGGCGGAAGGCGGCGCGCGGCGGCGCGGCATGGCTCGGCGTGGCGCGGGCGCGGGCGCGGCGGTAAGGTATACAACGCACACCTTAATGTCGCATAAATCTCCCACTGGAAAATTACACCGATGCGAGACAGAGCCGGTGTGTGTCGGGGAGGGAAACAGACGCGAACGGGGCGAGAAGGAGAGGTTCGTAAGCTCGGAAGCGGCGGAGGAGGAGAAAGAAAGAGTCAGATACTCTTCGGAAAAGGGGAGGGAGAGCGAGCCGAAGGGGGATGGCGGAGCCAAGAGAGGCACAGCTTCGAGATCCAGAGGGGTGTAAAGCGTACATTTCCCCTCTCTCCTTTACTGGAACCACCACCAGCACCAACGACGGAGAGATTTCCTCTTTCTCTAGCGCCATTGCAACCCCAAAGCCAGGGGCAGCAGCAACAGCAGCAGCCGCGGCGACGCAGCAGCTTTCCCCACTTCAGAAGAAAAGCACTTTCATAAATCTGCCAGCAGATATATGTGCGCACAATTTCCGAGATCCGGCCATTAAAGAGCTGCTCCTCGGCTCTAGCCATCCCCTCCCCCTCTATCGCCGTGAATAACCCCCTTCAGTTTACGAACCACCGTGGATCAGATCTGCAGAGAATTTATTTCGTATGATATCTCGGGAATTATGCTCGCTGGTTGTGTCGCCCGCCGCTCCCCTAAATAATACTCTCGAACGTAATACTGTCAAAGAAAATCTTACTTCGAAACGACATTTCACATGTCCATAAACATAATATCCTAAATACTACAACGCTTTACCTATTGGAAGCCTATTAATAAGATTTTTAATAAATGTGCTGTCACGGGGGTGAATGTTTCATTCACGATCGTATTCATATGTTGAAGAATCTATCGAAAAACATCTAACCGTAGTTGTTCTATACAAATATTTAGTTTCATAGAAGATCTTTATATCAACAAATTATGTCTCATTTATAACGTGGCAGTTTATAGAAATACGTCTTGCAACATACAAATATAGGAAGAAATAGAACATTTTACAGTACCCAGAAACAGGAAAAGGATGAACTTTCATTCTAAGAAATTTACAAGGGTAACTAGCCCCTTCTCTGTGAATCTGTTGATCATTTACAAACAATGAAAATACATTTTGCTATCGCAAATAATCTCCATCTCTTTCTGTGTATCTGTTTCATCTTATCAATGATTACTGAATTTGCAGTTTAGTAGATGAAAGATTTGGATCTAACACAAAGGTACCGCACGTGAGGGCCCCGAATTAATTTTTACAAAACAAGAAACAGCAATGAACGATTAAGAAAACTCCAAACTGAAATAAAACTGAAAAATCCTAAGCATCGACAAATAAGTTTATCCTTTTTAAAATATGTAGATGATTAATTACCGTTAGACAGTATTGCACTTCCGTTCTATCCAAAAATTTAAAAATAATCTACAAATTTCCAGACTGCAATAAAATTGAAAAAATATTGACCAATAAGTTTGCTCTTTTAAAAAATATAGATAAAGATGAGGAAGAGATTATTGAGGATGATGACCTTGGAGTAAATCCTAACACTTCGACGGCACGATCGGCGTTGTTCAAACAGTCTGGGAGTTTCGGCAGCAAGACTATGAAGAATAAACGACTAACAACGTAAGCAATGCCGAAGCGTCCCCACTCTCGACCTCGCCTCGACGCGTTTAGATAACGCGAGCTGAAACGCCTCACCCCCGAACCACCCCCGATACCAAGCGCCACGTGGAGTTCACCCTTTCCCCGGTCACCCCGGTGAGACGGCTACCCCCGCGGACCGGGAAACACGCTGTAAACAGTTTACTTCTAAACCGGAGAGTTACCTATGTATTTTCAGATAGGGGTGAGTTATGCCCGCCAACGCCCCCGGCGAACGCGGACCGTTTTTAAAGATTTATCCCACCCCTTGTCGTGGAGGACCTGCTTGATAAATAAGCGAGATACGACCAGTTCAGAGGGAGTTCCGAGGGTAGTTGAATGGAAGCCGTTTTGATTTTTCGGGTTCGCGCGCAACTCCCGATGTACTTTCTTAGCACACCCTTGCAGCCATTGTTAATTCAAATCAGTAGGAAAATATTAAGTAGAATTAAACTGGGAGTAGATTGCTTGTAAAAGCCTGCGAAGTCTATAACTATTTCAGTCTTGTGTCAGTAGTATCGCATCTTCTATTTGAAATAATAAACATCCGTATGCAATGTCATTCGTATCTCGTCAAGGTAGCAGTGGGAATGAGCTCAAGCGACCGTCAATATTGAAATATAGACGTGGGTCAGAAAAGACCCGGTAGAGGTCTTGAAGAAAGAAAGAAATTTATGCAGGACCAAACAATTGCCAGAAACAGGAATCGATTAGAAATTCCTTTTTTGTTATGAATTTTTATTGGTTGAAGACAATGTAGCAGTATCAAACATATATAACAGCAGCTTACAGTATGTTTATTATTAATTAATATAATTTCTAGCTATCCACGTCAATTCTAGCTACCTGCACAAGTAAATTGTCCGGTAACAAGTCTTTATAAAATCTGATAAACAAGAAAGAATCGTTAGGGCAGGCACACACAGCTATGGAGAACGTCGATTACGTAGTCGATCCGTATGAATGAGTGAAACTCGACGATTAATTTCCTAGATTTCCAGTTAATTGCGCAGGTCCCTCTTCCGGCTCAGTTTTCGAGCTGGCAGAATGAGATCGTTCCAAGTTCTCAGGTTCGACGACCGTGTGTATCGCCCAAGCTTCGAGAGCAGCAAGGTAAACGACACGGCGGCGGCGGCGGCAGCAGCACGGGGGACGCAAAGGGGGTTGGTAAGTTCTCTTCGCTAGGGGAAAACAGATGACCGACTTAACTGCGGCATATTATACGAATTAATTACCCCCCTCGTGACTGGGACGGACATATTATTTATCTCTCCGAGTTTCTCCCTACCTTCAGGAAACATCCCCGGGTAGCCGGCTACCCTCATCGCCGGACGAGCCAGCATCGTTTGTCTATCTTTCTATATCCACGCTCGAGTAACTCACAATTCCACCTTCAAACCGGGACAAAGGGCAGGCCAAGTTTGCTCGAAGCTTTCCGTCCTCCGTAGATAAGGGGAAGTTCTTTCCTACGGTTTTAATCGACTCGGTTTTTGCTTCGAAGATCTCGGCGGACCTAGTGCCGGATCAGATCAGTCATCGAGCATCCCCATTTTTTTTTCGTTTGCAACGTGAATCATCTGAAATGTCTTCGCTGCTTCGAGAAGTTAGAAAATAGTCGATTCTTAGGGGAAGGCTCATCTTCAAGGTCGTGCCTCGTGAGACCAGTGCCATCTTAATTATCTTCGCTGTCTTGAAATGTTTGACAGAATCTAATTTAAAGAGACTATAATCTTATGGTGAAGAAAAATTTTCTTCAAGGCCCAATGTTACTTTTTTAGATGTTTAATAAATAATTCATTATCTGCAGTCTAGTAATTGAATTAGCTAAAATTGCATTATTATTTTATGTTTATCACAAGGAATACCTTATAGGCGATGCAATACAGGTTTACTTCCTTCAGATTTTTAGAAAATAATGTGTAAAAGATAGGATAAATAAAAATCCGCAGTTTAGCAACAAGAAGAAATATAATATTGATGCTGACTGTGTAACAGTAACGTATGATATCTAAGTCAGTCTCGTTGAAGATTTCGTTTTGCCGAGCAACGACGTGGCTCGGTGCCGTTATTATAAACTCCAAACGGTTTCTAAAGTGACGCAATTCCAAGCTGCACCGTCACCGGTGAAAACTTGGCGCGAAAGAGAAATGAAAGGAAAGGGGAAAACGGCGTGTGATGGCGAATAAGCGGACGAGGTGTGCGCTAAGAGGAAAAATCGATATGGAGTGGCCATCAGCTCCTGGCAACAATCAAATTCGACGAAGAAGGAGAAAGTTTAGGATACAGCGACGGCCCTCGCTTCTGCGAAAGTTCCGCGCGAAACGAAATAAAAAGGGAGAGAAGTGCTACAAAGGGGATATTGCCCTCCTACGTATAAGCGCAGCGAGAGATCGTTAATTCTGGTCGGTGATTACGATCTAAATGAAAGGAACGCGTCCTGAATAACCAGCAACGTGTTTCACTGTTTCCTTCGAAATTTATTCGGAGTAATATTTTAAAAGTAAATGTTCCCGGCGATACAAGCCCCCGAGCTTAATGGAAAACTGAACATCCATTACTGAAAGCTTTTGCTAAATAATCGTGCACTTGGGAAAATGCGCTGATTCGGGAAAATGAAAAATTAACAGAGCTCGGACATTAATTATGACGTATTTAACTTTTTGAGGTACGTTCGCTATTTGATAATTGTTTCACCAGATAATAGACAAATTACTGTTTATGCATAGTCAAGCCTTCTATGAGACAACTAATTAATTACTAATAATAAAATGCAAATTATACAGGATTTGTAATAACTTTTGTGAGGTCATTTAAAATTGTACAGGATTTATAATAACTTATAAATCATTAACCAAATTATACAGGATTTGTAATAACTTTTATGAATGTCATTTGTAATAACTTTTCCTTTACGAAAATCTTCTCCACGGCTTCTTTAAGCAGCTACTAACGAAAAATACGGACCAATCAAAGCGCAGCTACAGCAGACGAATTCCGGCTCGTCCAAGGCCAATGCCACGCTCAACGGAATCTGTCGCCGAACCGGCATTCGTCTGCTTTAGCCTCACTTTGATTGGTTCTCGTTTTATAGAGAGCATTTTTGTAATGGAAAAAGTTACTAGAAATGACCTCAGGAATCACACTTTTGAATTCACATTAATTTCCATTCATTTTAACACATTACAGTGTTATATAAAAAAACCTAAAAATCTACTTGTAAAAAATAATCCCGAAATAAATAATTGGATCATATCCTTGAGGGTGGTTTAATGGTTCATCAATCATTTTCCAAGAAATGTTAAGCTGTGAATCACAAAACGTTTAAAATCTAATAAGTATAATAGGCTCTGGTAAATAATACATTATTAGTTCATACATTATGTAAAGAAGAAAAAAAATCAATATCTTCATAATATAAGAAATTATGTCTGAAGTCTTGAACTGTCTACTAAATTAGTTCCATCTTATTATGTGTAGAATAAACTCTTTGTTCATATTAATGGATCGGTGTGGTGAAGATATTCGTGTTAGTAAATCGTGCTGTTTGGAAATTGTGTAATAAGTAGACTGAACAATAGAGGGAACATTAAAAGTATATCAAAAGATATAGTTTTTTTACTTAAGATTGTTGACCGAGGATTTATTAAGCTGCTGTATCTTGTACACAATTTTTCTTCTGCATAGAAATTTGCTAGTTTTTATTATGCACAATGTTATGTTTCGAAAATATAATATCTGTTTGTTCGTCTGAAACTATATTCAAGCAAAGAATTTTTTATGTGTTTATACATTGCCGTCAAAAGAACCAATAGCTTCAGATAACGCTACTGGTAAGAACAAACAAACTCATTACTCAACAAAATATTCTTGTAAATATTTCATTCTGTGTTCACTTTTACTATACTCTTTCATTATTTCCCTAAAATAGCGGATGGAACTGTGATACAATTCCAACCATGGACAAGTAAACATTAATTGCAACAATGCTTTTGCGTTATTTAAACTTGGTATGTCACACGACTCGAGAAAACATTCATGGTACCGCCGAAATCGTGTGATTTAACACCATTAGATTTTTCTTCTTGGTACATTTTTAAAAGTCGAATCTATACTAAGAAGCTGCAAATGAACGATATTCGAGTTGCAATTCGTGAAATAACCGCAGCAAACGTGTAAGAAAGTCATTAAACTTTCGATAACCGAATTGAACAGTATTCTGCTCTATATAAACGTAACAGATCATATTTCCAATAAAAGAAACAGTTCAGAAAATTTCTCGAAACAGTTTTTTAATTTTATCAAAAAGTAGCATGTGTGCGCATTTCTTGGATAACCCTTCAGAATGTTTTGAAGTAGAGGATTCGTTTGGTCGTTTAATATAAGCGAAGTAGTCGGCGTGCCGCGGTTTTTGAAAATCCACAGTGACGGTCGACGCTCTTTGGACAACTGGTAAAACTGGCCCAAACCGTCAAGTCCATTTGCCACAGCAAAGCGCGATCTCGCCCCTTCTCAAGTCTCACCTGTTCCCAGGACGAAAGGGGGTGGCAAGGAAGCGGGAGGACGTTGGAGAAGGCGAAATACATCAGGATTGCATCCCCACTCGAGGCGACTTCCCCTTCTCGCGGTCGTTGCAAGGGGTAGGAAGCCGGACGAGGGGGTGACTTGGTTGTGGCTGCGTTGAACGGGGTGTCGGCAGCCCCGCCCGTCATATTCCGCGAGGGCCAATCCCGCCTGCGCTTTTTATTAGATCCATAAATCCATCATATCACGCTCGCCCTCCGGGGCGCAGCGATTGGTCGGGCTTATGACTTCGCAACCCCAAAAGCGCGGGCTTGCGTTTATGGCATTGGCGCATTGCGGACGTTCCTTCAGCCCGCCTCGTTATTAATATTGAATTTTTACCCGCGAACGAGACAAGAAAGTCTCACGATAGAGGGAGGGGAGGGCGCAGGCGCCGAGAAAGAGAGAGAGAGCCGCACGATGTGTTCATTTCTCAGGCCGACGAGGACGACGACGTGGTCCGCAGCAGCGAACCCTTCCCAACTTATCACTGTCCACGTCAATTTTCCTGCAGGCCCTGGACACACAGCTGAGTCTCGTTGAAAAATGCAGCGTGGCTAGGCGAGATGATCGTAGGGGTAGTTTCTTCAGGCTACCCCCGGGGGCGGTGGGGGGCTGGTGGGAGGGTGGCCGAAGGATGGCGGTGGTACTGGAAGACCAGGGGACTCCTTGACGGACGCGGGGATCAATAACCTCCGATAGCATACTCGGAAAGCTATATACGGGGCCATTTCCAGTGGCAATAAAACGCCATAGCTACGTGTATTGCGATTCTCTTGCCGACCTCCTATTGGCCGTAAAACACTGGCCGGCTGAAAGGTTGAATTTTATCGTGGGGGGAAGAAATATCGATGGGAAAAGGAGAACGCCACCCCCGGCCCGCTGTGGAATACATGCATCCGGGGTGTCTTTGGCCGGGGTTGAATTGTTGCAGGGGTGCGTTCGTGCTCGCTGAACAGAGAATTTGATGGGATCGGGATAAAGAGTGAAAATGATCGCGCTGTGCGCCGCGCGTTACTGCGCCGAGCAATATCAAGCAGCTCTGTAAGAATTTTAGTCTCACTATGTTGCATATAGTGCGTCATTCGACATGACCTCCGTTCCACAGTATTGTTGAAATCAAGGGAAAAATTAAGGGTAGTTTTCTACTTACAAAATTCAAATACCAAGAAATTATCATTCGGCCTGCATCTATTTTAACGATAGAACGTGGTATCATTTTTCAGATGAAATCTGTCTTGCAGTGTCGCAAGGAACTTTTTAAGATGACTCTCCAAAAGATCCTACAATTCACTACAGAAATATTTTAGTTAACCCTTCGCTCACACTTTTTTATAAAAATTACGGTTAGAAAATTTGACGATTATACTGTGGATACTATAAAAATGCTCTGTCACAATTGCAATAAAGTTAGATACAACTTTTTTCCCATTCTTATTAAACTTTCAAATTCTTCTCGTGCATGTACTATTCGATATACTGTCCACTAAGGCATGAGAATCAACAGTCCAGTGACGATAAACCTATTTTTGCAAAACTACAAAAATTCGCTAAACTAGAAACAACTTGATTAAAGTGTACGCGTACAGGACCGGAGTAAGAGTCTGCAGAAAAGCGGAAAAAGCTGTAAGTTCGCGAACCGTCTGTGCGTTAGTGCAACAACCGCAAAGGCCGAAGCCGTAAGCCAAGCCTCGTCGAGAGGTGTGTTTTCATCTACGCAGAAGCGAGCACGCGTATGAATATGAGTATGAGCGAAACTGGCCACGCAACCTGATTGGATGGCACGAGCTTCCAATCATAAAGTAGCTGGATATGAGCGGCGCTATGATATGATATTATCATAAGGTGGCAGGATTATTATTGGTCGGAGTCACCCTACTCCGGTTTTCCTTGCTCCTTCCTTTCTTCCGGCGTTCCAAACCACCCCCGACGCATACGTTTCTCGGCCGTCGAGGTGGGGCTCCAGCCCCGCCAGCCGTCTCTCAACCCTCTTCAACCCTCCCTGCCACCCCCGGCGCCCTCCAACCCCCGAATTATGAGGATCAATACACGAGGAAGCTTGCAAGGGCAGCGCCGACGCTACTCGCTTGTCGACCTCCTTCGAGCACAGACTCCCTCGACAGGCTGGACCTTCCAGAGGGTAATGGCTGCTCGCTCGGGGCTTATTCCTCAATTCAATGCAGCTTTTTCGTTTGTTCAAGCGGCACTCGCTTCACCTTCAACTCTTCTCCTGGCAGGACACGTTTCACTATCCTGGACACTTGGTCATAGACTTATTAACACTATGCAGACGCTCAAACGATCTGTTTCAGATTTTTTATTTTATAATTATTGAAGTTATAAAGATTCCTTCATAAGAACGTACATTTCTTTATTCAATCATATATCGTAATTAACGTTGCACGAAATATAATCTTTCTTTATACAATAATAAAACTGGTCTTAACAGTAATCCTACCACGACTGGTGAAATGAGCAGTTCTAGATTTTTTTATGTTGCAATTACTGAAATTATAAAGATGCTTTCGTAAGAAATGATTTAATCAATATCTTTATTAGAGCACATATTACAATAAGTACAGCACAAAGTCTAAATAAATTAAATCTTGTCATTTTTATTAATGGTGCCAAAACAAAATGGTGCCCTTACATTAAAAAAGTTCATGATATTTTTCTTATTTAGAACATTTTTGTGTCAATATTAAATTTTTTCAACTTAAACGTATCAGTATTAAATTTTTAAAAAGATACTCATTAATGTTGTATATACATAAGACAAAATTAATTGAATTAGTGATTAATTTATTAATTACAAAAATAAATTTCTCTACAGCCTATGCCAGAGAGATAAAATAGTTGCACAAACATTATAACCGTTATTTATGTATTATATTAATAATACAAGCACCAACGAGGCTGCTGTTTCCAGTCAGCCCTTTTTATAATTTCTCGGAAGTAATTTTCTCGTTGTCAGACAAATTGATTAACGTTCGTCTGGTGTGGGAATCGAGTTATCACGGATTCGAGGAATCTCTAACGACATCCCCATACGTTTTG
This sequence comes from Lasioglossum zephyrum, assembly GCA_028455615.1. Taxonomy (NCBI): domain Eukaryota; kingdom Metazoa; phylum Arthropoda; class Insecta; order Hymenoptera; family Halictidae; genus Lasioglossum; species Lasioglossum zephyrum. The sequence continues at coordinate 21,138,217 of CM052321.1, read as the reverse complement.
TTTCCCGAATCCCCAGCAAGAGGACACTCTTCCCATTGACATAATAAAATATACAAACTTTCCCACCCAATTTCGAGTCCCCGAAGAGACAAAAGAATCCGAACGTTCGTGTAAACCCAAACGCACAAATGAGTCCCTCTCCGGGAGATTCTCGAGTGGCAAAGGGGTGAGAGAGGCAGCCCGAAAAACAGGAGCGAGGGCAGCCTGCCTGAACTTACCTACCCCTCGGCAGGTCGGGACGTAGCAACTGGTGGGGCACTGGCTGAATAAAACACGCTGGAAAAGACGCGTCGCGCTGGTGTTGGGCACACAAATTCGCCGGTTCGCACAAGCACTGCGCCCGTGGTCGCATATGTGCGACAATGTGCGTGGCTGGCATTATATCGCGGAACAATCGATACATGCCGTCAGCACCACCAACTCGCTGTTCCACGAACTAAGCCAACCAACTCTCCATCTTAGCGACGACCACGACCGCAAACTATCCCCATCCTCTCCCCCCCCCCCCTCTCCCACCCCCGTGGGGTCCGTGTTATTCACTTTGCATAACCTGACAGGACCTGCACACCAGAGCCGAGCGACGATAGACTCGTTCATATTTGTTTCTGATTAATGAACTATCTTGACAACAATACGCTATCTTGACAGCAATACTGAAAAAAGATACACAATTTTTACAGACTCAAAGAGTGCAATTATGGCCATTGAAGTTTCGGAAACAACTCATGAGTGTATTCATGAGTCATCAGGAAATTCAAGAAAGCTATAACTCGGCTGCCAAATTGGCAGCATCAAATACAAAATTGAAACAAATCACTCATTATACCAGACTAAATGACCTCAAAAACCATATAAATGAGATATTCAGGAAACATGTAACTGATAATATTAAAAGAATTTATGCACAAAAGTACCATAACGAAGGAGCGGATTTTGAATGACAAAAGTTTCCAAGTCCAATAGATCGTCAAATTCGAACGTCAATTTCTGGAATCAGAATTGGGCACTCAGAAGTAACCCATTCATTTTTGTTTAGTAAAAAAGAAAACATGATTTGCGATATATGTAAAGTACCAGTTAATATAAATCACTTTATACTGGAATGCAAAAAATATGATAATGAAAGGAAAAATGCTAAACTGCCTGGATCTTTACCCATTCTGTTAGGTTCTGAGGAACACATTGTCGGTCTTGCCCAATATATCAAAGATACTAAGATGTACAAAATAGTTTAAGAAAATGTACCGTGTTGCTAATGACCTTTGATGTTAAAGCAATATTAAATAAATAAATTTTTTAAAAAACACGCTATCGCGCCAGGACCATTTTATTCAGTTTTGCCAACCTGCTAGGTTTCCATGCACGTGGACATTACGATTAAGCAATAATGGATTCGTTCACTTTTGCTCTTGGTTGACTAACGATCTTGGTCATAGCAGCGACAATAATCTGTTACGTCTTCCCTTCACTTTGCGTAGCCAGACAGGTAGCCATTGACTTTGACATGTGCTTCATACCTGGGTTGAGGAACAATATATTCGTTCATGTTGTGTTTCTTGTTGTCGTGTCGTGTCAATCTTGAATTTCAGGCTCAAAAGATCAACATTTTTCTTTTATTGCATCACATTCTATGTATTTATCGGAGGGGTAGAAAGTGAATATAGGAATTTGGGCTCAAAACGCAATCGTTCTCCTAGATAATTATGATAAAGTTTTTTCATTGTCAAACTGATTTTATTTATAATATATTTTCATTCCTCAGTCAGATGGAGTTTATATGGGCTATAGCATGTTATTGATGAAGCCGCTAGAAATTATTTTTTGGCAAGTGGAATATATCGAACATATAACAAAACCAGTTTGATAATGAAAAAACTTTACCATAATTTTATTAACCCCATTTTCTTTATAGTCACAGTGATTAAACCGTCTTTATCCCGAAACATGTCGTACAAGAGAAAAGATAATGTATATTTTTTGTATGGCTACATTTATTTTAATGCCTAAATACTGATTGAAATCAATCAAATTGTACTTCATCTAAAATAGAAATAACATTCATATTTGTTAGACTTTGTTAGAATCTCCATGACGAGTCTCGCTCGTTAAAATACGGCAAGGGGTTAAGGGAATGATTCAATTTTGACCTACGGTTCTTTTTGCATTTTCTATCCTTGTCACGAGTAGCATGCGAAGCAATAATAAAAATTGTTGAGCTTTTCACCTTGAAATTCAAGGTCAAGGATAATGTTGCGGCCCCTTTTTTCGAACAATTTCGATTATCTAATAACTGGTTATAAATTGCATAATTCTTGATTGCATAAACCAGTTAGCCATATGTTTTCACTTAGTTTAATATACCTTATTCGAAAATGTATGAATGATTCGAGAACGTATACCACCTCATAGCGCGCTACATCATAACGAATGGCTAATTATCTAATTGCTTCAATCATAATAAACTATGTAATCGTTCTGCAACTAATTGTTGTTGAATTAAGCGTGTCTCACATTTACACATTTACCTTGGTCATTTCTGTTATTCATTAATCATGATTACTCAACGACCACAGTCACGTATCCGTGATTCAATTGCTCGACAATTATAATTGTTAATCATTACTCAGACTACATTGCGCCGAACTTTGCTGCGCAGCCGCACGGAATTATTCGAACGGTAATATATTCGTAATTGAAGTGAACGCGAATTACGTTCTACCGTAAAGCTTCCGGAAATGTAATATGCGTTTTGTAGGGCTTATAAATACGTGTTTAATGTAGTTTATTATAGTTCTATTGTAATTCTTTTGTATATTTATAACTTTATTATATATTTTATTTATTTTAAGATTAAAAGAAGTAATTGTTTATATATATAATAAGTTAATCGATAAATTTATATCTTTATAATATTTTCAAAATATTTGCTTTAAAGCTTATTAACTTTAATAAATTAATTTATCTCATAAATAATTTAATAAAGGAGAAATAATAAAATATAAAAAAATAAATAATTGTGAAAATGATTCTTAAATTAATAAATGGTATTTCAATTAATTGTCCTCCTAATCAAGTTAATATAATAAATGATAAAATAAAAGTTCAAAATGAAATTTTTATAGTTTATTATAGTTCTACTATAATTCTTTTGTATATTTGCTGTATGTATGTTACACAGCTCCTTATTTACTGTACAATTTAATAATTTAGTAATTTGCCCATTCAGTCATTTAAATGTTATAATCTCAATTTGCATTTACAAAGTACTGTTTATCGCTAATATAAGTGTTGAAAGAATTTCCTATGGGCGATCATGTTCGGTACATGTTCTATGTACACTGCTATGTAGTTCTGTGAAGAAGAGAACGGGAATTGTAGGGAATGGTTGGTTTTGTGCCAACATTTTTTCAAGGGAAGCCACAAGGCTTTCATTTGTTCTTTTAGGCCACATTTCACAAGCTTTGCATTCAGAGTTCTCAAAATGCTTATTATTTTCGCAAAACAAACCTCCCTTTACGACTGAGAATTTCATTTATACCGTTGTTTCATTTGAATGTTTTAATCGTAAGTGACAAAATATGTACAATATTCCCATGAATTTTCAATCTTTAAATTTAATTAACCCTCCTTATGATATATACAGGGTGTCCCAAAATTCGTGTAACTCCTGGAAATGGGAGGTTCCTTGGGTCATTTGAAGCGACATTTTCCTTTACAAAAATGGCGTTCTCGGCTTTTTTTTAGGAGTTATTAACGAAAAACACGGACCAACCAGAGCGCGATTACAGCGGATTGATTCTGGCTCGGCCAACGGCTATGCCACGCTTAGCGGAACCTGTCGCCGTGTCGGATTCCGTTCGCTATAGCCGCGTTCTGATTGGTCCTGTTTTTTGTTAATAACTCCTTAACAAATCGGCGGAAGTCATTTTTGCGAAGGAAAATGTCGCTTCAAATGACCCAAGAAACCTCCCATTTCCAGGAGTTACACGAATTTTGGGACACCCTGTATAATATTTTGTGCTACTAAGGTACCAGCTTAAAGATTAACATCTTACCTTAAGTAAGGCGATACACATACAGAGTGTTCGACTACAGGTGGGAGAAAATTTAAGGGGGAGATTCTCCGCGACAATACAAGGCGAAAATGAAGAACTAGAAAATTGCGATTTCGGCTTCGTTTTTTTAATTATTTAGAATTAAATATATCTCTAAAATGCGAAAATCCAACCAACAAAGATATACACGTTACGTATGTACGTCATAGAGGCGTGTGACAGTCACGTATCAAGTGACAGATATGTACCTTACACCATCATCGGTTGGGTTGCAGTATTTCAGGCGGATCTTGATAGGATCTTGGATCTTGGATAGGGTTGAATGTATGTACGTATGCGTATTAACATACAACCCTATATATACAATTTACAATTACAATTTACAATTATATTTACAATTATAATTATACATATAATTATACAATTATACAATTATATTTACAATTATAATTATACAATTACAAAAAAAATATTTACTACCTTTCCTAATAAGTTTAATCAGTAGTTTAATCAATCAATAATACAACAGTATTTCTTAATTTTAATTCGCAGTTTAGTAATTATACAATATCAATGTAAGAAAGTAATAATTTACAAATTATAATTATTACGTGACGTACTCGTTATAGTATCGTCTATTACGTTATGTACTCATGTGACGTATACCACTGTCGGTCGGGTTGTAGCATTTCAGGCGAATCTTGAATTGTTAGTAACTAAAAAACGACATCGAAATTGCAATTTATTAATTCTTCATTCTCATCGAGAAATGCCCCTAGAATTTTCTCCCACCTGTAGTCGAACACCCTACATTATTTTTTTTATTTATATAAATCTTTATATAAATCGCAAGATGAAAAATGGTTTGCTCATGAAAGCAAACTTTTGGAAAGCCTGTAATTATAGGAACATAAAAAATGTTATAATAATAAAATTTGTACGCATAACTACATGCCATTTACTTAAACTCGCCAACCAAATTAGGCTAATAAATTCAGGGAATTTTAAAAATTCTTCTTCATCTTATATCGTCATGGGGAGAACCACCCTTAAATTTTCTTCACTTGTAGTCGAACACCGTGTATAATAAACCTACAAGCTACAATAATATTTATTTATCAAGACTATGCGTATGATAGAGAAGATTGTATAAAATACGACGTTTCGTATGCAACAACTTAAGAGATGTTCATACATTATTCATTTAATCCGAAAGCTGAAAAGCCGCGTCCCGGAGAAGATGAGGCTAACTGCGTTGAAATATTCTCTGAAAATATTCGAGAAGCTGACCCAGGACACTTTCAGCATCCACAAAGTTCGAGGCTCGTGGAGAGAACCGAGCTCCGTCCCCGGTGAGACAGGGTGCACCGCCAGCGGGGCACTCTCGACGAGACATCGGAACGGGCCAAAGGTGTCGGCGTGTAAGTATCCCCTAGAAAACGGGATGTCCTGGGGTGGGAGCCGGCCAGTGTCCGAGAGGAACCAAGGCGACAGGGTCCCCAGGCAAAAGGAGGAAGCCGAGTGAATTTTTTATCGGTAAAAACTCCATTAGAGAGAGAGAAGCGCCGGTGTTTGTTATTGGTCATCCTCGGAGGGAAGACGCCGAGCTGGAGGGGCTTGTCCGGCGCAGAGATATCCATTGATCCGGGGGATGGTAGATCGCGAAGGGGGTTCCATCCCCTCCGCTAGCACCCGAAGCATCTACAATGTTCCTTTCGTGTGGCTGCTATCAAAGAAATCAATTACCCGGCAACACACGCGAGTTCCAAGCTCCGCTTCCCTCTAAGGTGGTGGTAGTGTGGGTGATGGTGGTGCTGGTGCTAGTGCTGGTGGTGGAGGTGGTGGAGCTAGTGGTGGTGGTTCGGGAGGAGGGACGCCACTGGCCGTCGCACATATTTATTTTATTACTGCCCACTCCTTGCCGCTCCAGCACGGATAGAAGCCTTTATCAAGTTCCACCGTCCAGAGAACTCCGCCTTTTTCTTCCGATGTAATCGATGAAAGAGAAACGGCTATAATGACGGGAAACCCTGGGACCCCTTCCAGTCACTTTTACAAGTATCGTACGATTTCTGAGCGGTATCCTTGAATTCCTTTGAAATTTTTATTCGATTATAAAAATTAACGAAGTAATAATACGTATGTTCACTACCACCACTTGTTTCGCTGTCTCGCCCTAGCTTTACAATTCAATTCCAAGGTTTCAAATTAGAACGTATTACTACTTCTCATTTCGTCTGACGCTAAAAACACACATCGATGGAAAAGAAAATTATTTATTTTGATGAAAAATCGATTTGCTACTACATCAGTTTGTGATGGAGAGGTACAAATAATCAAATTTAAGGTCCCAAATTCCATGATGTCTACGAAACAACATTTTAAGGCAAAGGGCTAAAGTGTTTTATTACATGTTATGTGTCATCTTTATGAAAATTAACCCTTTGCACTCGGAACTATTTTAATTAGAAAATTAAATTAAATTTAATTTTGGTTGTATGGATATTAAATTGATATAATACTTTATACAATACCTAAATATTTAGTAATTCAGTAGATACTAACAAGTTTATAATAATGTAAGCAACACTTGGTCAGTATAAACACGTATTTTTAATTAGAATTATAAATATTACCCACAGAGATATCATGCAGTATAAATATTGTGAATTTAAAACTAATTATAAGTGACAGATTTGAAGTAAAATATTACACTCGTCCAAAATTTATTTAACATGAAAAAATTATGAAAGTGAAAAATTTTTAATATGGTGACTTTTGATAATTTCTTTGCGATTTCTAAATAAATAAAATATGTATAAATACTGGTAATTCTTCAGAATTTATACTATTTTAGACCAACAGTATACTTATTATATGTATAAGCAAAATGTACAAGATAATATATGTATCATACTATATTTTATAATATAATTAATATAAATATTATATGTTACACTACATTTTATACTATTGTAGATTTCGCAATTATTTGTATATAAACAATATATTTATCTCCCTGACAGAATCGCGAACTATTTATTTAATTATTAGAATTTTTATGTTCACTAATGAAACTTCGACTCAATAAAAAAGAATACTGTATAGCAGAATTGGCTATTTGTTATACTATTCATTTCTTGAGCTCGATCCATGCTCTTGCGTTATCGCCACGAGGTAACTGTCTAAATCACGTTATTTTTCTATTGTGTAATACATATATTTTAATCTCATGAAAATGAGTCTACAAAGCCCTGATTACATTTATACTTTCCCGTTTCCATCCAATGCTACTACAGTGAATAGTTCTATCAGCAGTTGCCCATGAAGAGGCGACGCTTCAATCAGCCCTTAATTTTTAGGTCGATAAGACAGTCAACATTCCGCCATAAAATTGCATAAGATCTGCCTTCTATTCTTCTATGAATAAAGTCTATTCTTACATCTACTCTGTACCGACATTCTCGTAAATCGTGCATCAAGGTGTAGTACACGACATCGGTGACTCTACGGTCCAAAAATTTCCACATAACACTACTGTGCCAAACAAAGAAGCACCCAGTATAATTATAAAATACAATTGTATATAATATATGATATATTTAATTATATATTTAATTATATATTAATATATAATTATATTTTATAATATAAATATATTTTTATTTAAAATATCTTTATGTAGAAATTGCATTGTACAATGATTGATTTATTGCACTTAGGGTATTAGATAAACCGCAATATCACATATTCTCAGAACTATTCAATTACACAGCGGAATCCTTTCCCAAAATTTACTGTGTTCTTATTTGATTTTCTACTCTTTTCTATGAAATCTGGCCGGGTGCTTCTTCCTTTTACACAATAGTGTATATCGAGACATTACTGTACACGGTGTAAAGAAATTATATCGCGGCTACCCTAGCATGATTCTACACCCTCAATTTTATTTGAAACTGAACTAAGGAAGGTGCCGCAAAATTGACCTTGAATTTTAAGGTCAAAAAGTCAACAATCTTTTTTTAATTGCACCGTATTTTACTCGTCGCGAGGGTCAAAAGTTCATTTTTGGCCTTTTTCACTTTAGGCCCTCGCGACATAAGATATGATGAAATTAGAAGAAAATTATTAACTTTTTCACCTTAAAATTCGAGGTTAAGGTGAATTTTGCGGCACCTTACTTAGTTCAATTTCCACCAAATCGAGGGCGCAAAATCATCCAATGGTAGCCGCGATATGTAATTTCTTTACACCTTGTAATTTGAGGCCTGCGAATTGAAAAATCGCTGTTAGTATCCTTTCGTTGATAGATGCGTTACACATTTCATACCTACATATGTTTCACCGAAAACTCTTCAATTCCTCGACAACCGAGCCGGCCCGTCAGGTTGTGACACGTTCAGGGTGGGGGTGGCCGGACAGGTGAACGAGCGAGGGTGGACAAGCACGATGAACGTCGGCCGGCTGCAAGAGACCGATAGGATACGGGGGCGGTGTAGGATCTCTTGACGCGTGCATCGATGTCCACTGGCTCCCGAGGGAAATCCACTTCATGATGGGAATCCCATTATTTCCCGAGCGATATAAAAGTAGGTAGTCCACGTGCTGTCCAGTTCAGGCAATTCCACCGCCCCCGCCACCCCCACCTCCTTTCCACCCCCGCTGGACCGCTCTTTTTCCCCCTTTGCGATTGTCTCCAAATCCATTCGCTATTCATTTCGGGCCCGAGACTCTCTCTCGCCAAGGTGACACTGAAAGGACATTTTTACTTCGGCTTAATACCACCCGTTTGCAAGAGCAACATACAAGGACAGAGCAGCCAAATACAACGAATGATACAAGTATATAATAGTGGCAGAGCTACCGGAATATTTAAGTAAGGAGAGTAGAGCGGACAGTCAAACGGTCCTAGCACGGGTAAGTTGCGGAAATACAGAAAATTGGAGCAAATACTGGCTGAAAGACGAAGTGAAATACAATTTATTCTTCGATTTTTAAAAATCATTTTTAGAGAACAGTCAGGTTCACAGTGCCATAGTATATGCAAGAAGTAGAATTGGTTGGTCATGATCAGACGCGCCAAACTCACTTTTCAAACTCGATTTACAGATCTCCTTTAACACACAAACGTCATACGAAATCAAAACGATTTAAACACTAAACCTACCGACCATCAAAAGTGACTTTGTATAGTATTACGAAAATAACAAAATTAATTTATATTTTGTGCGATTTTTACTATAATATACAGGGTTGGCCAGTAATCGTAGTACAACCAACTGATTCTACATGCAAATAATAATTCGTAAAAAGGAATAACGTTTTTTCGTTTGGCAGCTCGTTCTCGAGAAAATCGAGTTTGAAAACGCAGCGAATACACGTGCTATTGCATAGGAATCGTCTGACGCGACTGACCATGATCAACCAATTCTACTTTGTGCGTATACCAAGGCAAACCGGCGGAACTTTAAAATCTGTTTTTATGGAGATTGCGAGTGACTTTCAAATTACTTTCAATGTTTACTTATAGATATAATTATTCGACTCAATGAATCTTTAAAAGGACACTTTTTGAAATAGTTCTTTTCGACTCTGTACAAAGTCTTTATCGATTGGAGTTTTAAGATAAGGGAAGGAACTTAAATAATATACTTTGTGAAATTTACTTAGCTCTTTAACTTTTAAAATATCGACTCGCAACGAAGAAATAATAAAAGATAAAACTTCTTAACAATATCTAATTTTACATGTTTTATTTATAGTTTATATGACTTTTAGCTCTGTTCTAAGTTTGTTTAAAATCTTCACTGCATGATATCTTCTGTCTTATACCATCTCACGTGTGCCTATACTTGTTATGTTTCTCGCATCGCAGTGCTTCTGCTAGCGATTTAAATGTGTTTCGTGTTGACTGAAATGTACAGAGTCATGAAAAGAAACATTGCCGTATTTTAATCCTTTCATTTCTAAACGTGAGAAGTAATAACATTCTGAGGTAATTGTTTGTCACATTAATTTTCACTCGGTCTTTAATCATTTGTATGTATTCAATTTATAGGTTATCTTAACCTAACTTACTTGGAATTTGAGTGAGACTGTTTTTAATCTTCAATAATCATGGCATCGGTTCTGAAAACTTTTCAGAACTTTCAACTTTTTACCAAATGTTTAAAGCCAAGGTATGAAAAATGCGAACAACATAATGGTAACCTAACTTGTTGATATATTCTGTTGCATATTTATTATGTATTAGTGGTACAGATTTATTTATTATATATTATTATTTTACTGTTATTTAATAATACCATAATCAATTCTAGCATCAGCCAGATCCCAGTTTCAAACGCTCACAAAATGAATCCTCCTCCAAAGGAACGTCATCCGCACTGGCTTCCAAAGCCAACACGTGTGGTACGTAGAACGTAACAGATATTACATTTTATTGGAGTCCTATCTTATGAATGCAATACAATATACTAGTCTTTATATTAGCTCTACAACGAGGGACTTACTAAAGAGAATAGAGAGTTCCTTTCGGAAGTTGTAGCTTCCAAATTAATGAAGCAGGAGTCTCCGCTAAAAGAAGACATAATTAAACCAGATACTGAATGGACAGAAACTTCAGCGCGTACTGGTCTGATCGGGAAGAAAATAGGAGTTTATCCAATGTGGCTTAAAAATGGAAAAAAAGTAACATCTACTTTGATACAGGTGCTACCAACTACTGCACAATCTAGTATAGATTATTAATACTGCGAATGTTTATGCAATTTTCAATTTTTCTAGTCAAATTTTAAGACAGTTGAATTAAATCCAATATTATTTCCATACAATAAATAAAAATGGTATCGAATTCTATCGAATTTTACATTGCAGCATTTTTTGAAAATTTTCAGATGCCATAAGTGCATAAATATCCGCAGTTTAGTAATTAATAAAAAATACAAGATCAGAGTCCATAATTAATAAAAGAGGATTATTTTATAACATAAAGATACATGTGGAGTCAGCAATTACATAAATTTTTTATGGTCAGTGTTTTTTTTCATACAAATCAAAAAAAAACATTTAGCAAATAATCCTTTCTTTCTTTCTTCATTCAGATTTAATTGTTTGATAAATTTTCTATCTTTTTGAAGCATTAATCATGGTAAGAGCATATATAACGATACATAGATTTTAAACTTTTTTAAAAATCTAATAGAAAGGTCTGGTCTGTTATTGTTATTTAGTGTATATATGTGTCCATATTGTCCACCTGTTTTAAATTATTATACTGGTTATTGTTTTTCATAGATTGTAGACAATGAAGTTGTCAAATATATGTCACCAGAAGAGTACGATCCAGTTATAGGTTCACGGAAGCATAAGCAGGTGAAAACTAAGAAAGGTTGCCTGGTAATAGGTGCCCAGAATATTGACCCACAATTAGTAAGTTTCAAATAAGTATTCAGTAGAAATATTAAATAGATTTCCAGCAAATGTTTAATAATTTTACATACATGTAAATCTACGAAACTGATCGCTCATAGTTGTTTTCTATTCATAGCTTACTAAAGAGTACTATGGGATATTCGAAGCTTGTGGAGTTACACCTAAAAGAACACTTATGAGATTTGTTGTTACACCAAATGGTGCCCTACCACCAGGAACTCCTTTATGTGCAGCTCATTTCAAACCAGGAGAATATCTCGATATTAGAGGAAAAACGTAAATCTTTCATTTACCATTTACAGTTGTATATTAAATAAGTAATTCTTGAAAAGTTTGGGTACCCCCGACATTTTCGGGTTCTCGCGCACCTCTATGATTATAACATTTTTCACACATGTAGGGTAGATCGCGGTTTTCAAGGTGTTATGAAAAGGTGGGGCTTCAAAGGTATGCCTGCGTCTCATGGTGTAACGAAAACTCACAGGAGAGGAGGTAATATTGGTTCTGGAGGCACAAAAGCTAGGGTAATGCCTGGTACAAAAATGCCTGGGCACATGGGAAATCGTATGCGTATTCTCAGAGGTGTAAAGGTAAGTTACTACGACTATTTTATTTATTTCATGACCAACAAAAAAATGTTCAATCAAAAAAATATCTTTCATTGATTACAGTGTTCAACACATATTCGAACTTCTAGCTTCCAATAAACCTTTCTCACAGAGTTTTAATTACTAAACACAAATTTGTAAATTTCTCATGTATAGTTTTCATATGAATTTTTTTTTTTTAATGCAAGAAAGGTTCATACTGTAACATTAGCTCTGTCCAGTTTTGTTCAAAAGAAAACAAAACATCTTCAAAATGAAAAATTTCCAGCTTTTATTATATGAAAATTGTACATGGAAAAAAATGTATTCAACGGACACAAAAAACAATTTTTAAGAAACTCCTATTGAATATTACAAATCCGAAATGAATATTATAATTTGTTGAACAATGTTATCTAAGTCGTTTTAATTATATAAAGTGAAATACCACCTTCAATGAGCTATTATTCTTATATTTCAAGTATTAACATTTTTATGTAATGACAACAAATGTGATTAAATGATAGTATTCATTAAATAATATAAATCTTTAACGATACAAAATTTATTAAAAATAAACGAGCACTAGTAGTAGTTTGTATTAGCAGTGAGTTCTCATATCAAGAATATTTACATGTTCCACCTATTGAAAGGTTTTAAATAATATAACTCTATTTTAAAAATTATATTTTCCTTGTATCATTGAAGATGAAAAACATGGTAACATAAAGTAAAGCAAGTGCAACTTCTACTGCGTGTTGAACGCGTGAGAAATAAAAATGTTTCGTTTTATTGCAAAGTGTGTAATAAGGATTTAAAACTTATTGCGATTTTCATACTTTCATTGCAATAATGCAATATTGTGTTTTAATTTGTCTTTATAAATTTTCCTCGACAGTAAGTGTATAAATTCATTTATTAGATGGCAGAAAATAGAAATCCACAAAAAATTTGATACATTATGAATGCTCTTATACTTGTTTAAAAATATTTAGGTATTATTATATAATATGCACAAGTATGATTGCACTTACTCAAAATATTGTTGCACTTAATTCATTTATCGGAAATTCAGTAATAGGGATTACCAAATAACTAAATTCTTTTCTTCTATAGCTATCATGAATGTTTCTCTAAAGGAAAAAGTATAAATTATATGAATTTTGTTACATTTCCTGTAAAACATATGCAATTTATTATAGAATTAACTACGTTGGAAAATATGTAATCACCCGTACATTTGACAATTCTGTTATAAATTAAATTGGGGTTAATCCGTCAAGGAAGTTCGCTTTATGAACTGATTTTCTTAATGAAAGAACTAATATTACCATTAGCAAATATTTGTTGCAGATATTACGAATAAACACCAAGTATAATGTACTTTGGGTATTAGGTCATAATATACCAGGAGAGACAAACAACATGCTATATTTGTACGATACGATCCTTCCTACCAAAAAGAGCACTTCGCCATATTTCCCTACCTACATAGCGAACAGTGACGAAGATACACTTCCGGAGAACCTTTATGCAGACGATGTTCACCAATTCAGTGATCCCACAATTGAATTTACACCTGAATCGTAATTGTAACAACGTAGTTAATAAAAAACAATTTTATAATAACACTACCGTATGTCGTGCAGTTATTAAGTCCTCTTTAAGCTGCAATCCATCACGTGACGAAATGTCCAAATAAAGATCGGCAGTAAATATTGCCGAATTTACATAATAATTTTATTGTTCAATTTGTTTTTCTTACAGAAATAATAATTCATAGTCATGAATTAGACTAATAAAGAGTAGTCAATCGATTCATTTATTCAGTAATCAATATTATTATAAATTTAACATGCCTAAAATATACACGAATTGTTTTATAAATGTAACATCGCTAACCAAGACTCATCTCGAGTTAGAATGGACAGCAGCATGATCAAGCAATAAAAAGGTCTTTACTTTTTTTCCAGTTGCCCTTCTCTTTAGAGAGCAAGTTATTAGTTCACTAAAATAATTTAGTCGGTACGTTGCGGACATCTAGCTGCGCCCGGCTAAGTTCTGCTCCGCCAATAATTTTTAGTATTTGTGATTTAAAAAAAAAAAAGAAAGGGAAAAAAGGTAAAATATGCGGCCTTTGAAGAATCAGATGAAAAATAAAGAATACAGACTCTCTCTCTTGTTTCAGTAAGAAACACATCCCCTCCGCAACTTTTTCTCCTGTTTCGTTTTGATATCCCCTTTACCAGGAAAATAGTCACTGTCATACCTTTGGATTAGCAAAAAGAAACGTGATTCTTGGTTCAGCGGTGGCATATTGATAACGCCACGTGTTGTCATTGGAGCAAGAATAAGACATAAGAATAGGAAAGGGTAAGCAGAATGGCTCCGTAGTGGAGTTTGTCGGGGGACGGCACGATCGGATGAGAAATAATGGAGGCCTTCTCAGAATCTAAAACCTTCACTCGGAATAGTCGACGTTTGATCAAATTCAAATGTACCTTCTCCGACCTGCGGTCCCAAGTTCGTTTCATCTGCCTAAAATATCATCGAACATGCGTTAGTCAACATACACACGTTACACATATTATTTAATATCAGAATTCAAATAAATACCACACCTCTTCAGAAAAGTATTGCTCGATGATATCAAATGCTAATTTGTAAATTTCTACATTGTCGTGATTTTGAAGAGCTTCGATTTTATCCAAACCTATAAACATTCATATTAAACGACGTGTATCAGCACACTATAAAAGTACAAGAAAGTAATTGACATATCAAAAACGCTAACCTGAACATTCTTCGATCATGTTAGCCAAGTGCTCGACTTCAGGTCCAGCAAATTTGAGCATATTATGTATACCGTCTAAAACAACATGTACAACTTGTGTATCTTTACAAGAAAGGAGGTCACAGAAAGGTTCGATGACGCCTTCTCGTATAAGCTGTACAACTTGATCTCTGTTACCACTGATCGTCAAATTACTAATTGCCCATGCAGCTTCTTTTTTCGTTTGGAATTCGCCCTTTACCAGAAATAGTATATTAATCAAATATTAAGCACACTTGTTTCACGTGAAAAAACATGTCTTACCTTCGCTAAATTGCGAATGACAAGTGGCAATAATCCAGCATCCATAACAGCCTGAACTTGTGATTGATTACCTGCCGTTACGTTAGAAAGGAACCAGACTGCTTCTTTACAGATTTTTTCTTTTGGATGATTCAGTAAATTAGGGAAATGCGCAAGCGCGTCACAATTTAATACAGTCTGTGTTTGTTCGTCTGTACCCGTTACTATGTTACCAACTGCTCTTAAAGCAGCCGTTTGTACCTTAACTTCTTTGTGCGAGAGAAGCGGTATAAGACGTGGCACAACGCCACTGTCTATGACCATTTGAATTTGTTCATTACCACCGTCAGTGAGGTAACTCAATGCCCAAACTGTATCGACAAGAATCTGTAACAAACAAATGATGCAATAGAGTATCTCAAAAATAATGTCCTGCGTATATATTAACAATATATTAACACGTTGACGGCCGAACGTATTTTATTAGTTTTACCTCCAGTGCCGGACCGAAAATGTCCGGCAATTGGTTAGATTGTCAAGAAAGTAATTTCAGTATTTTAAGGTGAAATAGAGACCAATTTTTCATCGCTTGAATAAAGAAATTCGATTTTCTTTCACCTTAAAATTGCTGAAATTATTTTCTTGCCAACCCAATAGAATCACATTATATAAATGTATGTATATTTGAGTTTATAATACTAACAATAAACCACTATTCTAATATTAATTACAGTTACAGAATTATGAACGTTATTGTGTGCGCAGTTTGCGCATTTTATCGTGTTCGGTTGTGTTGGTCAGCTATGGCCACCACTGTGTCGTTGGAAAATTAAGTGCCGGTCAGTAATGACCACCATGGCAATCAACGTGTTATGTATTGTTTTTCACTCACGTTAATATCTGTATGGTGTATGAGTACATTAAGTGCAGGCAATATTTCTTTAATTGTTTCAACAGGTGGTGGTGGGTCTTTGTTCCTACATAAATTCACGATTACCCATACTACATTACGTAAAAAAGTAATAGGTATATCTGGTTTAATAAATGTTAACAATGGTTTTACAACGCCAAGGGCAATAACATAATCCCTAGACGTTGGGCCATCTCCAATAATGTTTCCTGTAAAAAAGAATATCTTTAGTATACATTTGTATATTACACACTTGAAATAAATTATGAAGAACATGAATCTTTAACACGTACATGCTGAAAATACATTACAATCTACATTATTTATTATTTATATTATACAGTATACCAAAATTTCATTTAATTCAGTGTCTTCATAATTTAAAACGTTTCATAATAGAGTACAAAACTAAATTGTGTATAAATCATTTAATTTCCTGGGACATTAAAAGCGATGTGTAACTTTGTAGATCTATAAGAGACTGCATTATTCATTCTTCAACTGTTCCAATAAAATCTCATTGAACCCCAATGGCAAAATTCAAACATAATCAAGTTAGAATTAAATTATTCGTGCAAGACGAAACATGACTCTTTTGCACATATTAATATTACGATTTAAGGCTCTCTGTATAAAAATAATTAAACATCTCACAATCGTTGCATGATATTAAACCTAATTATTATTCACCAAAATCCACAGCGGTGCAGTAACAATTATACTATTAGAGTTTCGACGAAAATAGGTAAATATCTTTCTTGTAATACACAAATTTGTTTTCAAAAAATCACCTACAAGTTCAAACATGCACACATGATTAATGGTAACATGTATTGCGCCACTGTAACCATTCTATTCGCAAGTGTTTGCAGTGCCACATATACACGCACTGCGATTATTCCATTGGCAAAATGTTCATATGTACTGCACGCTACCACGATTGTCCCTTTCGTGAGTGTTAATTCCACATTCTGTGAGCTAAATAGAAACGAGGCTATTATTACAGCTTCAAATATTTCCATAATAAGGTCAAAACTAGTATCTACAGATGAATGAAATTTATATAATACATTTGTGACCAGTGACGTCAAAAGATAACATGAGTCTGGTAATCGATTATGCCTGAATATGTGATCTCTCGCGCGGAATTTGATCGAATATTCTCTCAGTTGACGACTATCATTGGAAGTAATGGAGACTACAATCGAACAAAATATTCTTTTACAAAGAATTCAAATTTTTTTTCTACAGTTATGGTTTCTGTTACAGCCTTAGTTTAGTGTTACTTGTATAAAGGTCTACTACAACGAGTTGTCGAAATAATAGATAAATATTCATTGAGACTTTCAGTCAAGATAATCAGAGTATACAATACATACCGATATTTGGCATATAGAAATGTTTCTACAAATAAATGGGTTAAATTTTATGTACCGATTTGTGAGAATTTCCTTTTAAACATAGAGCCTGAAATCGCATTTTCAAAGTGAACATCTATTTTTGGTGTAGTCAGTATTCACATTCCATTTGCCTGACTTAAGAGCTCCTATTAGTGAACCTTTAATTCATAATCACTTGGAAACGCATCTCTAATTTGCAATTTCATTACTCTCTTTTTACAAATATTTTGGCACTTAGCTTTAAAATTAGAAAACTGTACATAGTAACAAGGAATATTGCAACAGTGGATAATAACAATTGTGCTATGATTTTCAGTACACCTTACTCCCCTTATCTACATTTTGTGACATACCTAGAGCCCATACAGCTTGTTCACAAACATTTTGCTGACTTGAAAGTAACAGAGCCAGGAAATGTGGAACTGCACCAGCTTTCACAACTTCTTGTGTTTGGGGCGATGTTCCACTTGCAATGTTTGTTAGAGCCCATGCTGCTTCAAATTGCAAAGACGGTCTGTAAAAAGAAAAATTATATGATATATTAAATATTTTGTACTATAAAAAATATGTGTATACGCAAATTTAAAAAGTTTCATACCTATTGTGCTGTTGAAGACAATGAACTAAGATTGGTAAAATGCCACTATCAATTAATGGATCAATTGGTGGATTACGATCCGAAGATAATAACCTTCTTGCAAATTGTACAGCTTCTAACTGAACCTTTGGATCTGAACTGTTCGCTTTCTTAACTAGCTCTTCCAATTCGACTTTTGTGAAATTATCTTCATCTGAAATTCATATAATTCATTAAACTTTGTTAAACATTTATTCAGTAACTTATTCATTGCTTATAGAGCTTACCTATAAGATCTGAAATAGGCACATTTCTTCGTTTTTGTATAGTCTCGTCACGTTTATTTTTACGTAATTCCACTGTCACTTCATTTCTTCTTCTTCTCATTTCCTAAAATATACAGCGTGTCAATCGTTTAAAAGTATTTAAACCTGAAATTTCATTTAAACAAAAGACATAACAATCATGATATTTAAAACAAATTAAAATGACTGTGATTTTCTACTTCAACAAGATTATAGATATGCAATTTTATGGTGTACGTATAATCACAAGTAAATTGAATTTTAAATTTGGAAACTTACTTCAACTTGTCTAACATGTAATCATATTTCAAATATTATTTAAAAACTACAATATAGTTACCTCGGAAAGTAAGTTTACACTCCCCCTAAACATTTTCAATTTGGGAAAAATATAACACAAAATATATTATTTATTTACTTATTGAATGATTCAGTTATTTTTTCTAAATTTATCAGTGTATTTAGAATTTACTTTATCCAAGTCAACAAATTACACAGAAATCTTGGATCATATATAAATATTTATTTATTTAATAAGCCAATGGAGATTTGTAAGGTAATTTCATTTAATATAACAATAAAATATACAATTTATCTATATGAATATAATTATTTATAATTTATCCATTAATTATACATTATAGCTTGTTTTAATCAATGTTATTGGTTTCAACTGCAAATTATATATTATTTATAATTTTTTCCTACTGCTAATTGCTTGTTCTAACCCTTAATAATTATGATGCCTCTTAGAAAGAATACTACAACAAAATATGAAATATCACAAGTGTGAATAGTTAAGAGTTTCATACAAAGTATAAAACACAACAATATAACAGAAAATTGTTAGGTTGTGTTGCACTCTACTTTATATTAAACTCTTAGCAGTTGATAATGACAATGTGCCATACTTTGTTATATCCTTTCAAAGAATATTCCAAATTAATTGTGAAGGATTAAAACAAGCAACTAGGTACAATTAACATTCGAAAAAGCAAATATAAATAATGTATAATTTATAATTTGTAGTAAATGTATGTGGTTGAAACTGACAATGTGTATTATAATATGCAGTAATATATAATTTATGAACTGTAGACAATTATTATGCTCTTAAATAAATTATCTACCTAGCTCCTATATTAACTTGGAAATTTTCAATTCCTTTCAAATAATTTAAAAATACGTAAGGGGTACATGATCAAAATTTTCCTATGCACTGACCAATTAGTCGTAACAAAAACCATTAGAAATTAATAGCATCCTGTTAATAGAAATATATATTGATTGACACTATCTTGGAGTCTTAAAAGCATTATGTAGCATTACAAGTTGAAGTTTAAAATTTTGATGACGACAGACAATAACATGTTCGAGAAAAGAAAATGAAACAAGCATTTAAGAAAGGCAACGTAAAGATGACAGTGAAACATGGTGGTATCTCACTCGTGACCCGAAGATACTTTAGTGCTCCATGATTAGGTAGTATAATTATTGACAATAAATTAACCACAATTAAATACGTGGTTATATTAAAAGAAAACATAGACTCTGCTGCCAACATGGAATTAGAAAACAATTTCATATTTCGATAAGAAGATAGTCCTAAAGCAGAAATCTAAAATTACAATGAAATTTCTTCGAGAAGATAGTATTTTATCACAGCGATTAATGGAAACCTAAATACGATAGAGTATATTCTATACTCGGAAGGGACAGTAAAATATGAAACTATTTTTATGCACGACTTGTAATGTAAAGTAAAATAATATAAGCACAGATGTTATTAAACAATCAATCTGTAGCATACCAAATTGCATAAAGGCTATAACAAAACCAAAGTAATATGGTATGAGCTATTAGTTCAATCAAAATATGTAATATGTAACACAGAATTTGAAGCTTTAACTTACTTTCCAACGCTATTGTAATGGATGGAATATGCATGTTTCATTTCTTTTCGTCTATTTAATAAAATCAAATTATTAATTTTTTGTTACGTATAGTGGAATATAAGTACATAAAAATATATGTATGTCTCTAAAGTGTTTGTTATTACAACGTAGTGTATACGCTGTTAATTTACGTGCCTATACCTGATTGTTAATTTACTTTCCGAAACGACTATATGTCTATTCTGTACCTCTTCATAAAAATGCATATATAATAGAGAGAAAAAATAAATTTACAAAATACTTGACTAGCTCCAATATATATATTTATGTACCTAAAACAGGTCTAATTGTATAGTATGAAATATTAGCAACAACTTACATCACCGATGGAATGTCATAATACAATGTAAGTTACGGAAAATATACAGAAATCGTAAAATTCATGAAAATCTGTGTAGACTCTGACAAAGATGCTACATTGAGAAAAATCGAAGAATTTTATACGAACTTGGACAGTTACTTTGTTACTACTGTAAATTGTAACAGCTTAACATGTGACTAACGAACATAACAAGTAGCATTGGTTAAAATAAAATGTAACACCACATTTAAAACAGATAGAAAGAGTTGAAATGGGTGGCATTAGACTTTTAAAATGGCTTGCATTTCTGAAATATGCTATCATGAAACTCATCATGCTTTTGTTAATAATTATATTGTGGTCGATTCGTTTTTCGCATTTTATCTGATAAAACTCTGAAAATTGACAACACATTTCACTTGTTTCGCATGCACCGATTAACATTACAATAATCGATTTGGAAATATTGCGGACGTCTATGAAAATAATTGCGCAAAAATCTCCGCAAAACCATCCGAAATGACAAAAGTGCAGAAATACATTTCACTATCTTGGGGAAACTAGTGCGTGCAGTAATCTGGTAATCATCCTTTCAGAGCGACAGCTGAACCTTCCAGACGCACAAGGTTACTACACACAACGATGAGCACACTGGATACTCACGTCTTGATCTTTGCCTTTGTTCTTAAAAACCATCATTCGATTCTTGTTTAGCATTTCCGCCGCCATTTTTTCAATAATCAATCCTCCGAGCTCGCGTATATTGATATGTGCCGGCACCGGATACCTATGTTACCGTGAAAAATCCCGTACCCGTGTAATTGCGGCTTATTTACTTCGATAACTGCATGCCGTCGCGCGACAACCTTAATGTACGTCAATATGCAATATCATGCATAACACTCGTTCTTCTGATCGCGACCGCCACACGATGTTCTCTGTGGTCACGTTTTCTCAACACGAACGCAACGTTTCAACCGTTCAGAAAAGAACGTGGATCAAACCTCTAGACAAGGTGGCGCCACGAAGCTCGTGTGCAGATATCAGGCACCGAGCCTCTCATTGTGTAGGAATTTTTCTTCACCGTTCTGTATTACCAATATCAGAAAAATTACTCGCCCTCGGCAACATAAAAATCTATTACAAATAATCTTTATCAACTACACGATTAGTACAGACGAATACCATACTCAGATTACCGTACTTCTATAGTATGGCGAAAACATTATAATTCTTAGAAATTATACGTTTTAGAGGCGTTACATCACAGGATCGCGATTTCCGTGTTTAAATGTACCGCGCTGCACGATTATTTCTGTACAGAATCATACTGAGCTCCAGCACTATAGGCGACGAGCAGTTCATGCATGCAAATCTAAATTTGTAAATTATCTTGGAATTTATGTCGACATCTTCAATGTTCCTATCGCAGAGCGCACCAGAGGCGAAACTCTAACGTTCTCCGAGAATCGATTTCCAGTCAGTGTTGTGATATGTGGCGCTTTTCACACGCATGCGCGACGATTCTAGCCTCAGACGGCCTCAGTCAAGTACGAAGATCGGGTACCTTGGTCACCCATAATAATCCCCCACTACTTTTTCCCCTGAGAGTAGTTTCCCACTTTCGGACGTAAACGTAGACACGGTCCTGACGAAACTTGCGCATGCGCGTGAAAAGCGCCACATATCACAACACTGTTACCAGTGCGCGTGCGTCAGTAAGTGAATCTAGCATGAATATAGCTTCGAAACGGGGTGTATCGAGTGCGCGTGCGTACGTAAGTATGCGCGCCATGAACACTGCTTTAAAACTACTTGTATAAATTATGTGACGGCCTCCGCAAAAGAACGAGTAAGATAAATAAATAGCAGAAGAATAAAAAATACAAATAGTCTGCTGTGCAGTCTTTAAAATAAAATTTCAATTGCCACACTAGGAAGTCACAGGCAACGTCTTACGGAAGTATGCTGACGAAACTTCTTCATACCTACACCAAATAATTATAAAATGCGTCACAAATATGTTAGACCATAAAAGAATAGATTGAAAATAATTGATTGAATAATAGTCAGTTCAAATACCATTTTCTACCATATCACATTTTAAATGTCGTCGTAGCTCAGAACGTTTCCAATTTTTCTTTTATCCGGACGTCCATATAAAGACAACGGCGAACGCATCAGTTTCTAGAAACGACAACGCTGTTTGTATGTAGATTGTCAAGGACATCCAATTTGGGAACACGAATATCAAAGATTCTCCGGCGAGTTTCACCGCTCTTATCATAAATATTTATGGTTATCTCAATCAGGGAGGAAATGAGCACTCACGTCCGGCATTTCGATACATCGAACTTTCGATAAGCGATAGTGCTGCGCCATGCGGATCAGAATACAATTTATTTGAGAGTTAATATGAATTAGAACCTAGTCTACTGACTTGTTTAATCTATAAAACATGTTTGAATGGGAGAGTCATGAGCGCGTGACCTTGTTTACACCAAATTTCCTTTCTGTTTACATGTTTGCACGCGTCCGAACCCTTCACTTTAAATGCATGTTGCGATTGAAATTAAGATTAGGGATGGCGTGAACTGCTACTTTTGAACCACTTGTGATTCGATCACGTTTGTTCCCAATCACAATGATTTTTCACAGTGATTCGTGATTTTCGTGATCACTTATAATTGGCGGAAATTATACTGTTCTTTGCAAGTCACAAAGCGTCGTTACATAGTGCAAATAATTGGCAATTGCACGCCGATAACAAGAACACTGCTTTCATATAAAAGAAATGCGCTTATGGCGGGAAATATGAAAGACCAATTGGGAAGTGGAAGAAGGAAAGATTATTGTTGCAATGTAATTAGCTGAGCTTGGTGTGTAGCGCAATCGACTATCCGACTATCAATCACGTCCATCGTAAATAATTATATCGGAACTTACAGATTTCGGTAAATATTTCAATCATTTTTATGAAAATCACCTCACAACTGTACACAAGTGCTCGATACATGTAACAGGTCAGAATGGATGACGTCACGACCATCTCTATCTCCTGAATCCTGAAGATAGCAACATAAGGATTCCGGAAATCCCATGATTCCCTTCGAAACACCCTTTCAAATTGAATATAGAGCGAAACATTTATTTCATGTATTCAATTACTGATTGATTTTCGAATTATTATGCTTTGATAGAATAGAAACGTTTTATGAAAAATGCAGATTAAAGACTTGTATCATCTACATCTCAAGTGGAATTATTTAGTATAAAAGAGAATGTAAAGGAATCACAAATGTTGCAGTGAAGGAATATACTTGGATTATAATGTTAAAGGTCTTCAGGTGATAACAAATTTTATTCAAACACTTAGTGTACAATTTAAAAACAACTATTGATCTCTATCTGTGAAAAATAAAATGACAATTCAATGAAATAAATATATAATGTTTGCAAAAAAGATAGGTTTGGTGAACACAGTTTTGAATAACTTTTTAATAACGGTGTTGAAATATTGTTACACAAATACGTTGTTAATTTTTATAGTTTAACTCGTAACGAACAGGAAAAACACGCAACTTTTGTTTAAACAATCTTTTTAGGACGACTGGTTATCAGAATATTGAGCAAAATATGTTCTGCATTCTCTGCTTTGAATTTTAGATTCAGAAGAATTCGTAGAACAATTTTATGTAAAATACAATTGCATTACTCTCGGTAATATAACATAGAGACATTTTAAGAATTAAGAGTATATGTAGTTTTAATAAGTGAGTTTTCTAAATTTATAAGAAATTTATTGTTGAACAGTTCTAACTATTCGACATATTCATGATATTTCAGCTGATATTGAATTTTAATTGGTACTTTCTCAGCTACGTGAATAGTTGCAATATTGCATTGTTGCCGGGAAGAATGAACCACAGCGCCACAATAACTTCTGAGGAGAAGATAGTATCCCATTTCAGCAGATACCAGCAAAGAATATCCCAGAAATAGACTTGCAATACCACCGAATGATACTAATAAGTCCAAATAACCAAATCGCATTTCCACTTTATAAAAAGCTATTGGCCAGAATGTGAGTGTAATGCGATTAGTTTCTTTATTAGATTTTACAACTGAATCCACAGAATACGTCATATGATCACACCGAAGCATGCAATCCATCTTGTTCAAATCTACAGTAGTTCTGTTTAAGCAGGAGTACTTTGAAATTGGGCATTCTTTTTCCTTGCCGAATGATAAGAACCATGGTACACAATTACAACGGGATAACATCGCATCGACAAAATACTTGATCATACAATTGTTTAAACTGCTGGACTCGTCTTTGTAACTACACTTACGTTGTCGAAGGGTTAAATAGCGCATTTCAGGTGTAGTGTACGTTATTTCAACATGATACTCGATATCGACTGGAGAGTAAGCTATTATTAGTGGTCTGTCTCCTGGCCTTGGGCTCTTGTCAAACATTGTTTGAATGTAAAACCTATAATGTCAAAAATTTTTATCACAAACGAGATTAGTACTAATTCATGTCCTCGTATTTATACGTATTATAATAAGATTTCTTGAGTATTTCCATTTATAAAATTGTAGGAGCATATCGATGTTTAGCAACTGTTATAGAAATGGCTTGCGGAATATATATGTCCCACTAATTTCATTGTTAAGCGCAGATTTCGAGAAAAAAATATTTTTCATCTATATTTACTTACCATTGCTCGCACGAGAAGAAATCTAATTATTTGTTATGTTATCAAATTAATTTCTTAAAAATTAGATTACCTCAAAGGAAAATATGAACTTATTGCTTGAAATTCGAAGTCTTTGTATAAATCCGTCCGTTTAAGAGGTTCCACAAGATTCGTTTTGCAACATACACCCACAGTGCTAACATATTTCGTAAAAAACTCACTGCATGATTGATTATCTCTTCTAAACAAACAATAAATATATTGCACTCGAAACGATATATATTTCCTCTTTATGAACAATAAGATAAATATTGTCTGTATCAATAGTAAGAAACAAACATAAATTTCCATTTTTTCTTCAATAATTTTCATGTAATACGCGAGCAATGTATTCTTAAATTATTTTAATATTGTTGCGGTTCTAAAATTCATTTACTCATTTTTTTTTATCATAAATGCATAAAATCTGCAGTCTAATAATAACGCGAATTACTAAGGTACAGTGCTGCATGAGTAGTAGAATTTCACTTACTTGTATTTACAGTCAGTGAACACATTGTTGCAGTCAGGTGCCATCATTTCAAACTCATTGAAAAAAAAATTACTTTTAGTTTCAGAAATTGAGTCAAACGTATTTATATCAATGCTGCTCCCCCAGTGCCAATTGTACACTTGTTCGTACACGTGCCTTTCATTCTACGCAAAAAAAGCCTTTGTTTAAATGTATTTTTGAGCTAATATACGCGAAACTGTCGTTTTCGAGAAAGCTGGGGTGAACCAAATTTTTCATTACTATTAGTGTTTCACTTTTGTACATGTTAAACGAATTTATATGATTGAATTATCATTGAAGTATTAATAAAAAAAATTGAAAATTAAATAAAATACATTGAACACATTTTTATATTTTTCAAAATTACTTTTTCGATTTCATGCCCAAAGGATACATTTAAATTTTTTAAAATAATAATAAAACCTGCAATCTGTAGTTTCACATGCATTAACCCAATTCTCATCAATAATTGATTTGATTGTAATCTAATATTATTCTATATACATATTTTATTGAATATGCATACATTCATTCATTGCTCTTATTGTTAATTATGTTATAATCATTCCATAAAAATATTAATAATATTGAACTTCGCACGTGAGTGTACCTGTTTCAAATGACTATAATTCAGATGACGCCAGTCGAAGCACGCATATATTTGCGGAGGGTCGATGGTAATATTATCGGTTCTTAAATCCAATCCGGTTATAGTTGGCTCCGTTTGAAATTTCTGCCAGATTATGATAATTGTGACAGCAGTTGCTATCATCGATATAATTATTAAGATGAACCACATTATTCTGCACAGCAATCATTTAAACGTTAACGGACGAGGCAACATATTGTCAACAATTTTAATTACGTTGTGTAGTTATAAAGGATTCATTATTATAATGAATATGTTGATTGTTTATTATCTTCGAAAATAATTAATTTAAAAAAGTACATCGAATATTATTCGATCATTTAGTAAGAACTAGTAAAAAGTTATTGAATCATAATTGCGGTAATAAAATCATGCAAATCGTACAATTGGTTTTATTAACACCAAAAGGGATGCATTTCAGTCCGAGTAAATGCATTCTCATTATTTTTATAAAAAAATATAATGTAAACTTAAGAATGCTGGACGTATAAAACATGAAAAAGATTTCTGATTTAACACTAAACCTACCGACCATCAAAAGTGACTGATGTGCATATTATTATAACAATAACACGATTAAATTTAATTATATTTTGTACGATTTTTATTATAACATATACTGGAGTCGAAAAATGTATTAAAAAAATTCCTATGAAAACACCTTTACAAATTTCATTTTATCATTTGACCCCTGGTTGGTTTAGTGTCAAAATAATAAGGATTCTAGTAGTCGTCTAATTATAAAAGTACCTTTCCCATTTAGGCCGTTTGATATCGACGACGTATCCTATACCATGCAAACTATTCTCCAAGAGAAACTCTTTCAATCGACGTCTTAGACTAGCGCGATATTCCTTAAACGTTGGTCTGTAATTGTACTTCATATTAGAGACACCTTAGCCTCGTGATTTACAGGAAACAACTGGTTCAAAAAACAGATTTCCCGCAATAACGTTGGAGCTGAAATCAATATACCTTCTGTGATTGCATGTTCAGTGATACGTGTTACGTGCATTACGTGTACAACTAATCCATCAGCTAAGATAATACAATAAATCCTCGTAAATATTACATTACATATTCCGATTGTAATGTAGATTTTCATACATACAGAGTGTCTACAAAAGAGATGTTTTCAACAAGAAGAAATACCCAAGGCCATGACGTGAACTTTAATATTAAAACGGGAGATAGAGGAGGTACAATCAAGTTCAAAGGTTTTGTCAACGTAATATCGAAAGTATTCAGGAATCCCATAATATCGCCGAAGATTTTTATTTTAAGCTGTAAGGTAACGATAGCAATGTGTCAAATTATGATAACGATATTTAATGAAATTGTAGACCGTTTCAGATCATTGAGGAAAAGGAAAGCGAGTAATTTTATTTAACTACTGGAATGTAGACTTTCATACAAAATAAAAATTGTCTTCAACAAAAATGTATTTCTCCTCTTAAGGATGTTCTGGAGGTACAATGACAGACAAAAGTACAATAAATTCTAAATCCATCAATATATTGGCAATGAAAGCAATTCATAAGTATATTTTGCATTGGAAAAAAACAAATTTATAAAGCTTTCGTTTAATTAATGAATTTCATGTTATATTTATTTTTTAGTCGAATTGTCTTGATACTATAAAAAATTGTAAGTGACTCTCGCGAATGATTCTACCCCCTGATTTGAACTTGAAGATAATAAATTTGTGATATTCAATATATATATAATTATGCAATAAAAAGTTGAAAATAAATATTTAAATAAATTGAAAATATTACCTCAGAAAGCAATATTCATAGTTATTATTGAAAATAAACATGTAAAGTTTGCGTGAAATTATGTTCTGATAATAACAAAAAACGGTGATTTTTTTATTTTGTAATTTTTTGACGTTTTGTAACAATTTATAATTTTTCGCTCTATAACTGTTTAGTGAATCCTACTAAATTTTGAACATAATTAATTACTTTTTTTTTACTATATATATAAAAAAATGTAGTTTCTAGTTGCGTTTTTTCAAGGTTTAAATAATAGGTTTTGAAGTGGAATTTTATGAATTCTCCATAAGAAGACGTGTTAAAATGTGCAAGCTTTAAGTTGCTATAAATATTAAACGGTACAGTGAATCGAACCCAAACTTTGATGATTGCATGAATTTAATAAGAATTATATCTTGTCAAATTTTCAAAAATTTTGTTGCGTTTTTATATACCTCCAGAACATCCTTAATGACTGGAATAAATTCAGAGTAGCCTTCTCGACTGTTTTGTATTCTGCATTTTTGTTCTAAAATGCAAAAATTCCTTGTAATTATTAATGCGGCTATTGTCTTCCGACTATAGGTTTTTCCAGTTGTATCTTGTCGTCGAAGAATCGGCCATCGTGTGTGGAAACACAAACACTCCTCATCTTCATGTCAGCCTCTTTATTATTTTAGACCACCCCTCTTACGACCACCATCTGCATGCATACCGACGTCGTTCCGGCCTTTCGGTACCTAAGAAAATCGACAATCCGCAAGTTGAACAGGCGTAAACCATGCTCTTGATGTCTTCTTTGGATCTGATTTCCTTTAGGGAACCCCCTTTCCTAAACCGAACAGCCCGCAGTCATTGCATTCCATCTTGAATGCAATTTCCTTTAAAGGGAGGGCTTTTACGTTCGTCCTCCATATGTCACTCATTCCTTCTGACGTCCCAAAGGTTGAGGCAAAGGTCACTTTCGACGAACTATTTAAAATCCTAAAATAACGAAGTAGTTTCGCTCTCTGTAATTGTTTTTGTTAACCCCTTGTCCTACGATTTATTTTGCGGTTTCAGTGATTACAATCTTCTTTGTAGTTTGTTGTTTCCTAAAAGTCAAGAAAATTTATATCTATTGTATGCCTACGTGTTCTCCAATAATTATACATTAAGAAAATCAAAATAGAATTGCATCTCAAAATTTAGATGTTTAAAATTAATTAGGTTTAAAATTACTAACTAGACTGTGGACCTTTATGCATTTATGGCTTTTGAAAATGTTCAAAAAATGTTGTGATGTAAAATTCCACAGAATTTAGTATGATTTTTATTTATTTCAAATCTACAAAGCCTATTAGCACTGAAAATCAAATTTTATTCGTTTCCACTCTCTTATAATTTACACGATATTGTAGGGCAAGGGGTTAAACTAGGTGTTCTAATCCGAAGTTAATGAATGCTACGAATTATGTGTCCTGATACCGTAGTAAAAATGATTGTGATATTTGAACTCCGGATAGATTATTTGAAGCGTTAAACTAGCCAAATTGTTATACTTAACATAATTATTTGTATTAACCTTTAGACTGTGTTAAATTCGTGTAGCAATATATACCTTTTATATATTTTTGAACCTACTTTTTTAAGATCAATGTTAATTTTTTATGAGAATTTTGATGGAAGGTTTATAATCCCGGGTCAAAATGGACCCAACTCTTCTGTTATTCGAGGGTCAAACGAGGTCTCGTCATCTGAAGTCATTGAATTTTACGAATTACGTATTTATATTTGAATTTTACGAATTATGTATTTATATTTGCATGACATTATAAATTATTTAAAACCCTGAAATAGTAAACTTTATTCAATTAATTATAACAGACGAAGTCTTGTACATATATATGAAAGATGATTATGTAAATATAATTAGATGATTATGTAAATATTTTAATAATTTATGTGAATGTTTTTAATAAGATGATTACTTCACTCTTCTTAAAATTTAAATGTAAAATACAACATTAATGGCGTGATGTTTTACAACATTCGAATGTTGAAAACATTTGACAAAGTACGATCTATAGAATATGAACGATATTAAAGACTTTAAACCATTTTCTATTTACATAATTGTTACACATAAGTATAACACAATGAATTTTCTGTTAATTCTGTATTGAATCGTACAGAAATAAGATTGTTTACCAATAACATACTATAAAGTGCGATTTTGTGTACCGCGACGATTGAAATTACGTTCTGCCGAACGTGTACTATTACTGCTAGGCTAATATCTCCAGATACACTATATGAACTGGGACACTCCGATATTAATCCCCCGACCACGATTATTTTATCTGCTTATTTAGGAACGCAACTAATTTTATTCGTCACGTACTTCGACATAGGAAATTTAAAAAAAATGACTCTGGCTATCTTGTAAGCTTAACGCTTTTCTAAAATTTAACAAAACTGTATATATTTAAAACTGCTTGTGTACTGACCTATACCTAAGTATAATAATGTATTGAAAAATAATATACGGCAAAATAATCTCTACTTTGAGATTCTACTTGCATTAAATAAAAAAAAAGAAACACTCTTTTAATGACAATTCTGTTAAATTTTCAAAAGTAAATGGAAGAGAAATTTTCAGAGTGTACACCTACGCGTGCATGTCCAATTAAAAATTGTTAGCTAATGGAACAATTCACCGCGTAGGTCTTCGCGTGATGACTGGCGCCATCCCGGTGTATTGTAATAATAAAACATCGGTGAATAGAACGAAGAGGAATCGGTTATCCCTTTTGTTAGGGATCGTCTGACGCACGGGTGAGAGGATCCTTCGAGGAAAAAGAAGCGGCGCTATTCTTGCGTCCAGGTGTGAGCTTGTAACGCCAGTGTAAATATACAACACTTATGCCATTCCAGCGAAGCCTCTTCGAAAACTATTAACGTATTCCCCTCTTGTGATTCCGTCAGCAATTTTTTTGGTTCCGACCCATTTCTCTTTCAACTGGAGCAAGTTGTCGTCCTTTGACGGCATCAAGTGGCGCATGTTTAAAGAAGTTAATCAGGTTGCCGCGCCACTGTTCAACCAACCAAGTCCTTCCACTTCTCGGTGCTGAACCCCGGTTGTCAACCGTAAGAGGTACTTAGCTTCTGCCGCTGCTAATCATTACAAATCAGAAGTATAATAGCAAAACTGACCGTATCCTTTTTGATAAATTTTTAGATGAATGTTTTAATTTACAGTGATTCACACGGTTCATCATCAGACCGTGAATTTTATCCGATCCATTGTTTCAATTTTTTAAAAAGTGGACCACATATAATAAACTAGGATTAGATACCCTATTATTGTGAATTAATAAAATATAATTAATTATTAAATGTTAATCATTAAAATTAAATATTATGGCGGCTTTATATACTTATTAGAGGAACTTGTTTATTAAATTGATAATCCACCTTAGGAAATACTTAAAATTAAGGTTTATATATTGTTGTTTAAAGATTTTATAAAAATTTTACTTATATATATAATAATAATAATAATGATAATTCAAATCCAAATGTAGTTTTTTAAGGTATGAAAATGAGTTATATTAAATTTATAATTTTTTAAATTAAATTTTAATATTTAATAAAGGAAAGATTTAAAAGTAAATTTTATTAATTAATGAAATTGAAATTAGTTTTATTCAGTGTACAAAATTGCCCGTCACTTTCATTATAAATGGAATAAGTCGTAACATAGTAAAGGTATTGGAAAATGTTTTTATTAAAGATTTTAGTTTAAAATAAAATTTTTCATTTACATTGAAAAGATATATTCATTCAAGTGGATCAAATAACAAATATGGGAAATTTAGTGTTTAGATACTTTTTAGGCCCACTGTAACTTCGGTAACTTCCGAATCTCATAAAACGAAACGCTAATTTTTAAGCGCAACTGATTAAGCGAGATTACACGAACGCTAACGTCCACGACGGAGTTTGTGTGGTCGTGACTGGGATTGACTTGTTTATCGCGATCAGGCGCTGAAAAGTCAAGTTATTCACGAACAGCAAAATGTGGTAGGGAAGTGGCATGGCACTCAGTTGAACGGCAGTGTATCAAACTGATCTTGATGTACACTGGTTAATTATTAGTGTCGCAATACGAAGTAAATTGGTACAAACAAGCAGACTGCGGAAATTCATCCGTCAACTAATACTGAATTAACAATATAAATATTAAATTTTCTATACAAATTTTCTATATGCTTACAAAATTATAGGTCAATTTTATTGCCACCGTTTGTGAAATAAAATTTTAGATAACAGCAATTTCCGTAAACTTGTTCGAAAGTAAATAAACTTTTGCAATGTAACTTTAACTCTATTCTACAATAATTTCTAGTAATCTCCTTTCATTATGATTATAATACAATTAATATTTATTCATTATAATAAATAAATTGATATAAATCATATAGATTTTTAGTAGGTACTAATCTCATTTTGATACAAGATTTATAGTCTTTTGACACTGTTAAACGTTTATGTTAGCTCATTTTTGGAATCAAATAAAGTAATTGAATATGAAAAAATTTACTTGAAGACCTTACAAATGAATCCATGAAAAGTTTGAAGATGCACAATAAGTATGGTATATTCATATCGATGCAGACAGATAAGAAATACTACTTACTATTCAGATTTCCGCTCGGTCCTTTACAAACAGATTACTATACTCTTATTTACTTTACCTAAGTAATCCTCAAACTTCGGCTTAGAGTTTCGGAAACTGTGGCTCATTAGACACGTCATCCGATACTGATCCCTGAATGATTATCGTGTCAAACTTGAAATATTTAATGGAAATAATTAATACACATTTGAGTACTGCATGTACTACATCATTGCTTAATATTTATTTAATATGTAGGATACAAATATTCTGTATTTGCAATATTTACATGTGTGAAAAATAGTAAATAAAATTAATAAAGTGTAATATCGTGTTCATTTCTTTCTGCTTGTGAAATCCTTTCGTATATTGTTTAGCAATTTAAAATATACTGATCGCAATCATATTATTATATTAATCCTCTTATATTACTAATAACGATACGATAAAATTTTATGTAACTTTAACATTTCCAAATTAGTGCACATTCTTTTTATAGAGGAAGAAATTGTTTCATTAAGCACAGGTTTACTCTGCAAACGCGTTAAGAGCTATGCAGAATCTATTTACATTAATTACATGTGACCGTGACTAACAGTTCTTGTTTCCGTGAGTAACACTTCAATAAGAGGGCAGTTAATTAATGGCGAGACAAATGAAAAAC
Source organism: Lasioglossum zephyrum (assembly GCA_028455615.1). NCBI lineage: Eukaryota > Metazoa > Arthropoda > Insecta > Hymenoptera > Halictidae > Lasioglossum > Lasioglossum zephyrum. The sequence goes on along the minus strand of CM052321.1, from coordinate 21,104,631 downwards.
ATTGTAGAATTCAATAATTTTGGGTTCCAAGTAGAAGAAATCTGTTGGTTTTTACGTTGGACAGAGAGTGGAAGAATTACAAAAATATTAAGTCGGTATACATGAAGTGTAATATTGAATACTGAATAGTGAATATTGAAAGACTGTGCCTTTTAATGAGAGACAAATCTGTGAGAAGATGTTAGTAGAATTTAAGAATGTTGGTAGATTATTTTTTACTTGTATTAAATATATTGGAAACAGAAATACATTTTCAAGAAGAAGGCTTGACTGTTTCTAAGCAATTAGAAGCATTGATTTACTAAATGTCGTGCAAAAAAAGATACAGGAAAAATTGGAATTGGTAGGAATTACATGAAAAAATAAAAAGGAACAAATTTTTAGCATGTCGACATATAACTAACGTAGCTCTACAAAACGTATATTTCCAATTTCCATTATGGGCTCTCAAATAAGAAACTTTTAAAAAGTGTAATTTCATATTTCCATGTAATTCCTACCAATTGCAAATTTTCCTAAATCTTTTTCGACCGTCAAGTCGCTCGGTTCTATTTTTAAAAGGGTATTTGGCCCAAAAAGTCGGGAAAACTATTTTAGTGTTATTATGGACTCAAGGTCATAATATAGTATAGGTTGTCGAATTTGACAAAACAAACATGTCCAATATTGTGAAAAATCCCCGTCCGCAAAGTGTTGAAAAACGTTCGGTTAAATGCAAAGAAGAGTTGGGAATTAATCAATTAAAATTTGAACAAAGATCGATTATTGTGTACGATTAAAAAAGGTAATCATTACAAAATGGACCATTTATTCGATGGATTGATGAAGTTAATCATCAATCGTTGATTAAAAAGAAGGAATCATCAGAAAATCGGAGACTGATTTAATCAATTGTTGAAGTTTAAGCCACACGGTCTATCCACAAAATTGTAATAAGAAGGAAGAGAGAAACAGAGAGCGGAGGTGGAGAATTGACAGAAATATATCTCAACAAAAACTCAGTTTAAATTTTTTCAGGATGCATACAGCTTTGATTCCGTATTTCATTTCGAAATTCCAGCAGTTAATCATTAATCAATTATCCGATTGACGATTAAAATTAAAAAGAAAGTAATTGTGAACCCCAATTACCGAGTAAAGTAGGAGTTTAATTGTTAATTACGATTAACGATTCAAGTAGAAATTTATTGGTCAATCGTTGATTAAATTTGTGACCAACTCTGACGCAAAGACAGCCACGAAAGGATTGATTCGTATATTTCATATGCAGTAAGCTAATAAGGTCCGGACGAAGGTGGAGTTGTTAGTTGGCACGTGTCGGAGATTAAAGCGCAACAAGAGGCTCTACCCTTAAGTCGACTAAAAAAGCGAGGAGATTACGGGGAACCGTCGCGTCGGTTCTCTCTTCTCCGATAGCGTAGGTCGAGCCTGGCCGATGATGAACCGTGGCTCGTCTCCCGCGTAAATCCTTGGCCAGCGTTCGAAACGCGTGAGCGTGCCACGAAAACGGTTGCACGAGTATGCGTGACCGCGTTTCCCTGTGTATGGGAATGCGAGGGAGTTCTCGAATGCGGTCTTTAGTCGGTCTTTAGTTTCGAGTAAGCGCCCGTCGAAGATAGAGGACTCTCCTCGATTTATCCTAGCGGCGAGTTTCCTCTTCCGGCTTAACTCTTCGGCCCCCGGCCCTTGGTCCCCGGTCCGAGGCCCACGGATTTCATTACGCCCTCGGCCGCCACAGTTCCTTGCACCCTTTCCGTTCAACTGGCTTCGCTGACTCCGCTATATCATCCCACCTCCTCTCAGTGATATTCACGCTTCTTACAAAAAAGAAAACGGTGACAATTTAACAGTGCGACGAAGACAATCGTTAATTTCAATTGTTAATTTGGACAATTAACCAGGATTCGTTCGGTGTGATGAGTACGAATTCAAGTAGAACAGAAATTGTGCTACCGTTTGTCGTCTAGGATGTGAATCCAACTAGTTGCTGATACTGATATTTTTGATTTTCTCTTGTGATCCGAATGGGTGTTTGAATTTCCAAAGGAACAGACGATGGGGTATAATGTAAAAAGGATAGCGCGTTGATGCTAAAGAGATAACCGCAGGGAATTCTTTTCTGAAACCGGGGGTGGTCTCCCTCCATTTTGGTTTTGTTGATTCACGATGGACCGACATAGAGCACCGAGAAGAAGAGGCCTCTCCTCTGGAGAGGTACGGACTGGTAAGTACTAATGAGATTTATATAATTATTTGCGCACAGTTTCGTACGAAAGGATAAGATAGGTTATTATCAAGACTAATTCTTCGTGCTGAACTGCACTGTTCGAAAGTACAGAATCGAGAACAATAATAGACAGTCTTTTTGTTTTGCTCGAAAGATTCCGTTTAGCTAAAAAGAAGAGAGAGAGTTCGGTGAATTTTATTGAAGATAATTTAAATTATCTGGTACATTGAATCGTTAATCTAATTATCGAGAAGTTAAGAAAAAAGAAGAGGGTTGTAAAGAAGGGGCGCAAGTAGTTCGAGTGTAATTAATAACGTGCACGAAAGTTCTTTACACCTCTTAATCCTTAGCTGGTATGCTGGAAGTCAACTTTCCCTACTGTAGTGTAACAACATTGCAAATATCAACATTTTCTAACTACTTTACAACATTTTCACACATTATTTAGTCTTAAATAATACACTTAAAAGTATCCGAAAATAATTTATACGGTCATAAAATTTTACAGAATTTCATATATGCATTATTCTGGTGAGAAGAAAACAATAGGGTGTAATGCGATTGATATATTTATCAATGTAATTAGTAAATTGCAGATTACATTCATATGTAGTGGTAGAAACATTAGCACGTTCAGCTTAGTCAGCGTATTAGTTTTGTTTACGGTATTTATTATTGGTTGTCAATTGGAATGCACGATTCTAGAAAAATCGAAACAATGCAATCGCTTGCGCCATTCTTTTTTTTTATTAGTTTCTCTTCACTCTCGCTGATTAGACCAGAATTAGACATTGTATATTATAATTTAGAGGGAAATTTTGTAAGATTCACGTATATTATAAACTTATGAAATAGTACATTTTCTTAATTAAAGGTTAATACCAATTTGAAGAATAACAAAGCATTAATTACGTTACAAACATTATACAAGGATTAAGAAAATAATGACATTCGTTGATAAACTCATTTCCAAAATTAGCATGTTTAGACGTATCATCTTTATGGTTGCATCTTCGCTTTCTTTTGTGTTATGTTTGAAGTAAGATGAACGATATGTTGTTGTTACTTGATATATATAAAAGTGTTATTTTGTAGTGTAAAATTCTGTAATAAATGAATTAATATGTTAAAAATGAAATGTGGTTTCACCTGAAGATGTAAACTTCGAAATTAATAGATTGCTGAATGAATAGAAAACCGTTTGTCACGTGAATATTTTTGTATACATAATTGTATTAATTATATTCAACTTTGATTTACTTGTACGTCACTTATATATTTTATGCGTAACGATAATAATGATTTCTACGTAAACCTGAGTCACATGGACTCCAACATAAATAAATTTTGTATTCAAAAAAATAACTACTTTGATGCAAAATATATATTTGCTAGTGCAGTCGACACCTTTGTTTATGCATGAAACAGTAAATTTCAAGTTTTGTGATCGGAAGTGCTGTACATGCGAGTAATTCAAAATTAAGAATAATATAAAGCAATGTCTAACGTGGCATTTATTGGTCGAGCAGGAAAATCGAGATCGATAAAATCAATTCATTCCACTAAATTATTGAAGTCCACTCTCGTGATTGTAAGGGATCTTTTCTAGAGGGTTTTCAGGCTGAATATATTATGACAGGGCCTGGAGAAATCTTGTTAATCTATTCTTACGCGTCGCTGCATAGATGACGAGTCATCTGACTATCTTTCACAGAGTCATACTTACTCTTCCCGTTTATCCGCGTTTCTTTCAACTCATTCATAATGACATTCAGAGCGTTGTGTAAACATTATATTGCATAAACGCTTATTGCAATAACATCAAAATATGTGATAATTTCTAGTTATCATCCAATTTTCTGTGGCTCAATGCTACATACGTTGGAGAAAGGCAGTAGCGATTTGCTTCTGCAAACATAAATATTTTACGACAAATTATTTTCTAATTTCCAGTTATCTTCCCCTTTAATTATTCTGGCTGTTCATGGAGAAGCTCATTTTGTATCTTGTTGCTACCACTATAGCGAAAGCAATATTTTTAAGAATGATTAATCTGATAGAATTAATTTTAACAGTTGAATCAGTAATAAATTTTCATCATTATTGAATGAAATATACAAACCTTTTTATTTTCCAAAGTTTACAGTTGTAAATTTGTTATCCAAATGGTGAACACTTCAAGTAGAAGCTTTCATTTAATCTGTTGTCATTTCGATCTTAAAATCATTTTTTTTTTTCACGTAATAATATTATCATTAGACTGCGAATGTTTATGCAATTTTCAATTTTTGTAGACAAGTTTTAAGAATGTGGAACCAAATGTAATCCTATTTGCATTGGTAATAACATTTGTAGATCCAAACTAAATAATTCTGTACTAAATTCTGTCGAATTTAATGGTCCAGCATTATTTTTAATTTCCACGAGCCACAAATGCATAAACCAGTATAATTATCATTAATTGTTGAAGTTGTTACTTTTGAATGTAATACAAGAATATCATGAAAAATTGTGGCTAGTACATTTACGTGATAATTTGCATATTGCAGTGGGTTTAATCAAGAATATTTAAAAAATCGATAACTATTTTTAAAATGATTATAATTTCGCACAGTTCACACACACACAACTTCATTCGACCCACAACTTTCTCTAAATTAGAGAGTACTATAGTATCACCGAAAACTTGCAGTTCTAAGTGTTTAAATTTAGATGTATTTCAAATAAATCATTTCCCCGTCTCCTAACGAAGCCATTTAGACTTATGTAATCGACGATAGGTCTCAGAAATATTAAAATAGCATCTACATATTGCGCGACACATCGGCTACTACGTTTTTTTATCGATGTTTTTGTTGTTCCATGTGCATTATTTCTATTTCCCATGATTCTCACTGTCCTTTAAGTGTTTCATTCGATGTTATAATGTGAAATACATTATTTTGTACTATTTTACTTTAAACGTGACCTCCCAACCACTATATTTTCATGATTTATGATTTTAACCAGTCCATCAGTTTTTAAGAAATTGTATAACGTTTTGCACATTATTTTATAATAGTTTAGGAGACTTTTCAACCACCAGATTCTCGTTATTTATGCTCTTTTTGTGTTATGTATTTCTTCCATTTCTAACGATTGTTCACGATGTCCATTCTTCAACCTTTTTCATTATTTTATAACATTTTACACTAAAGGAGATTTTCGAGCTACTAGATTTTCGTTATTTACTTTTGTGTTTCTCTATTTCAACAAATGCTGACTACGTCTAAAAATGGAACAAGCAAAAAACTGACCCTGTTTTTGTGTCTCCCAACTTATCTTTAATATCGACATGTTCGACCTTTCGATAACATTAACCTAAGATGATAACCACGTGTCCAAGTCCTCCGGCAATAATACTGAAACTAGTTTCAAGGACTCTAATCATTTGTTAGTAAATAAAACAATTATTACCAATAATAAACATAAATAAATTAAACAAATCCTGTAGTTTCGTTAATGCATATATAGTAATTCTAGTACTGTTTAAGAAAACTGGTTTAATCGAAGAAGCTGTTATTAAATCATTCGAAATTATGTGAAGTGAATTGTTTACACACAATGAATATCTCGAAAATGTTATGTATTTTCTAATTTATAATCATTGTATATGATTTTCATAATAATTCTATAATATAACATAATGAAACGATCTCATATTAATTTTTTCTGATTGTATATTGTATTATTTATTATATCGTTTTCATATGTCAACAAAAAATGTTAACAATAGGTCTTACATTCATTTATCGTATACTCTATTCATCCAACGAAGCCTTTTATATCTTTTTATTTTACTCACAGGGGGTATATCTCAAACAATAGCTTAATTCACATAATAGAGATACAGCAACCAATCTATAATTGCCGATTGAAATGGCTTAAGAATAAATAGCAATAAATATAATCGTAAGTGAATTGCATTGACGGATCTCACGGTAAGCGGACTACGCGGCTTCGTGGTGCCCCGAATTGTAAATAAATTTATTTAGTGTGTAACGGTATGAAATTTTTCATTACTTTTCTATTTTGTTAATAAGTTTAAGGGAGTTATCTTGCAACTTCTATTTTTCGAACTTGAGTTTGAGGGCCATAAATTTTTTACCGCTTCGGGCCTCCACATGACTTGAGCCGCCACTGGTCAGTTGAAAACCTTGTAAATTGCTCCTGTTGTAAGGAGATAGAAAATGGTAGTCTCGCCCATGTCTTGTTTACAATTTACGTTCAAAACAAATAATACCTGATGACACGTCACGAAGGAAATGAAAGCGGGTTACTCATCGACATGATAATCCTCTGAATGGCGCATCTCGCCCTGCCATATTTTTGCGCTAGATCTACTCAATGAGTGTTTCAGGCAAAATGCATTTACGTAAGCGGCAATAAATATGTCACATTCAATGATAGCTACACAGTAAATCATTTTAACACTAAACATAAACCGACCGACCATCAAAAGTGACTAACGTGTATGGTATTATAAAAATAATAAGATTTTTTCATATATTTTACATATACTGGAATCAAAAAATGTATTCAATCGATTCCCATGCAAACACGTTTACAATTTCAATAATTGTCAAATAAAAAATTTAAAATCGGTCATTCGACCCCTCGTGGTAGGTTTAGTGTTAATATTTCCTACTGTTACCATGGTCCTTTGAGAGCAGAGTCGCCTGGTTAAGATTTATGAGAATGAACTCCTTTTTTCAGGATTGCATGGGTGTGAGATTCGCGTTCTTATTTGTCGATAATATAAAAAAATGGGGTTTATCAGTAGTCAAAAACGCTTGATAAAAAGTCGATCTAGGACACTATCGCCCTCAAAAGTCCTGTTTCTTTGTAAAGGAGGCGAAATTTTCATTATTCGGAAGCATACAACTGCGTTTGCTGCTATTTTCATAGCTACGTGCTACCGAATAATGAACTACGAACTACGAACTAATTTTTCCATAAATGTATGAAGATCCGTAATCTAATTATGAGAATTCTGTAATCTTACATTCTCCTCGTTTAATGAAAATGATCGAACCGTGGCGTCCAGAATAAAATTCATAATATCCGGAAGATAAATTACGATCGATAAACTAATTAATTATTTAATGAAAATATTTGACATTAATGAAACTGAGAACAAAGGGTTGCATACAGCCACAGATTTCATGGGAATCCTACATTCTGCGTACTTGTAATAATAATTAAAATCGCGAGTCATTTCATCATGTCATTTGAATCGCATCAAGCAGAAATAAGAAATGCTACTATACGGTAGTATATTTATTTCGTAACTTTGCTATCGTACGAACGAGAAGCTCGACACTAATTTCTGAAATGTTCTTTCATCGCCGCATACAAAAACCGCTTGTATCGAAAAACACAGATTTATTATCTCAACAAACACGATAATCAAGCTGTTCTCGTCAGGCTCCCGAACACGCGTATCATGAACGATCTCATTTCACGACGCACGATTCGGTAGCGAATCGTGTATTTCAGAGGATGAACCACCCGTGCTTATAATGCCTCTATTGTTGTCTCTGGCCTAAACCTTGGATTTGCAAATAAACGCGGCTGAATACATTTATCTTTACCGAATGTTCTGAGTTTCCGAAAATGTTGAAACTATGATAAAAGTATCATCGTGAGATGCATCCGCGTAATCCTCCACTCGTCACTGAAAACTCTAATTCCATAAGTAAACTTGACAAGTCAGTAATTTTGAATTTGAAGGAATTTAAATGGTCTTGATAGTATATTAAAAAATTGTAAATTATAAGAAGCTTAAATTGTAAATTTAACAGTTTCAATGCAGATTGGTACAAGTTGACTAAATTTACGAGTGTGAATGACACCTTAATAATTTTGGATTTATAACAATTTAAATCGTCTTGATGGTGTATTAAAAAATAGTAAATTATAGGAAGTTTAAATTGTAAATTTACCAGTTTCAATGAAGATTCGTTTAAGTTGACTAAATTTACGAGTGTGAAAGGCCCCTAATAATTTTGGATTTAGAAGAATTTAAATCACTTCGATGGTGTATTAAAAAATAGTAAATTCTGGGAAGTTTAAATTGGAAAACCAGTTTCAACGAAGATTCGTACAAGTTGACTAAATTTACAAGTGTGAATGACACCTTAATAATTTTGGATTTAGAAGAATTTAAATCGTCTTGATGGTGTATTAAAAAAAACAGTAAATTAGAAAATTTAGATTGTAAATTTAGCAGTTTCAATGAAGACTCATATAACCTGGCTAAATTCAGTAACTAAAGTCACTACATTCTCTTATTGTAATGTTTTAAAGTATTAAAATTATTGTTATTATCACTATGTCCCAGAAATATTGTATATACCTTCCCTCATACTATTATGTTAACTGGTGCGTCGCTACGTAGGAAAAATTCGCTTCATAAATTTCTATTGAATAAGTAAATCTCTTCACGGAATTATCATTTCTGGGGCACTCAGACTCATTAATTATAACGCGCTTTATTTACAATCGAAGTCAGTGCGTCGAGATGTTTCTGTCGGAAATTCAAACGCGTTTTAACGTCAATATGAAATTAAAGAGAACCTTTGACAAAATTAAAAATAATCTTCAGAAACGAATTTTCTACACTAAAGACAGTGTTGTTGAATTTTTGGAATATATTTTTTTCGTATTTTTACATTGATTAACCTTCAAGTAACATTATACTTCGTCACACTCCTATTACATTCACATTCGTATCATAAGAGAATTTCCATATTTCTTACATTCTTATATGTTAAAAGAACTTAACATCTCATGTGAAACATTATATACTTTCCATTTTATATAAACATATTAAAGAGGTCATTATTAATATTATTTTATTTTATTTTATTATTATATTTATAATTATTATAATTAATATAATATTAATAAAATTATAAAGATACAGTTATTAATAAAAAACATGGACCAATTAGAGAGCTGCTACAGTAGACGGATTCTAGACAACATGTCCCACTGATTGTCGCGTTGCCGTTGGTGGAGTCAGAATCCGTCCACTGTAGCCGTGCTATGATTGGATCCGATCCAACGATTGGAAATCTACCGAGCCTCAAAAGTGACTGGTCATGTTCCCTTATAAAAATGACAAGATTGATTTTATTTAGACTTTCTGCAGCTCCTGTTGTAATATGTGCTCCACTAAAGATATCCATACAATTATTTCTTATGAAATTATTTTTATTTCATCAATAATCATAAAATAAAAAGTCTGGAACCGGTCATTTTGACCGGTGATCATGGATTTAGTGTTAACTATACCGAGGCGGAAATTTTTGTCTAAAAAAATGTCATTTCGAGTGACCGCAGGAACCGCCCCTCTCAAGGAAACCTGCAGTTTTTGGACACCTTGTAGATCCCTAAAGCTATGAACATGTTTCATAATAAAATGTTTCAGTATACATACCATAAACTTTAAATTATTTTTCTATCATGACTAGACTGCGGATGTTCATGGAATTTTCAATTTTTGTAGACAAACTTTAAGAAAGTGATACCAAATAAAATTCTATTTTCATTAGTAATAGCATTCGTAGATCTAACAAATAAAAATCGTACTAAATTCTGGTGAATTTAATACTCCAGCATTTTTTGAAAATATTGATAATCTACCACTGCATAAAGATCCGGAGCCTAATCGTGATCAATTTAATAAAAGGTTTCAACAATCTAAGAATATCGATGTACTATATTCATCTTATGGAAATTATTAAAGAATGACAATGTTATTTGGAGTTCGTGACTGCACAGCGGATTTTATGAATCTACATACGACACAATTGTGCGAGTGTAATTTAAAATGCAAAAACATTTAAAGAATCTAAAAGTACTGTTACATTATTACATTACTGTTACATTATTCTCAATCTATTAAACGTATTAAGAAAGAAAATAACTTTCTATTTCACTCCAGTTTTGTAGCAATTTAGGTAGACAATTTTTATTTTCAATATAGATCCGCTGTCTATTAATGGTAATAACTGTAATTTAGAATAAATGTCATAATTAGACAGCGGATCTTTATGCAAAATAAAAATGTTTTGCATTGACCGTGAGAAATAGGAATAGCATGAAAATTAATTTCACCCTGAATGACTTCGTCACATTAAAAGCACCATTACAACGTTCTTGAATTTTTTAAATCTATTACTGTTTTATATTTCGCTAAATCAATTTCATCCTAAATGCTTGAAGATCGGCCCCTAGTAGCACAAAAATATTGGATAAATATTTTTTAAGCCACATTTTTTCATATGAGAAAAATATTGGATCTGAATTTTGAAAAATATAAATTCAATATTTAAATAACATTCAATAAAATTTTCAAATGTAAGAAAAAGTTATAACAAAATTTAGAAACTATGAATATCTATTACTTTCTGTGCACTGCTTGAGGGAATATTCCATTTTATCTTCGAAAGGACCTTATCACAATTAAGAAATTTTTATATTATGTTATATAATTTTATATAACTTCTAATATTAAATAAAGATTCATTTTGTATTTAGAAAAAAATATTTTTCTCGTAATATGAAGTAGATATTTCCTGCATATTTAAATAGAAATATTTGTTACTTAATATAAAATAAATATTGTATGTATATTTAAATATTAAGAAGAGATTGAATCTCTTTTTAATATTATATGAATGTGTATATAATATTTTGTGCTACTAGGGGCAATCTAGTCATAATTCTCCGAAAAGGCGAAGACATTGTACGCGTTCCTTGTACACAGCGAATCGTGAAGCGACGGACTTGTTTTAAGGAATCACACGCAGCACGATTTGCGCAATCCACCACCATCGGAATGATCTTCACCGTGATCGAAAGTATCCGAAACAAGGCGACTATTATATTCTTGAGCCGATTTCAACAGCGGCGTGCTAACATCGCGGTCTACTTTTAACATATATTTACGTCTCCGGGCTTCGTTCTCTGAAGTTGATCGTCCCGTTTCAAGAAAACCGAAACGCGCGCGGGCATTCTCTGGAAAAAGAGTCATTTCATGAATACGGCAAACCTCGTAGAGATGCATAGGAAGGCAATGAATACGGGGCGATAATAGGTACACATAGCGAGTCTCGTTGTCGGGGAGCGCTGACCGCAGAGATAACGCTTTGACCCGTTACAAGCTTCAAGCACGAAGTGAATGCCTGCACTGTCTCTTCCAAGCCTGGTCACAATCCAAATACGTAGCCCTTTTTCTTACCAATTCACCCTTTACGCGCCATCCACCCTGCTCCTGCGAATTTCGCTCGCTATACCTCCGCTCTGAGCTCGACGCGTCTCAACTGTTCAGCGAGCAATCCCTAGTAGCACAAAAATATCGGATAAATATTTTTTTCAAATATTGGAAAAATAGTTTTTAAGCCACATTTTTTCATATGAGAAATATATTGGATATGAATATTGTATACATGTACAAGAAATATAAATTGAATGTTTAAAAAATATAAGCTAAATATTCAGAGAATATAAACTAGATATTTAAAAACTATAAAGTAAATGTGAATCCAATATTTGAAAAATATAAATTCAATATTTAAATAACATTCAATAAAATTTCCAAATGTAAGAAAAAGTTATAACAAAAATTAGAAACTATGAATATTGAGGGAATATTCCATTTTATCTTCCAAAGGACCTTATTACAATTAAGAAATTTTTATATTACATTATATAATTTTATATAATTTCTGATATTACATAAAGATTTATTTTATAATAACAAAAAATATATTTTTTTTAAATGTATTTTTAAAAAAATATTTTTCTCGTAATATGGAATAGATATTTCCTGCATATTTAAAAAGAAATATTTGTTACTTAATATAAAATAAATACTGTATGTATATTTTAATATTAAGAAGAGATTGAATCTCTTTTTCATATTATATGAATGTGTATATAATATTTTGTGCTATTAGGGATATTTTTTTTTGTTAGGAACAGTCGCAAATCGTTTCTGTTTCAGAATATTTCAATGCTTAATGCTAAACCTATCACGACCGGTCAAAATCACCGGTTCCAGATTTTTTATTTTACAATCATTGAAATAATAAAAATGATTTCATCAAGAATGATTGTACAGTGGAACCTCGGTGTACGTTTGATTCGGAGTACGTCCAATTCGGAATACGCCCTGTTTGGACGTAAATAATTTTGCTCGGTATACGACTTCTCTGTTCGATGTATACGACATAAATTCATATTCACTTTCCGATCGAGAAACAAAATTCACCTTTATAAATATTTTTTGCGTGAACTTTTTTAAAAAATAATTATCTCAGACTAAATGAAATTAATAATCAATTATATTCAGAATTGATGTATTATTAACTGACTGATCATACAAGTAAGGATCAGTAATGGAATTACTGATGAGGTCGGCGTATGATCGCGAAGCCCGCGAAGACGCAACACGGAGAGATGAAAGAAAACTATCAGTCGATCGAGTGTTTCGTTTTGTATTTTAGCATTAAGCAGAGTTTAAATTTAATAATCTACGATAAAATCTCATTTTCCATTTATCTGTTTAAACAGTGTTTAAATTGTTTTACAACCTCCTTAGTGTAGGTATATTAACAATAGGAGTTTTTCCTTTACATTCGGCATAAGTCCAAACATCAGGAACGTATTAAGATCGTATACCGAGGTTCCACTTTATAGATATCTTTAGTAGAGCACGTTAATACGTGCAATTAAATTATAATTAATAGGGGTCGCACAAAGTCTGAATAAAATAAATCTTGTCATTTTTATAAAGGAACATGTACCGGCTCGATAGGTTTAGTGTTAAGAAAATGGACTGCCATGCATTCACCTTCATTTGCGATAATTCTTACCGTTTAGGGAAGGTAGGGGAGACCGAGAAAGAGGTTAAAAGTTTCGGCTTTGAAGAAACATATAAAATAACGTAGAAGTAGTATAGATATTCTCATCTTTAACGAATAATTTAAATTTATCATACTTTAAAATTCTAACATAAAAATTAAAATATTGTAATAGGTTTTTTATATTCTTTCGTTTATTTGTCGTTGGAAGAAGCGGAACTTTTTCCCCGTTGCGGGGCAAGTTGTTACTAAAGAATAAAATTTGGTAATAATTAAAACTTTAATGAGATACAACACTATTATGTAAAAAATATTGATTTATTTAGATTTATATAGTTTTTTCATTATCAAACTCATTTTAATTCTATTATATTTTCGATATATTTCAAGAAATAATTTCCCAACGGCTTTATCAGTCCCTATAAATATAAACTCCATCTGACTGAGAAATTAAAATACATATAATATAAACGACATACCAACTTGATAATGAAAAAGCTTCACCATAATCTTTTAAGAGAACGATTGAGTTTCGACGATTATCCTTGAAAGAAATAGAACACACGATGCAATAAGAAAAAATTGTTGAACTTTTGACCTTGCAATTTAAGGGGCGAAAGTAACATTGTGAATAATTCAAAATCCATTGTAGCTATTATCGAAAAATTTTGATATATCATGCAAAACTACTGGTTCAACATATACACTGATTTTTAATCGTATAGATACGTAATTATAACTTATATGACCAGAAGGAGTCTTGGATACGCTAAAGTAGTGACTTCAAACTGTGTTCCATGGAACCCAGGGGTTCTACAAAATGTCCTAAAGTGTTCCATAAACATACATAAAATATTAACTTTATAATACTTTTTTAACTTTTTATTATAATATTCTATTGTTTATATGATTCCGTGTTCCGTGAAATAATTTTGTACTTATAAATAGACTGCCGATCTTTATGCAAAATAAAAAAATGTTTACGTTTACGGCAAAACACAGAGCCAAGTAAAAGATATGTTCATCATTTAATTATCATATTAAACTGATATCCTCATGATACACTGATGTCCTTAAATCTCTTTGTAGTATGACCACTGCTTTAAATTGTGCGTAATCATTTTTATCATATAATTGCATAAAATCCGCAGTCTACTCATAAGGATTCCTTAAATTGACAAAGTTTAAAGACAACTGCCCTAAATTAACTTGCCCTTAGCGGCTTAAAAATTGTAATTACTTCTTTCAGAACTATCTAAGAATGCATCCGCTTTACAATTGGAAGACATAAAGAGGCTACAGTCAAATTGGACCTCCGAAATCACAGGATGCCAAGATCGGCCCTACATTTGCGGAGGAGAAACTGCTTGCCGTTCATTCGAGAACAACACGTCCAAGTGCGTCTGTCCACATGATTCGTCCTTGCCGACAAACGATTTGAAATGCAAGCGTAAAACAGGTCAGATTTACGATAGTTTTTCTATTCAATATATAATATAATATTATTAAATAATTATCTACCTAAATATTAACACTAAAGCGGTCACGGTCAAATTACTGAAACACTGTAGACACTGCCGTTGGGAAATGCTTGAATAAATTTAATTATTCAAGTACACGTTATTAGTTACTTAATAATTTAGTATTACCATTAGATATGTGAAAATTATATTATACTTACACAGAACATGTGTAAAATGCACCTACAGATACGTGCAGGTATAATCAGTAATAGATATTGTTAATATTTTAATAATATACTGCTGCAATGAAAGATTTAGAAATGAACAAATATAGTTTCATATTCCGATTATAAATCGTATTTTTTATTTTTAGTTGACATCGTTCCACACCCTATACCGGACATAATACCTCCAGTCGACAACTCTACCAACGGCACGACGGCTTTTCCCGAGTCTGGACAGGTACGTGTAACAAAATGATACCACAAATACTAAATATGAAATAATAAATACCCAAAGTTTTCCTAAACTATACATATAAATATAAAACTGGTAAAACATATTTATGTACATACTGCATACAATATAATCTGAGCATACTCAATTAATAGGTAGAGCGTGCAAAACAAAAGGTACCTGAAATAATAGGAATCGCTATAGCTTTCATCGCGGTATTAGTAATTTTGTTGAGTATAGTGTATTGTGTTAAGAAGCGAAGCTATAACTTGAAATCACAAAGGAACTCCCTAGACGTACGTATATAATTTTTTTATTATTTAATCATTGTTAGTTAAAATTAGAAAATTGAAGTTTAATGAAATAACCAAAAGAAATTAAAAAGTTTTTCGTTATTTATCATCAATATGCGTATTCTTCAGGGGACGCCGATGAACTTGAAGAAGGGGTTGCTGTTACCAAATAAGTACACGCCTAATCCACAGTATTTCAGTTGCGCATCGCCGGAGGTGCCAATTCTGCAACGCGAATCTCTCATGTTTGTACAGGACATTGGCGAAGGATGCTTTGGAAAAGTGTACAAAGGTAAAAAATAAATTACATTTGCCACCCCCCTCCCTGCCGCTCGCGTGTATATCAAACCAATTTTACTGTCCAACAAGATCAAACATTTTCATGTTCAACAATTACTGTTGGGCGACTCTTATAGAGTTTTTTGCGCTGATGCTTTTTTTTGGTTTTGAAAAATATGATTTTCAAAAGAAAACATATTTTTCCACTTTAAACAAATATTGTGATGTTATTATAAAATACATTGAATTCTTCATTGCAGCAAAAAGTTCTGTAGACTTTCCCGAATGTTTATGAAGTAAAAAGCATTTCCTGATTAATGAAATCAAATAAAAACTATCAGATACAGTTTACCTATAGTTAAACCACAGTTTATGTATATATTTGCAGTCTTTTTATATGAGTAAAAAAATTAATACAGTCTTACTCAACTTAAGAAGGATGCTCTAAATTTCTGTTAATCGTTAGCATTTTTTATTTTACACTCAGTCACACAATAATCGTTTTGTTTTATAGGAGAGTTATGTACTGGAGACTCAAAAGAGATAGTCGCCATAAAGGTCTTAAAGGATTCCGCTTCCCGTGAAGTTGAAGACGACTTTATGCGTGAAGTCGATATCATGTCTACGTTTAGACACAGAAATATTTTGTCATTGAAGGGAGTGGTGCTCCGGGACTCTAACAATAGTCCATGGATGGTGTTCGAATATATGCCTTATGGGGATCTTGCTGAAGTATTGCGATCGAATTCCCATTCGTTTAGGTCGTCGAAACCCGGATTGCAACCTTTGACCCAGGTAAATTTCCTTTAAATCTTTTTTGTCTGTAATCTTGTTTATCTCGGTGTACTTGTGTATTCCTGACACACTTGAGGAAGCAGTAGATATTGCATATAGTATACATATATACAATATGTGACAGTTTAATCAGTCTTTAAAAGAATAGAAATTGTTATCTTATTTGCTACTCGCATATTAAAATTGAACATTGTACGTACAAAGTAATACGTCATGTCCTTTGTTATTTGTTGAGAAGCCGTTGAAGTGCTATCAACTAATATTTTAATATGATTAATACTATTTTAATACCGTTAAATATTCTAATATTCTAATAACGATATAAAGATGCGTGTGTGTGGAATTACTCAACAATTTTATTTCTTTAAGTATGTAGTATTCAATGGCTAAAAACTTGGGTAGACGCATTTTTCTTATTTTTATAAAGTAATGTAAAATAGTCTCTTTTAGTGAAATAAATTTAATAAATTAGAATGCTAAGTGTGAAATTTCCTTATTCTTGTAACAATAGATTTTATTGTACATAGCACTGTTTTAATTAAATTTTCAATCATAGAATTTCAGATGTAATAATTATAATTTGTAAATTATACCTTTCTTTCATTGATATTGTATAAATAGACTGCGAATTTGATGCATTTATATATTGATGTATTATTGATTAATTGAACTGCTGATTAAACTTGTTAGAAAAAGAAATAAATCTCCATGCATGTAATGATAAACGAGTATGTACATATACAGGGTGTTCACCTACAGGTGGGAGAAAATTTAAGGGGTTGTTCTCCATGACAATATAAGATGAAAATGAAGAATTTAGAAATTGTGATGTCGGCCTCGTTTTTAGTTAGTAACAATTAAAGATCCACCTGAAATGCTGCAACCCGACCGACAATGGTGTAGGTTACATATCTATGACCTACGTATCGTGTATATCATTGTTGGTCGGATTACCGCATTTTATTGATATATTTAATTAATAACTGAAAAACGAAACCGAAAACTCAATTCTCATTCTTCATTTTCGTCCTATATTGTCATGGAGAATCAGTAGCCGAACACTCTGTATGTGTATAATTTTAAGGTAAGAAGTTGATCTTTAAGCTGGTATCTACAGTTTTTACATTAGATATAAAATATATTAAATATCAAAAGTTTATTGATCGTATTGGCGCATTACAGGGATATTTTTAATTGTTAATAAATAACCAAAATACGAAATAGAAACTGTAATTTTGTCAGTCTTTATTTTCGTCTTATATTGACATGGAGAACCACCCCTTAAATTTTCTTTCACCTGCAATCGAACACCCTGTACAAACTCTAGTGATAAGAGTAGAATGTTTCAAACGTTTCAAAATATCAGTAATTGTTTTTATGCGCCGCCGCGCCGGCACCTCTGGAAATATGTGGTGCCCAAGGTGGTTCAGAACCCACCTTTAGTAAACCTTTAGTAAAATAAATAAATAAATAAAAATTATGTTTGTACGTTCTAGGAGTCCCTGCATTGGATTACAATTCAAATCGCAGCTGGCATGACGTATTTATCCGGTCAAAGATTCGTCCATCGAGATTTGGCTTGCAGGAATTGTCTCGTTGGTGCCGACATGATCGTCAAAATTGCAGATTTCGGCATGTCGCGAGATGTATACACTTGCGATTATTACAAGGTATATTGAACAATATGTTATCACACCTTTACGACACTTAATTCCTATGATGTATAGGCAGCTTTGTATGTAAAATATTTTCAAGACAGTTGTAATAAGACTGCGAATCTTTATGCATTTATAGGAAAATTAAGTAGGTGAAATTCAAAATTGTTTTAAAATTTTTTAAATTGAAGACGTCAATATATGATTTATCCTATATTATAAACTATATATTATATATAACTATATATGTATTATAAAATCGTTAAGGGGAGTATGCAATCGATGCAGACAATTTTTATTTTACATAAAAATCCACAGTACAGTTATAATTGATAGAAATAAAATAATTTATTTCAATTTATACAACTAAAATATTGTGTTAAATGCGAAAATATTAGACGATTGCCGAGGCAATATCCCATAACTTTCAACAAGCATGGCATTCCCATGTTGGTCCTCACCTTGTGATTGATTTCTTCAGATAGGGGGATCTCGACTTTTACCAGTCCGTTGGATGTCGCCAGAGAGCGTGATGTACGGACGTTTCACTTTGGAAAGTGATGTGTGGAGCTTCGGTGTCGTTTTATGGGAAGTTTATTCGTTCGGTAAACAACCGTACTATGGGCACAACAACGAAGAAGTAAGTGGGAACATCATTGTTGATTGATGCATCATTTATATTTATATAACGATCATGGCTAACTCCTTAACGTATACATACACCTTTCGGATAAGTCACGAAACTGTACTCATTAAAGTAAGATATTGTTTGCAATTAACAGCAGACATTACCAGCCACATGTCGATTTTCTGAACTCATTAAAAATCAATAACAAATTGTTCGATCAACACTTCTAAATCATTTATTACATATTGGGTCGTGTAATAAATTCCCGCGTTTTTTGTATTTTATTTTTTCTGCAATTTTGTGTCTTGTTTGGTAAAGTACAGGGTGTCTTAAAATTCCTTCAACATCCAGAAATTAGAGGTTCTTGATGTTGAAAATGAATTTTTTCACCTCCTAGAACTTCCATTGAAGAAGCCTGAAAATTGATTAAAATTAATTAATTCGAAAAATTGAAGCTGATAGGTTTGTAGAGCAAGAAAACGACTTGTGAATGCATATATATAATGTATATATATGATAATATATATAATATATACAATATACATAATGTATATAATATATAATATATACAATATATTATATATATATATATATATATATACTTTATCTAACAAAACACAAAATGGCGGGAAATAAATAAATAGAAAAACGCGGGAATTTATTACACAACCGAATACAACACACCACTGCTCGCGATTCTGGCTTAGCCCTGATCTACGGCACCGTGAAATAGAAAATTGCTGAATGCAAATTGACGCTTTCCGAAACTGTGTTTTAGGTGGTAAGGCTAATATTTCAAGGTATAATGCTCATTCCGCCGGAAGGATGTCCACCATTCGTCTGTCAGTTGATGCGGGATTGTTGGAAAACAGATCCCAAAGACAGAACTAAGTTCGCGGAGATATTAGAAAAGCTCGAAAAAGTTCAAGGTAAATCCATCCAGCAAGGCAGCTTGCCAAGGCCACCGCAAGGACCGGTAACCATTCGAACGCCGGACGTTTTGGATCCAGATGGTTACTTGTTGCCGGCGCCGGCAAAACCGCACGAATATTTACAGGCCCTGCCGATATTATCCGATTAATACACTTCTCGTTTACTCGTGCAATAATTGAGCCGTTCACGGGTCAAATCGAGTAAACCCTTCCGAGTTTTTTCACAGTTTACCACCAAAGCGCTTTATTAATAACATGTGAACAATTATGAAGACTTTGAGAAACGAATGTATTCTCCTATTTCATCTATTTTGTAAAGTTAATCGATTCGACCAACGAGCAGCTCAATTATTCGTTGCTGCCTTTGGAATCAAGGTGACCATTTCACGAAGCTCATTATCGTTTTTCTTTCTCTCCTGTGACTTTTAATAAGACTGACGTCTTTATGAATGTATCCCTCAATTTCTGTCGAACGAAGGACGAAGATATCTCTCGTTCTAATATTTCACGTTAAGCTTTCTTTGTTAACAAAACGATC
The DNA here is from genome assembly GCA_028455615.1 of Lasioglossum zephyrum. NCBI lineage: Eukaryota > Metazoa > Arthropoda > Insecta > Hymenoptera > Halictidae > Lasioglossum > Lasioglossum zephyrum. The sequence goes on along the minus strand of CM052321.1, from coordinate 21,084,452 downwards.
AATATTAGTGCAAGATGCAGACAACTAGTATGTAGAATGACGCGTACTGCGTTCATTTATACTTTAATATTGCAGGATATGCGTACTTTTAATCACAAAAAATAAAATAAAGTTTCTCAGTGCGCCATTTTGTATTGGTTTAATACGGTACATCGGTTTTGTCGATAACAATTTATGTAACATATAATGAAATTAATATTTGTTGAGTTATTGTTATACACACATCTCCCCAATCAGTGCGAACGCGAAAATATAATGATGTAACAGTAAGATATTAAAAAATCACGTATGATATCAGGGAAGTTGTGAAAGTTCGATACGACGAATTTTCATTGTCCAGGAAATAGTATTAATACTTTATGTTTGTTAAGGATGTGTAACATATATCGAGTAATTTATTATTAATTAGAGAATAATTATATTTTCGAATAGCAATTTGTAAATATATACGAACTATTTTGAATAATACAGATATTGGATTTTTTAGTGCATAAATCATTGTATTGAATCATGTGTTTTAATTGTATACTGTGAAGCGCATACATGTATCATTAAATATTTCATGTTTCTTTTAATCATTTCTTATTGTCAATTAATATCTCCCAACATTTTGAGGAGAAATTAAAATAACCTTTTCTGTTATTTAACATCGATCAATATTTTGCAGCAACATTTCACGTAAAATAACGGTTCAATTGTTAGACAATTTAGTTTTTGTACGTAACCTTCGAGCCACAGTAACAAACACTCCATATCTAAATTCTAATTTTCGAGCAATAAAATTTTCCATTCTCGAAAAATTGTAGCCATTTAAAGAGCAATAATTTCGTAGAAAAAAATAGAACAGCAATTAATTGAGACTCATTTTAGAGCTTGAGTCCTCTATTTAAAGAAAATCCCATTTCAATTTTTGATTTCACATAATCTGAAGAGATGATATCGTGTCAACCATAAAAAAAACAGGGCGTTATAGTCCACAAGCGTTTTTGAGAAAATCTAAGTAAAAAAATTAATGTAATTTAATGAAAGATTAATAAAAACATACGTATACAAAGATTCAGACTGATTAATTTAATAGATATCCTAAATAAAATAAAATTTAAAAAAAAATATCAGGTTTATTATAATTATAAAATAAATAAAATAAAATAAATCCTAAATAAAAGGTAATAAAACGTCGATATTTTTTTTACAAAAGAAAAGAGAAAATTAAATCGCGATCGGTACAATCTTTCCAAAGAAACACCAACTAATATGTTCTTTTGTTTACTATAGCAATAGTTATTAACAATAACAAATTCTATAAATTTTTTTCTCTTGGGAGCATCGCGGCATTATCTCCTACTAAATTTCATCGCGATCGGTACATTCTTCGCAGGGAAACACCAACTAATATTTTTTTTGCTATAACAATAGTTATTAACAATAACAAATTCTATAAACTTTTGCAAGTGGGAGCATACTAAATGTGATAGGTTTCATCGCGATCGGTACATTCTTTGCTGAGCAAACGCCGAAGAAGTCGGTTAATAATAAATGAAGCATTGCGTTTTTTTTTGCAATAAAAGTCGTTTTGAATGAAAAAATTGAATAAAATTTTATAACGGGACCACCCCGGGGACATACTCTACAAAATGCAAATGGTTTTGTACCGATTGGTCCATCCATCTCGGCGTAATCGGTGAATATACATAGAAAAAAAACGAAAATAGGCACATACAGGTCGAATTGAGTAACCTCCTTCTTTTTCGAAATCGGTTAAAAAGTAATTTCCCTTTAGCGTACGAAAAAGAAGTTGGTTTTTCCGCGTTTCGGCGGTTCCAGAACAAGGAATATTGTTGCCGTGATACGATAGTTTTTTGTTTGCAAATGATACGCGACAGGGTTCGAGAAAACAAAGGGAATCGTCGTGTTTTCGTTCGGAGCGGCGTTCGATTAGGTGTGATTGAAGACACGCATCCGCGAATTCAAGAGAACATGTACGACGACTGCATGTTCCTGTCGCTGCGATTCCCGCAGAAGCTTTGGCGGATCGTGAACGAGTGCGAGACCGGCGCGATCCGATGGAGCTTCAACGGCAACACGATCCTCCTCGATTACAAGAAGTTCCAAGAGCAGTACCTTGACGCATGCAATTCAATCTTCAAAACGAAGAACATCACCAGCTTCATCAGGCAGTTGAACCTGTACGGCTTCCGGAAGGTGACCTCGCATAATCGAGACCCGATCTGCAACGCGTACAACCCCGATGTCCATGAATTCTTGCACGAGAACTTCCGCGTTAACAGACCGGATCTACTGTCCAGAGTGTACCGGAAGACTCCCGGAAAATTGAAGCACCGTCAACGATGTACCTTGAACACCAGCTTAGAACCGGAACGGGCCAACAGAGACTTTGATCACGAGTCGCGTCTGCACATGTGCCGGGTAATATATACATATATTCATATTTAGAACCAGCTTTCATTTTTTCTATCCGAAGTAAACGGAATGAATTTACAAAACGAGTGAAAGAATTAATTCTTTCGTTAACGAATCACGCTGAACCACAATAATATTCGGACACTTTTAAAAGGACGATTACCTTTTTTAATATCAGATCATACGACCTGCATAATTTTTGAGTTATTAGAGCAATTCAATTAAATCATATTTTTAAAAAATTGCAGTTTTTTACTTTACAACTTTGTCAAAATCGGTCAATGTTGCATCTACCGATTTTGATAAAATTTTCGGAATATGTATAATTGACACAGATTTAAAAAATGTACTTTTTAAACTTTTATTATTTTATTATTTTCAATTTTTTCAAAATGTCTTTTTTACGGCATGTAGTAAATTAATTGTTCTAACTTCTTAAAAGCTCCAAGTCGTATGACCTGATATTAAACAAGTTATAGTCCTTTTGAAAGTGTCCGAATATATTACTGTGGTTCATTGTAGACTGTAGACCCATGGCGAATAGCCTATAGGGAAACATCGGCAACACATTTTATGATCTATTTGAATCGTAAATAATTTCTGTTTTAGTATAACTATTTGATTTGTTAATAAAATGAACAATTATACGTTTATTATTATTTACAATGTCTGTTGCTGACTGCGTTGTTGTACGCCTCGTATGTTGGTCAGTTGGCGCTAACAAAAACCCTGGAACAAATAACGCGAGAATATCAACGGACACACTATCATTTAACAAGAAATAGAAATTCTTTAAACAGTCCGGCGAATTCCCCCGAACAAGGTAACATACTTTAATATGCAATATATAGTAAAAAGATACTAGATGACTCGTTGACAAAAATTTCATTGAATATCAGTTGAAAAATAATTCAACGTTTCTTGTTGTCGCTCTAACAAATAAAGATCGAGCATGTAGTTCGCTTCAATATTTTCTGAATATAAAGCTTATGCAAAAATAGAGGATTGCTCGTTATAAACATCTTTCGTTAATCTAACAAAAATGTTACTTTTGTTGCTTTTACACGTTTTTCTTGAATTTTATTTTATTATTTTAGGCATATAACATTTAAATACAAAACGCATCGATGATATATCAACTTCACTGTAGTAGAAAATTAATTTAATTGATTGTTGAAAGTCAGTACAAATTAAACTACTCCACTTCAATTGACTACCATATTATATTCTTTATTTCTATAAAAATATTGCCTTTTATCTAATAAATAAATTGATACCCCAAAAACATTATGCTGTCAGCGAAGAAATCATAATCCGGAAAAATGACTTCGAACAATCAATAGAACAGATTCCGAAAAAAATGTTAAACTGCAAGATTACAATAGCAAATATATCCTTTGAAAATTAATGCAAAATGCGATAATTTTAGTACGTGGCTTTAACTTATATCCCACCGAAAATCACGCGGTTGGAGTAGAATGGATTGCAAGAAATCCAGTACCAATTGCCTCAAAACGGAATGATGAAAACGGACATACAACTTACACCTGGCGTGTATACGAAGTAAATGAACTTCACGAAGAAGAATAATTATAAAGTGCGTATTTTAAACAAGGACTTATATTCAGTATTTACATTAATAACGTTAAACTATCCGCAGAATAATATTTTATTATTTACATGGACTGTGACTATTTAATTTACCTATAAAATTTGTAATTAGAAAATAATACTTCCGTATAGAAAGCATTTATTATAGTAAATGTACAAACTTATTTGTTGATAAGAAAATTTATTTGTAAATATAAAAGTTATGTTCATATCATGGATCCCTGCTTGTAGCTGGTTGATCAGATGTACTACGTTTATTTTGTTCTACTTTGTGCCTGGCCAAAAAGTTTTTAAACGACTCTACTTCTTTCGTCTCTTCTTCATCCTCTTCAACTTGGAACGGATTTTCTGTCCCTTCCTCGTCCTCGCTTGATTCATTTCCTGCATGCTTTAAATATATATCTGAAATTTCTCTTCCACTACTAATTGTTGTTACAAATGGTACAGTTTCCCCTTCAACATTTTGTGCTGCTTGCTCTAATTTTTCCTTTTCCGCCTTAGATCTCTCAGCATCTCGTTTAATTTTCACTCGTTCCCAGTTCAATTTATAATCCCTTGGAAAAGAACATTTTTTTTATAAATCTTATGTCCTTTCATGTGTGCATGTATACAATATTATAGTAACTTACTGTTCGTACTCCTGTACAGCATCATTAACAAGTTCTAAAAATTTAGTGATACCAGCACCTGTAGCAGCTGAAACACCACAACTTCGCAAATGGTTATAAAATTCATCAAGTGTTAGTGCCATACTACGTGTCAAATTACTAATGTAGCTTGTTTCTGCGTCCAAAGCATCTTGGAATGCTTCAAAGTCGTGCATCCAGTCTACTGCATAAGTGTGCTCCACAATGTCAATCTTAAAATATATGGTATGAAGTAATACATAGAATTTAATATTATATTAACTGTTTCTATATACTATACTTACCTTATTCATAGCAACGATAAATGGCAATTTAGTTTTATACAGTATAGAACATGCATACAGCATGTTAGACATGAACGTCACAGGATTAACACTTCTCACAGTATCTAGTACATATACCACAATTGTTGGAAATTGAGATGCTAAAGCTTCTGTTATAATTGTACCACTCGCAGACCATGTAAATACTTCTATTTGTCCTGGAGTATCCAAAATTATGTACTCGTGTTCTTTACTTGCTTTTTCAATAAGGTTTATCACTTGATCAAATTTTGTGGAAAATAAATTTAAAGCGGTAACAATGCCACCGTTCGGGCCTAAACAATACTGTTTCATCACTTCTTTGTAATTAACGGTATCTCTTATATCTACAACAACACGTACTTGATAAAACTTCATTTACACATACAGATGAAATGAAATTCAATTTATTCATATTTTGAATACCTATATTAGCAGGATAAGGAACTTCTTTACACGCTGGATCTAAATTTATAACATACGGTTTCCCTACATTGTATAATATTGAAACAAGTCGTTGAACAAACGTAGTTTTTCCAGAACCAGCCATCCCAAGAACAATGATACATGTTGGCTTTTTCTCTTTGGTAACTACCACTTCGCTTGTAGAATTACTTAAGGGAGTATTACTGTCTTCAGAAACTTTAGAATTATCCATTGATTCAGACATCTAAAAATCTGAAAATTAATTATAGAACACCATGAGAATAGATGGCGAATGATATTGTTTATTGCTGCATTTGTAAAATTTATACATATATTAGAATATACACGCTAAGTCATTATTGTTTATTATTATTATAATATAATATCTATTCAAATAAAATGGAAATACATTATATAGAAAGTACATACTAAATAGAATATATGTATGTTGAACCTTACCTAACATATGTAGTATACGAAATACAGAATTACACAATATTGCATAAATTATGTTTTTACAATTCCGTTGTAGTAAAACAAATAGAAATATTGGGACTGCTTTAAAATTTGTTTGGTATCGAATTAACATACAGAGAATAGTGAAAGAATCTAATACAAATTTAATAATAAGTTTGTTTGATATACCTGAAATGTTACAGAATACAACTACAATTTCTTGCAGAAATGATACATTCAATTTAATGTATCTTGATGAACTTGTGAAGAAACCTTGTCCAATAAAATATAAACACTACGATGTAAGTATTTACACTGTACACAATTCAGCAAGCATGAATGTACTCAACTTATTTACATAACCTCACTTTTTGAATTCCCGGCCCGGCTGTGATACAAATACATACAAAACATACGAGTCAGTGATGAAGGCGTCAGTAAAGCACAAAGTTGTGTCAAAATGGGGTACCTTGGTCACCCCGCTAAATTCGCAAAATTTGTTATTACATATTTGATTCTGAAATATGAATGAAACATCCTGTGTGTGTTGTATTCAAATTTAATATATATACAGGATGTCCCAAAATTCGTGTAACTCCTGGAAATGGGAGGTATACCTTGGGTCATTTGAAGCAACATTTTCCTTTACAAAAATGGCGTCCGCGGCTTTGTTTAGTAGTTATTAACGAAAAACACGGACCAATCAGAGCGCGACCTGGGCAGCCGCGCCGCGCCAGCAGCAGAGCGTTGGCGGTACGCCGTGACATCGCAACGAACAAGAGTTTCTCGATTATGTAAATGATCACCGATTTCAATGAGCTTTGGACACATTGTCAAGACCACGATTCTGAACAACATTTCCCTCTTGCAGTTTTTGTCTGCCGGCTGTAGTTTACGAAATATTGAAAAAACTTCGAATTGAAAATCGATCGATGTACAAATATCGTATCCGATTTCGATGAAATTTGGATACGTTGTCAAAACAACGATTCTGAACAACAATTCCCTCTTGCAGTTTTTGTCTGTCGGCTTTCGTTTACGAGATAATCGCGAAAAACATTACTTGTCAATTCATTACGGGTGTTCATGATAGCGGACACGGCCTGCTAATGTCTCCGAAACTAAAGCCGACCGTCAACCATTATCACAAAGGAAAAAATGTCGAAATGTGTGTCATCAAATGTGTCCCACTACATTCCCTACAAACTTAGGACGTAGGTACGTTCCTGGCGAAACTCGCGCATACGTGAAAAAAGCGCACAATATCCCATCTGATCTGATCCCATCACGGCCATCACTGCTGCGGCAGACGTGAGCAGACGGCAAACGTGCTCATCGCTGCTCTATTCCAATTCCACTCTATTCGCATTGGTATTGGTAGTGAACAACAGTGAACAGTCGTGCGTGTGTGATTATGATGCGTGCCTGACATTTGTAATTTGTCTGTATTACTTTTTCCTGATAATGTATTAAAATTCTTTTGCAATGTCGAAAGCTAAAATCTCCGCAGAATGGAGGAAGCGCGTAAAATCCGAATATATGCGTTTACGGCAAATGAAACGCTATAAACGGGCAGATGAAGTAAAGATAGCTTGGAATCAAAATCGTAAGGTTATGTCGGGTAAGTATGCTCCCTCAAAATTATATTTCATCCGACTTTATTTGCGAAATACAAGAGAATAGACTAATTCTCGCGTGAATAATATGTCCTACAAATATTAAAAATGTTAAGTTTGATGCTGGCAAAAGTTCGGTGAATTGCAAATAAATGGAAGTTGTTGCAAGTTGACAGATTGGCTTTGTTTACAGAATTTGGTAAATTTTAAGCGAAATAAATATGTATGATTTTTCACTACTGATTAAATAAATATGCAAACAAATTTATCATTTTATTCAATTCTGTTCAAAATAAAAACAGACACAGACCATTATCTATGACCACGAGTCAATCGATATACATTTAATGATCAAATCGTACAATTAGAATTGTCAACAGTGGAAGAAAAACGATGGACCGATGGAAAAGCAATGTGGTTAGCGATGCAAGACATTCCTCCATATGTTTCCTGTATGAAGAAGGCAGAAGTTAGTAGTTCCGACGGTGATGTGCAAACGTGTCCTGTTAAAATTATCAATGCTGTAACTCCCATACCAACCATGTATACCTGGGCACCTATACAACAAAACTTTATGGTAGAAGATGAGACAGTTTTACATAACATACCATACATGGGAGATGAAATTTTAGATCAAGATGGAACTTTTATCGAAGAATTAATAAAAAATTATGATGGAAAGGTTTGTGATCCGAGTTTTCTATGTTATGTACACTACCGTCCATAAGTATTTGGCTGAATCGAATCTAAAAGTTATATCAACATTATAACTTAAATTACTTTGATGTAAAATGAATATAAATGTATATGACTGACTTAAAAGCATTATAATGCATTACATGTTAACCCTTTGCACTCTGAATTATTTTTCAATTTTGTTGCCAACAATACCCTACTACTTCAAGTGCTGTATTTGACTGCTATTGTTTTAAACAATTTTGTTCACTAATTATATTAAATATAACTCTAAAACTAGACTGTAATTAATATTTGTGAAACTGTGGTCGAATACTTATGGACGGTAGTGTAGTTCCTTTATATTTTAATAAATGAAAGCATAAAACATAAATTACATGTTCCTTAAACTACAGGTTCATGGGGACAGAGAATCTGGTTTCATGGATGATTCCACATTCGTAGATTTGGTAAATGCATTGGCACAGTATGAAAAAGAGGATAAGGAGAGAGAAAAATCGAAAAAAGGCAAGGACACGGAAGATGATAAAGAGAGGAAAGATGGTGGTAATGTTAAAACCGAGGTTAAGTCTGATAAATTAGATGATGCTAAAACAGAAGGGAATCCGTTTCCGTCGATGCACATTTTCAATGTGAGCAGAACAATTGATTGGTGCTAATGGATGGTTAGTTTAATCTAGAACCAAGCTTTCATTCTTGTATTAATTTCAGGCAATATCTAGTATGTTTCCTGACAAAGGACGGCCAGAAGAATTAAAGGAAAAGTACATAGAGTTAACAGAAAGATCAGATCCAAATGTTCTACCACCAGAGTGTACTCCTAATATCGACGGTGTGAATGCAAAGAGTGTACCACGGGAACAAACAATGCATTCTTTTCACACTTTGTTTTGTAGGAGGTGTTTCAAATACGACTGTTTTCTTCATCGTGAGTACAATAATGATGATAAATCGTTTCAATTCTTTTCACAGTTAGTGGTTTAATTTACGTGCAAGAATCGTTTCAAGATGCAGCGTCACAGCGATACATGTAGAATTCGAATATAAAATCGAGCATTTGTTTGTTACAATAATTTATGATTCTTGATTTATCATAGCAGCCAGGGGAGTCTCGCCGCAAGGTAAAGAACAGTTCATACAAGAGACCATGTTTGAACGAATGCTTTCTTTTTTTTTTTGTGTGTGTCGTTTAGCACGACGACATCATCAGGGATTCATCTGCAATTGTGTCAGTTCGTCGCTCATTGTTCTGCCTACAAAGTTCTTGTGATCTCGCAGTGTTTATTGTGAAATATTACTCGACTAAACTTGGGTTGTGTTACTTTCAGGTCTTCAAGTCTGCCATCCGGGACCGAATCTGCAAAAACGAAAAGGGCCTGACCTGAAACCATTCTCTGAACCGTGCGGAACAGAATGTTATATGCATTTGGTAAAGATCGAGGGAATAATGTGCCCGATTGAAAATATTCGCCTGTAAATTTTCTTATTCCCTTTACTAGGAGGGAATGAAAGAGAAACTCGCGGCTCAAGCGGCTGACATCAAGGATGAGGAAAGCGATGAAAAACGCGGAGCTCCTAGAAAAGTACGGAAACAAGCGAGTGTTGATTCAGGAAACGAAGCGAGTAGTGAAGACAGCAACGATAGTAATAAGTATAGTCAAGGTGGTGGTTGCCAAGGTAAGATTGTATCCAACACACATTTTCTATTTTAAGATTGTTTCAATAAATGTTTCTTACTCGTCGAAAATAAAAAGTCTGAAATGAAATCTAACTATGTTACATAATAGAGCAGATCTTTTTTGTATGGAAATCATCAAGAGAGCTATAACATTTTACAGAATCATTTTTTGGAAGAAATATATGTACGGTTTTTAAGTTAGAATGCAAACAGTCTTAACGTTGAAAATTTTAAATTGTTGTAGTTGCGTGTACGTGCAAGATACAATTAACGTTATTTATGTCGTATTAGATTTTAAACAGAACGTAAATAAAGAAACAAAGCCAGAGGAGTCAGTGGAGGATCAGGCTCAACCGGAGAATCAGGTGCCGTTTACGCTTCTTGGCCTTAATAAACGTGTCAAAACGGAAAACGAGCTATCGTGGACCGGTTCAGAGCAAAGTTTGTTCCGAGCTCTTCATAAAGCATTTCCTGGCAATCCGTGCGCATTAGCGCAGATAATGTTGACGAAAACTTGTCAGGAAGTGTATAGATTCGCGCAGAAAGAAGCCTCGGACATTCCAGCTATCGAGAACTTGAAAGACTTTACACCTCCACGAAAGAAGAAGAAGAAGCATCGACTTTGGTCAATGCACTGCAGAAAAATACAGCTGAAAAAGGACTCAGGTAAGGCTGAACTTACACAAATTATAATAAATAATTAATTTCGCTTAGCGTGGATCTTATTTAATAACGTGTACATGTCTTTCTCTTAAAAGGTGCTAATCACGTGCATAATTTTGCACCATGCGATCATCCTGGAAGGCAATGCGACAATTCCTGTCCGTGTATACAGGCGCAGAATTTCTGTGAAAAGTTTTGCCAGTGTAGCAGCGAATGCCAAAACCGGTTTCCAGGATGCAGGTGCAAAGCTCAATGTAACACAAAGCAATGCCCTTGTTATCTAGCCGTAAGAGAATGCGATCCAGACCTTTGTCAGACTTGCGGCGCGGATCAATTTCATATTACCAAGATATCGTGCAAGAATGTCAGCGTTCAACGCGGTCTTCGTACGTGGCAAATATTTTTAGTCGGGCATTGATCAGTTTCGTACGCAGTGTCACTGAACAAATTTGGATAACGGATAAAATCATTTGCAGATAAGCATCTTTTGATGGCGCCGTCCGATGTTGCGGGTTGGGGAATATTTCTTAAAGAGTCTGCAGCTAAAAACGAATTTATCTCTGAATATTGTGGCGAGATTATCAGTCAAGACGAAGCCGACAGAAGGGGAAAAGTGTACGATAAATACATGTGTAGTTTCTTGTTTAATTTAAATAATGGTAAGAGAAGTAAATCGTATTGTCATCTATTGCTCTTAGTCTATTACTACATATAATGAGCTTTGAATCTCTGATTCGTAGACTTTGTTGTGGATGCAACGAGAAAAGGAAACAAGATACGATTCGCCAATCATTCGATAAATCCTAATTGCTACGCGAAGGTGATGATGGTGAACGGTGACCATAGAATAGGTATTTTCGCCAAGAGGGCTATTCAACCTGGCGAGGAACTGTTTTTCGATTACAGGTAAAGCTTGAAGTTGATTAACATTATTACTAGGGCTGTAATTTTTCCGAATCTTCGAAGTTTTCGAAGGAACGAAGGGACCTTCGAAGTCTTCGAAATTTCTAAATTTCGAAGTTTCAAAGCAATACCGTGACACGAAATTAAAAACTTTAATTCTCATCGCCTTCGAATTACCAGAAAGCTAACCTTCGAAATCTTCGACCTTCGAAGGAAAGTTACAGCCCTAATTATTACTAGACTGCGGATATTTGTGCAAAATAAAAATTGTCTGTATTAACTGTAAGAGACAGAAGTTATAGACATTCACCTTTGCTATGAGTAATCGTGATCAGATGAAAATGATACAACAGCATTTTTAAATTCTTATTTTTCTATTTTGCGTATTTGGTCTTTTCATTTTGATCATAAACGCATAAAATCCACAGTCTAATTAATAAATATCATTGTCCTCCCAGTGTGTTACGTACTACGATTTTTTACGTTCTCTTACAGATATGGACCAACCGAACAATTGAAGTTCGTCGGTATCGAACGAGAAATGGAGTTTCTGTAATTTTTTATACTTGTTAGAATTAATCACAAATCGCTGTAAAAAGATTGTTATTAATTGAAAAAGAAAAAGAAACTTGACTAGTTTCCACGATGGGTACCTGACACCACGAAATCATTGGATAATTTTGCGTTCCGCGGTATTTAAGATTCAAATAATATCAAATAAACTTGAGTTCAAGTTAGAAACAGTCTCGACATTTCAGTGATATATCGGTCAATAAAATATATTTTAAAATGTGTTCAAAGATTTATTGTTACTTCTATTCCAGAACAAACCGCGAGAGAAAGTGGGTCCTGATATAATCCATGAAAAGTAAAACGAATCGTCTTGTTTAAGTTGGTTTGCTTCAGAAATCGCGGTGAATAGGATCGTATCGCATTTATAGAATGTAGTAATACTAACGAATGAAAGAAAAATAAGCAGTATGACTAGTATAGTACGAGTATATACGCGTCGTATAGTCTGTACGAACAGAGATGATATCCTCTCTGGTACGAAGATGAAACTAGCTAGCGAGGAAGTTACACGGAATGGATTATAGGAAAGCTTTCCGATAAACTTGGCTCGTAATTCGGCCACCAGTTGCAAGTTTCTCAGCCGCAAAAACGGTTGGGATGTACGTTTTCCTCGTACGTAAATCTTTCTCGTTAACTAAACTGAAGTAGTTTTTTCTGGTAAAAGAAACGAATCGCGGGCTTTATAGTGGATCGAGTGAACATCGAACTAAAGAATATCAAGTATCTACCGAGCATAACCGACGATCGCATAAAAGGATTTAGACACGTGAACTTTCGTAAAAGGTGGTGATTAGATGAGTGACCGCACGCGTAGGATTTGAAATAATACGACTTCGTTTGACTCACGTCTGCGTTTTAAAATCTCGTTGAGCCGATTCGTTCGATCTACGCGCGTAGGAGTATACACGGTTTGAAATAGCGCGTTGTCATAATGTGAAAAGCGGAAAGGTCCGATTGATTTATTCGATCACGAATAAAAATCGAAGGTGTTGGATCGAGGAGATGAAGGGAAGGACAGAGGAGGATGTTGCCAGCAGCATGGTAAAAGAAGGTAAAACATCGAACAGAGAAAAATAAAGGAACCACGGGAACGTTGATCGTTGCTTCGCGTTCGACCGCGTTAATCGTGAAATACGTACCTATTAAACAATCGGAAACGGTGGTAATTGTTGCTAGAATATGTATGCACTCGAGTTAACGCGCGGCTGAACTTGAACTGGAATTAATGGCAATTAAGGCTGACCCGTACGCAAATACGATGATCTCCTCGTTGGCCGATGTCTGTGAACGCGGAATCAAAATTACCCACCGACCCGACGCTACAGTCGCCGGCCAGCGGAAATCATATTCGTGCATGACTAATTGCGAGCAGCATGCGGTATAGGTGAAAAGGGAAATGAAAATCTGACGGCATAGATCGAAAATAATTCTTGGTGGTGGGCCAACCAACTGAAATTAAGGGAACGCACGGAGAATCGTGGCCGCGGTCGCGGTCGCGGTCGTGTAACACGTTGCCCATTTACCGCTGGGTCCGTTTCCTCATAAACACCAACTCGTGTCCTTTTTTGGGCGCATTTCAAGTGTTCCTCCCCTTGCCACTTGTTCCATCGCGTCCGTATGCTTCTAGCACTTTGATTTGCTTGACATCTGATTAACACCGTTTTCTTTTGGTGGCGGTCTTCTTCGTGTTGCAATTGGAGGTGTGCGAGAACCTAAAAATGTCGGGTATCCAATGGTAGGATTCTCACGAACCCTGAACATTTTCAGTTCCCCTGCATGTTGCTCTATGTTTTAAGTAATAAATATTTAAATGTTATTGGCGCGCTGGTACGATCATTCTTGACAATAGTTAAGGTATTTTGCAAATTTACATAAAATATTTCGACGTTTCGATCCACCATTTGGATCATTTTCAAGAAACTTATTTCATTGTAATTGCGTCTGTAAGAATTCGTTTCTAATTAATACATGGTTGTTCGACCAAATGCAGAAAAAGGAAATAATACCTTAAAAACCCAATCAGCAGAGAAAGAAAAAAGAAGAATATAAACAATTATAATTGTATGAATACTCACTTGCTTAACCCAAATTATAGTTATTAGTTTAAATTCTTTAGAAAAGTTTCTTGAAAATGATCCAAATGGTGGATCGAAACGTCGAAATATTTTATGTAAATTTGCAAAATAGCTTAACTATTGTGAAGAATGATCGTACCAGCGCGCCAAAAACATTCAAATATTTATAAATAACTGTCGATCGAAAGAAAGGAAAAGTTTTAAGTAAAGTTTGACTTTCTTTATGCAACATTCGACGCTGCAAGCATCATACGTATGCAACGTCGGTAACGATTTTATTAATGGTACCGTGACTTTACAAGCGTTAGGATATAATTTATTGACGAAGAGCTGAACCAAGTCTGTTCTGTTTCACGAGAAGACAAGGGATCGCATTTCTGTTTCGAACGACTCGTTTATCTTTGCAACAGTTTAACGTCCCTCCAACGATGGTGTCCGTGTTTATTTTTATCCAAAGTATCAAAATCATCATCTAATTATTCAATTTTTAAACGGATAGCTGCTCCAACCGGAACAACATATTGTCTACCTATAGGTAGATTATCGCGTAGACTAGATTTTTATTAAAAAAATTTATTGATTGTAGAAAGCAGGAATTATATAAAGACGTACCTATTTCTTCGTTTGATAATTTTAATGAATATTCCTATAAATTCTTCATTTTTTTCCATAAATGCATACAATCCGCAGTTTACTAATGCGTATACGAGAAATATCGTGAAAAGTATGTTTTAGAAAATTAATGAACAATTACGAATGGGTCTAACAAGTTAATTATGTACAGTCTTAAAAGCAGTCCGCCGTCAGAGGTTTAATGTCACTCAAGAGTTCCTGATTTGAAACTGGAAACTTTCCCAACAAATGAAACACGGGATAAAGAGTGTGCGGGATAGAGATTGTTTGTCTTTCTTACTAGTTCAGTGTGATTTCTGCAATCGCATACTTCATTTGGAACGCATCCTGCTATTAATAAGGGAACGCGATATGGTTGCTGCTCTTGTCATCGCCGCCGACACCGCTACCGCCATTCTAATGTGCATTGATCGACGCACCCCTGCGACACTCCCTATTTTTTTTAATGGAATGAGAATTTGTTATCAATGATAACACATCTAGAGACGAATAAAAATCAATCGAGCGAGCTCCGTTCGTCTTATACAGTGGCTCCAAAAAGTATTTTTCCATAAAATGTCCGATTCTCGAGGAATTGACGATATTTAACCTGTTTCAAGACCGGAAAAAAATCGTACAGCAATAGACTTAGACTCGTTTTGAAGTTTAAAGATTTTACTTGCACACCATTGTTCATTTTCTCCTAAAATATTGTTACATGATTTAGCAGATGAAAAACTGAAGACCCATTTTTCCTTAAAAAATACCAGATTGAAACCTCTGTAGAAACATTAAAAAATGTTTCTTCGTGATCTAGTCGTCCACAGATTTGAAGATTGAAGCTTCCTCTTTACAATGACATCTTGAAAATTGATGTACGATGAAATTTGGATGATTAACAACCTCATATTTTCGCCTCTGTTAAGTTTCACTCAATTTTCTATTTACAATACCAAAGAAGCATTTGCACCTTCTTTTTTCGAAGAAACGAAAGCGAAAGAGAAAAAGGAAGAACTAGATTGTCCTTTATCTTCAGTAATTTCCTGAAGGAGACAGGAAATTTATATTTACTGTATGCCTTCATTTGCATTAATGCTTGAATATTGATACCCTAAGAACACAATTTTGTTTGAATTTAAAACGAAGTGGACAAGGCTCATATTCAGTATTCAGTAGATTCTGTTTCAAATCTTCATCGCGCGAGTCTGATTCGTTCAGTAGTCCTCCTACTCGTCCAGTACTCCTAACCGCTATGAACCAGCTCCAGTTGTTCTAGACAGAAATGCTTTTAAAACAGCAATAACCCTTTAAAAAGAAATACAGTTAAACACGCTATTCTTTCGGTGTTCGATATTGGTTTTTAGAAAAATCGAAGACGTCTGCTGGGAATGAAATGGATGTCGAGGAATTGGAACAGCTTCGGGACAAGTACGAAGGGAAGTTGACGGCGTCTCTTTACACCGGCACTCTGCTTGTTGCTCTGGTCGGTTCGATTTTAGCCGTGACAGTCGTTTGCGCAGCGAACTATCGGGTAAATCCAACTCGTTTCAATTGTTCTTAATGTTGTTTCCTTCGTCGATGTGCGAGACTCGTTTCTCCAGGATTGCAAGGGTGCGGGACGCGCGTTCTAATTTCGGATAATACAAAAACCAAGTCAGTCAAGCCGTCTCGAGCAGAAATCGTGTACAGCATGGAGAGCAGATGACGGGCATTATGCTGTCAGAACGACGCACTGTGGTCTGAAAGTCAGTTCTAGCGCGAATTAATTATTATGCAAGGAAAAAATTGACATTTTGTATAAAAATTACTTTCAAATATTTGAGTAAAGTAAATAAAACATAATTTACAATACTGACTACTTGTTTATTAATATAATAATTAAGTGTTACAAATATAGTATAGAAGATTATGATTCACTGTCGGAGTCATTCCTTTCGGTAAAAATAGCCTCTAGTAAAACACAAACGCAATCCTTTCGTTTCAAATCCTTCAATTTGAACGATTCTTCGAACAATTCTAAGCGGGTGATCGTAGATACGTTTACTAAAATATTAAAATAAAATGATAATGGGATTGCGAGGGGTCGCGGGCGTTCGCGTTTTCTGTTTGCCGTTAATGGAGATGAAGTAAGCTTTCAAATTCTTTGCGATGTCCTCATCGTTTCGTTCCATATTTTCTCTAAATTTTTTTCGTATGATATAGAGCATCTCTTTCCAATAAGAAATCATATATTTTTTTAGTAATAACTAATAATAATGTATTTACAAAATAATACTAAACGATACATGACAGATTAAAAAAAATGTTGCATATCTGTTAAAGGATATCTTTTTTTCCCAAAACTTCCTAGGCTCTAACAGAGAGGAATATTTGCGGTAAAACTTCCTTTAAATAACCGTACAAGAATCATTTCCAACATCGTCCGACTATGGACGATAAGCGCTGAGAACATTCAACGTTTATTATTAATAACATTACACTCGATATTCAAAGACATTTAATTAATGCAAATTACGCCTGATAAACGTAAAATTAGGACTTTTGAGGGCGATAGCACCCCAGATCGATCTTTGGTCTAGCGTTTTTGACTATTGAAAAACCCCATTTTTGAATTTATCGGGAAATGGGAAAGCGCATCCCTTGGCAATTCTGGAAACGAGCCTACCGCCCTAAACGCGTCCACGATGAATAAACTCATATAAAATACACCTTAAGCCTTAGAGTGAATTTACATTTTCCATTTTGGATGTACATTCCGGCCGAATCATCCACAATTATGGTTGCCATTTATAAAATCGCTAACCCGGGATGAAATCCGTATTTCTAGAGGGTGTTCCAAAATGGTACAAATGTAGAGGAGGCAATTTACAACACACAACAATAAATTTGACCTTGTCATTTTTCAAATAGATCTCCACCGCTCGAAAGGCACAGAATCGACTAGCTATGACAGTCTTTACACATCATTTTGGTACACCCTGTACACATCAGGTCGTGTTAAAACACAAATGTGTTTGAAAGTGTTTCATTTGTCCAGTTTCATACTTAAAAAGAAACCTACCGACCATCAAGAATGGCTAACATGTACAGTATTATAAAAATAACAAGATTTTTATTTATATCTTGTGCAATTTTTACTATAATATATACCGGAATCAAGAAATATATTTAATAAATTCCCATGAAAACACCTTTCCAATAATTGTCAAAAGAATCTAAAATGGGTTATTTGACCCCTCGTGGTAGGTTTAATGTTAATGACCTGGTACAAGTACATCCAAAGTGAAGAAATGTAAATTCGCCTTTACTGATGAAAGAAGAGGATGAAAATGATAATGTTACACGATCTGCAATAGATCGCTTCTCCTTAAGAGTTTCCATCAGCAAAGAAAATTATTTGTTGCGAGATAGAAGAGAATCCTCCAGCAGATAGTTTCTGTTTACAGGATCTATCCGGAGTGATCGTTCCTGCAACGAGCTTAACGATAATGATCTTCACCTCGTTGAGTTTATTATTGCTGACACAGCTGCCGTCTACGTTAACATCGGCTAGAACTAGATTTCTCATAGGATTTGCGGCTTCCGTGATTCTTGGGATCGGAATTTTGAGCCTTGAAAGTTCTGTACCTCTGTTCATCATGATCCTTGCGATGATCGCTGTTGTGCCAAGAGGGTCTCGACAGATACCAACTATCCTCGCTATCATCTTTATTATTGTTCACGTGATCAGAAGTCTCCTATTTTTCGACTATTCGAGCCACTTCGGCCGTGCAGACAATGACGTAAACGAGGTACCTATGTCTCCTCCATTGATCCGTCTTTCTCCTAGTCGGGATAATTTGTTTGTTGCTTGCTCGGTCGTTTAGACGTGCGGGGAGATCGTGTTCCTGATTGCGGCAGTTCTAGCGGGCTCTTACTATAGTATATTAACCGCAAAAGCTCATAGTAGAACCTTCTCCGGGACGAAAACAGTGATCGAGTCCCGAATCAAGCTGGAATGCGAAAGGGAACAACAAGAACAATTATTGCTCAGCGTTATTCCAGCTTACATCGCAGCTGAGGTGAGCTCTTTCAAAATGCTTGCTTTATAGGGTATCGGGTATTCTCAAATTCTCAAAATTATTCTTTTCGGTCACCTCGATGATTCCTCGTTTTTTCAGGATTGAGAGGGTGTGGGATGTGCGTTCACATTTCTCGATAATGCAAAACTTGAGATTTTTCAGTAGTCAAGAACGATAGATAATAACAATAATAACAAATCCTATAAATTTTTTCTCTTGGGAGCATCGCGGCATTATCTCCTACTAAATTTCATCGCGATCGGTACATTCTTCGCAGAGAAACACCAACTAATTTTTTTTTTTGCTATGACAATAGTTATTATTAACAATAACAAATTTTATAAATTTTTTCTTTTGGGAGCATCGTGGCATTATCTCCTACTAAATTTCATCGCGATCGGTACATTCTTCGCAGAGAAACACCAACTAATTTTTTTTTTGCTATAACAATAGTTATTAACAATGACAAATTCTATAAATTTGTGCAAGTGGGAATAATATCAAGAATAATATCTTCGCCCGAGAGCATGAGTTGTCACCAGGTACGGCGAGATACATCACGGCATTGGTGGCAACTCCTGTCGGGCGAAGATATTTTGCTTTCGGGTTCGAGAAAAACGTCGACTTGTTAACTTCAAAGGGTTGGAGTTGGGTTAGTCTCAAGATAAAAGTCTGCTCTATCGCGTGATCTAGTTCGATTTTTCGCTGTAACCTTATTTTGTAAGATAACCGGAAACATATCCTCACAAATTGGTGTAAAAAGGTTGTCTCTCCATCTTTAACGATTGTTTAAACGTGTTTAAGGATTCATAATGTATCAATATTGGATATCACTGTATTCGTGAAAGTCTACCGAATATATTTCTGCAAAGAACAGTGTAATATCTTGTATAATAACATGACAATATTTGTTTAAAATTGAAAAATATATTTTCTTATTCAAATTAAGTTTCTTAAAAACTGTACGTCTAGGGGAAAATTGAGGACAGATTCGGATTCAGCGCAAAATACTCTATAGGAATCATCCAACTGCAATTGTTTAACAAATTTGGTGTTGGACAGTGTAAATCGAATCGGAAACTTTTTTCCAGCACTTGTATCAATCGGAAACTTTTTCCCAGTAACAATTTGTTTATTTATTCGTTTCTTTGCCATAATAAATTTAAGCTTATGTTATTTTGTTATTTTTCATTCTTCAATAAGTCCCTTTTTCATTTCCCATCAGTTTTAACTCCATAAAGTAATAATTTATACTTCTAAACTGTGAATGTTTTCTCGAAAATCGGTATCAATGGCTCCGATCGGAAACATTGTGCCACGGGGTGTATTATCAAGAAACAGGTGGTTCGAAACCCACAGTAATAAACAGTAGGTCCCGCTGAAAATTAGGCTGAAATAGGCAAATTAGGCGATTGGGTGGAAAGAAGGGGAGAATGGTAAATGAATTTGAAACCCTGAGGGGACCAAATATCATATACGTACGTATTTATCGAGAAAATTGAACGCGTATCCGACACCCTCCTTAAGGAGCTGCATAAGTGTTGGATCGTTAAAATCAGAAAATCGATCAAAGTATCATTTTAAAAAACAACACTTATCCTTCGTATTTCGGAGAACTGTTAGATCGGTACTCTTGAGATATCATTTGATATGTATTTGTTACACCCATAAAAGACACCCGGTACACTTTGTACTCGATTGAGAAACGATGGATTTAAAATGTATACTTGATTCTGAGACAGGTAAAGAGAAGTATCATGTTGAAAATGGCCGACGCTTGTCAAGAAGCGAGCAAGCACCAACAAACCAGATTTCACGAAATGTACGTGCAAAGGCATAACAACGTTAGGTAAGCCGATAATTCTAGCACGTTGAAAGTGTGTACGATGGAAGGAGTACGTTTCAAGCGCTCTGTACACACATTATAATAACAACCGAACGATCTTGTTTCAATTGGCGCGCGAATTAGTATTCTGTACGCGGACATTGTGAATTTCACGCCCCTTTCGGAACAATTGTCTGCTTCGGAACTGGTGCGAACCCTGAACGAACTGTTTGGAAGATTCGATCAAATTGCACAGGTAAAGAAAACAGTGGTTCTGCATCTGTCTCGTCTACAGGGTCGTCGAGGTAAATCCGGAAAGCTCATTGTTAGGAGAAAAACGGGTCGAATTTCAGGAAAATGTCACTATAGTTTTTTGCCAGTTAGTACACAATGGTTAAAGCAGGCCTTCCCCTTCTACGACTCTATTCCCCCACGTTTCTGTCACGATCCTAACTGAAACACAATTTCGAATAACGTCATTTTGCATTCAGAAAATTTCTATTTGATGGTACCGTAGATCAGGACTAGAGCTGTGACTTATGAGGTACCCGGGTTACCCGTGAGATACTCGTGTAAACAGAAATTACTCGGGTAAACAGCATTACCCGGATACCCGGGTATTCGTGTAAACAAAAATTACCCGGGTACCCGGGTATCTCATGAATACACTGCGGATCTTTATGCAAAATAAAAATCGTATGCATCAATAGGAAAAAGCAGACGAATTTTAATAAATTTAAATTAATATATCAACGTTTTCCTTTAATTTCGTTATTGTTTTAAATTGCACAAAATCATTTATGACTTATGTCTTATGAGATACCCGGGTACCTGGATACTCGGGTACCCGGGTACCTCATATACCCGGGTAAAAGTCCGAGCTCTCATCAGGACTGGGCTAGAGTCGCCGACTTGCGTCCCCACTCTACTTTCCCCCTCTACGACGCTATTCCCCTACTCTTGGCGGCGAACATGCCTACACTTCACAATGTGTCCTCGTGTCAAAATGTCACGTGACTAATCCGCTACTGACAGAGACTTTTTCCCCTCAATTCAAGTCAATTCCCCTGATCTGGTGACACTGGGCTTGGGCAACTATCCCTACTCCTGTGGGTCCTCCTAACGAAACTCCTTTGGACTGTCCGAAGAAATTCCGGATCTATCTCAACGACCCTGTATATCTGTATAGGGTAAATGTACCTATTACTGAGGTATTTTTTCCCAATGAGATTCAACTATGTAAAAACTATTTTACCCTGAATAATTCTGTATTCGTATTTGGAAAAACATTCTTCATGAAAGGTATTCTTCATAAAATAAGAACATTTTTTTCCTGTCCTGATCACCAAAGGACTGTTGTTCGCATGATTGTACATTCTTTATATTGAATAGGGGAAAGTTTATTATTATTTAAAGAAACATCTCCTGCTTTCTGAATATTACTGAGGTATTTTTTCCCAATGAGATTCAACTATTTAAAAATTATGTAAAAACTATTTTACCCTGAATAATTCTGTATTCTTATTTGGAAAAACATTCTTCATCAAAGGTATTCTTCATAAAATAAGAACATTTTTTTACTATCCTAAAAAATCGAATAGGGGAAAGTTTATTATTATTTAAAAAAACATCATTTAATCAATTAAGGATAAAAACGTGGTAAAATGAAGCACGATCGAAGCATGATACCGCAGTAATGGTACAGTTACCCTGTCTGTATAACTCGTTTGATTGAATGAATTACCTTGCACAGCGCGTTTATCGCGCCGACCGGAACTTCCACAGGGACCCGTAAATATTCAGCATGCATTTTTAGGATAATCAATGCATGAGAATCAAGATCCTGGGTGACTGTTACTACTGCGTTTCAGGACTGCCGGTTTCGCGGCCGAATCACGCGTACAACTGCGTAAACATGGGACTTGAAATGATAGAGGCGATCAGGTGAGAGTGACTCGACGGAACGAGCTTCCGTGTTAGTTGGTTTCGGTGTTCCACGAATATGTTTGCACGTTAGGTTTATACGGCAAGCGACGGGGTTCCAAGTGGATATGAGAATCGGCATACACACCGGAAACGTTTTATGCGGTGTGCTCGGCCTACGTAAATGGCAGTTCGATGTTTGGAGCGACGACGTTACTCTGGCGAATCGCATGGAGAGCGGCGGTTTACCCGGGTATAATTAGAATTCTATATTTCCAGCAAAATGTACCGTCACCGTATCGTTATCGCTCCCCAAGCTTCTCTAACTGTTCCTCGCGTTTCTTTCACCGCAGGCGGGTACATATAACCAAAGCCACCCTATTACAACTTGGTAACCGTTTCGAGGTTGAACCAGGCGACGGAGGGTCTCGAGAAAGTTATCTTGCTAGCCACAACATCGAAACTTTCTTGATAATCCCGCCGAAGGTGAGCCGATCATTTTACCTTGTATCATGTCGTATGATAAAAGTTTTCGACTCCGAATTTCAGTATAAAATTCTCAGGTCTAAACTTTTTAATTCAAACAGCAGAAGGAGTTCATCAAGTATCCGACACATAGGGTAGTTTTTTTTCAAGGGTAGTCTACAATTACAATTTAAAGATTACGATTAAACAAACGTTTTGAGAGAAAATATTAATCAGTAGACTCCGGATGTTTATGCAAATGCATATTTTTATAGAAAACAAATATATCAAATACAAAAATGAAACAAATCACTCATTGTACCAGACTAAATGACCTCAAAAACCATGTAAATGAACTATTCAGGAAACATGTAACTGATAATTACGATTAAACAAACGTTTCCAGCAAATATTAATCAGCAGATTCCGGATGTTTATGCAAATGCATATTTTTATAGAAAACAAATATGTATATCAAATACAAAAATGAAACAAATCACTCATTATACCAGACTAAATGACCTCAAAAACCATATAAATGAAATATTTAGGAAACATGTAACTGATAATATTAAAAGAATTTATGCACAAAAGTACCATAACGAAGGAGCGGATTTTGAGTGGCAAAACTTTCCAAGTCCAATAGATCATCAAATTTAAACGTCAATTTCTAGAACCAGAATTGGGCACTCAGAAGTAACCCATTCATTTTTGTTAAGTAAAAAAGAAAACATGATCTGCGATATATGTAAAGTACCAGTTAATATAAATCACCTTATACTGGAATGCAAAAAATATGAAAATGAAAGGAAAAATGCTAAACTGCCTAGATCTTTACCCATTCTGTTAGGTTCTGAGAAACACATTGACGGTCTTGCCCAATATATCAAAGACACTAAGATGTACAAAATATTGTAAGAAAATGTACCGTGTTGCTAATGACCTTTGATGTTAAAGAAACATTAAATAAACAAATAAATTAAAAAATAGAGCAACAGGACCTGCGCAGAAATATGTTTTATGATTAGAGAGTTCTGAAAATATATTTTGTATTTTGCACTTTTCGATTAGTGCATATGTTTTTAAATGTAAAATATAAAAACATATGCAATAACTTATTGCACAACTAGGCGAACTTGCACAAAGTTTAATATTTATAATGTTCATTTAAGCACTTTGCCGGCAACAATAGAGCAATTGGAAACAGTGGGTTTGCCGTTATATGTTTCTATGAGAATGTACATGAATTACAGTAATCGTTTAGAAAACATACCCGGTGATTGTGAAGAAAAAAATAAGAAAAAAGTGATTACTGTTGTATGGAAAAAATTTGGATTAACGAAATTAATACAAATTTTACATATTTAAATTATCGTAAAATGTCTTGTTAATGTTGTATATTTTCCTGCATATTTTTCGTGCATAACTCGCATATGTTTCTTACATATTTATGCATAATTATCCGGAGTCTATTAATCAGTTTTCCATGGTTTATAAGTTGCACCATTAGGAATTTGAAAAAGTGTTTCATTCCAAGGTGTGACCTTGACTTTTTGAAATGACACTGCGTATGTTTGACTGAATTTGAATGAATTGAGTTAACCTTGAACTAAAAGATTAATATTGAATAACAACTCTTGGTATGTATAACAAAGCTATCATCTCTTTCA
This sequence comes from Lasioglossum zephyrum, assembly GCA_028455615.1. Classification (NCBI taxonomy): domain Eukaryota; kingdom Metazoa; phylum Arthropoda; class Insecta; order Hymenoptera; family Halictidae; genus Lasioglossum; species Lasioglossum zephyrum. Next base: position 21,059,829 of record CM052321.1, on the reverse strand, counting down.
CGCCTTCAAAGAAAGGATCTTTCTTAACAAAACTTTCTATGTTTCAATACTCTCCGGTCTCCCCTAATCGGTAACAAATAAAACGTCGATGAAGAGTGCAAAATTCGCGCAATGATTTTTTCGTTTCTGTTAGAAAAGCAGTGGAGAGAATTGCATGGGTGGTAACAATGCAGGAGAACAAGGGAGCAGCCTTACTGCAAGGATGCCGTCCAGGTAAATCTTGTGTAACGTACAGGGTGGCGCAAAATGACCTTTATTTTTTTATTTCAATATTCTTTCAATTTTTTGTTTCAAAATGTTGTAAACAACATTTCTAGAATTTAATATGGAAAGATACACAACAGAACAACAAACAAAAATCAACGAATTTTAGTGCCTGTTCTGTTGTTCTGTCGTATATCTTTCCATATTAAATTCTAGAAATCGTGTTTACAACAATCTGAAACAAAAAATTGAAAGGATGTTGAAATAAAAAAAGTTATATAATATTGAAACCATAAAGATCATTTTGCACCACGCTGTAAAAGAGATGAAGAAAAATTGTATACATAGGGTGTACCAGTATTGGTGGTATAACCATGAAGAGGTTGATTCAACATGAGAAAATAAGTCGATAATATGGAATGATTTTTTTCCATTTCAATTTTTGTATTCGAGAAAATGCGCGTGTTAAGTTTAACGCGTCTGTTCATGACTCACTGATTCTACTTCCTGCGAATACTAGAGCACGCGAACCTGGCGGATTTTTAGACTCATTTTTCTCGAAAATCAAGTGTCGAATAAACATAATTATATTATTACTAGTTACACATTGTATAATTATTATCGTGAAGGGTTAATGTACAATGAGTTTCCGTAATTACACTGAATTTGTTCTATTAAATATTTTTTCTCGGAGATATACATGTATCAGAAATAATTATGAGAAGTATATATACTTTTAAAAATGATACGTTCCATCGAGCAAGAAATTCTTGCTTTAATTTGCTAGTATTAGCGGTCGTAATGGAGGTAACATTTCGTACAGAGCTTGCTAATGGACTCATCACTTAGGGTACCTGTATACCAAACCCTTATAATTAAACGTAACGACATTGGGTGAACAGTTAGTGCAGCATATACATGTCGTACGCATATTGTCACTGAAATGCTTTTATGGTTCAATCATTTAGATATTAAAGAAAAGAAAAACAACAACAAATGAAACGTTGTTGAAATATTCGGTGATTTAGCAAGTGTGAAAAAAGTATAAATTCCGCGCTCGTTGTTCTAGTATAAAATAAATCAGAATGTAAAATGAACTATAAAATAAGTTATATTAACTAATGAAATAAGTGGAACACTTTTTTCTGCGTTCTCAAATAGATCAAGACCGAGTAGCAAAATGACGAAGTACGTGGAATGTTGGGGCGCGGACAAACCGTTTGCCAATATTGCAGAAGCTACTCTTGCAAAAAATATTGGTCTAACGGTGAGTAATAAATTCGGCATCTTGGTAATTATTTACTTTTAGGGCCTCCTCACCGATTTTGATGACCTTTAAATATGTTATCAAGGTCATCATTCTGAACAAAGTAAATAATTACCGGCATCTTTTCTCTAATTCTCGAAGGGAAAATTGTTGAATGAATTTCTATCTGAGATACAGATCACGCGATGAATATTTCTTCTTTTTATTTCAGAGTATCGCGATGATCGAATCGAATCTTTTGGCGAACAACAATTCCAGTTGTTTCGTCGACGTAAAGTGAGTTGCTCTTCTTTCTGTAATTTTCGTTAATATAAAGATGCTATCTCATCGACGCTATACGTTTACGTGCGTGCGAACGCGACAGACGGTGGTGTAGCGGAAATGGTACCGACGGTATGTCTCCCTTTACCTATCAATTCAACGACCAAGCTGAAGAAATTCGGTTCCGTGAACAAACCGACGAGCAATATGCGTACTACTTGCCCGCCTCCATTGCCATTTACACGTTGATTTTCATCATTCAAATCACCTATTTGCCCAAGTAAGTGAACCATATAGTCTCTGGTACTTCAACCCTTCTCACTCGGAGCTATTTTAACTCTATGATTTTTAAAATTTGAAAAACTACTAAATATAAGTAAAAAAAACCAGTACACAATTCTAAATATTAGTTTAAGACAATAAAATGTAAAGAATTAATTAAAAAAATGATTAGAAAAAATATATTTATTGCGATTGTTATCAGTGTGTAGGAATATTTTTTAATAAATTTTAGTGGAAAGATATCTTTTACTGTACAAAGGTTTTAGTTAAATGTCAAACGAAAGTGGAAACGAAATATCTCGTTTAACATTATCTTCTGATCGTTATTTCGCGGCTATAAACGTTCTGCAATCAATATTTTTCTGTGTAATGGGTCCACTTAGAATTTCCTTTTGTTTCGAATATAATTATATAGAATTAGCACGTCCTCATCGTCACTCAACATTCTCGTAATCTGAATCAGTAATTAACTAATCTCGTAATTCTCGTAGGCGTATCTGAAGCGATGCATCGTGGACAGAGGGCTTTACTCTTGAACCATGAAATATATCGGGATGAAATTTGCACTATAATTCATTAAAAACTGATTCTTATTTACTAATGTAATTGTCGTAACAAATCTATATTTTCTGCTCGAATTTCCGATCCGAAACTTTTCTTTATGGTATTAATGAAGAATTAAGAATTCTTTAAAGAATAATTAAGAATTAATTAATTCTTTATGCTATATCTATCTTAAATAGATAAAAGTATCCGGGTTCTTGATTTTATAGCCAGCAACCTTGCCTGGGATCTATTTCATCTAAGAGTGTCAAAATCATAATTTTCTCATTCAATTTCGGAGGATGAAATTATATGAATTTTGCAAGTCAGTTCGAAATAAACGAAAATTAGTTGGAGCATGAATGAATCATTTAGAGTGAAGTAGTTTAAGGAATTTTTGAAAACGAACACCAACAAGAACGAATACACACAACTTTCCCAGTACAAGATCGTTTCTGTTACAGAAGCGTTACAGTTTACAGCTGTTTCGTGACAGGTTTGTTCTTGCTGTTGATCCTCGCCGTGGCATTATGGTTGTCCGTTAGACCCAAAACCGAGAGTGAACATACGAGATATCAATTAGCCAACAGCAGATTCATCAGAGTAATAGCATACTTGGTTACGATAGTTCTGGCGACCGCCTCCTCCATGCTTAGCCTAATCGACATCAATCAGGTCAATGAGTACAATGTCATGCCGGTACGTATCAACTTCAAGTTTTGTCGACAAAAAATCTAACTTAATTGACGAGAACGCTTCCTACATAAATTATTTTTCGTTATCGGATAAACTAGTTAATATTCTTATGGTTGACTCAGAAGTATATAAGGGAGTTTGAATAAATTATTATAATTCGATTGCGGATTTTATGCATTTATGACAATAATGAGTAGATGTAATTTAAAATGGCAAAAATATTTGAACAATTTAAACATACTATTATATGGTATTATTTTCAACCTATTAAATAATAACAGGGTAGAAAATAAATTTCTATTTCAATCCAGTTTGCTGCAATTCAGGTAAGAAATTTTTATTTTGCATAGAGAGATCCGCAGTCTAATTATAATAAAATGTACTTCCTATTTTCGGACCCCTTCCAATGTAACAAAATTAGTGCATATTTCTTAAATATGGTATAAATTACAAACAAGATGATTTTTTTTCAAGCATCCATCAAACACTTTTTTTTGTAAAACTTCTGAGATATTGTTCGCCCCCTCCCCTATTTTACAATTTATTTAGCTACACAACCAGATCTTAACTTTTTAAGAAACAGCAAAAATATTTTTAGTATTTTTTAGAACAATATCTGTCCTCAGTTATCCACTCATTTCTGTCGTATCATTCTTTTTTATGAAATGATGAATGTCTAACCCTCCTGCGGCGGAGACTGGGTCTAATGTGACCCAGAATATAAAAACTTACTTACTCAAGAGTATGTTCCAAAAAATTAATGAATAAGGCAGTGAACAGTCGGAAAAATGCTTGATGATTTTTACGGCGATTATTGTTACGAGGGGTTGTTATTTCAGTTGTACATCTATTCCACGGTGATGACTCTGATCGTTGGTTGGACGCACTTGCGAATCGGTTTCTTGTTGAAATTCTGCGTAATGTGCGTGTCCGCGACAGTAATCCTCATCACATTGTCTCAAATACCGACCATATGGTTGTACCATACAATGGGAAGCGATGAGTAAGTAATACATATATAAGGATGATCCTATTTCGCTGCTTAAGAAAAATTATGTTAGTAAATTTACATTCGCAAAAGTTATATTGTCACGCTACGTTTCAGATATTATCGTATTCACAATTTGCTTCGAATCGGATATTTTCTTGTGCTCACCTGTCTAGTGCTTCACGTTTTGGATAGACAGGTGGAGTACACGTCTAGGATTGACTTTCTCTGGCAGAGTAAACTGAAAATCGAACAGGAACAGGTGGAAACTATGAGAGGCATAAATAAGATCCTCCTCGAGAATATACTACCGGCTCACGTGGCAGAACACTTCTTAACGAACACGAGGGCCACTCAGGTGAACCACATCGATGAGTTATACTAGACCAGTGGTCTTCAAACTTTGTCAATTTAATCCTTTGCACTCCTTTGTCGAGTGCGACTCGACATCAGACAAAGGAAAACGTAAAGGAAACGGGATTTTATATGTATTTGGTTCTACCTTTATGTATTTAATTTCTTATTTTTTAGTTAAACCAAATACAAGTTCCACAAATATAAATTATACAACAAACTTTGGGAGCTATATTTAATAGAATTAGTAAACAAAATTGTTTAAAGTAAGTAGCATTCAAGGAAGTGTCCTTTGAAGTAAATTTCAAATAAAACACTTAAAATAGTAGGAAATTGTTGGCAATAAGTAAATAAATTAAAAGTAATAAATAAATGATAAGTAATATAATGATAAATACTAATTTATTAGTATTATAATATAATATTGATTTATTTATCACAAATAATGATAAATAAATTCCCTACTACTTAAAATAGTAGG
>CM052321.1:20997523-21054653 GCA_028455615.1 Lasioglossum zephyrum | reverse complement strand
CTGTAACATTATTCACAATATTGTTTAGATAATTAAATACGTTGGTATCTAACCAATTACTACACATTTAAATATTGTATGAGGTATTGTAACAATTTCGGATCCAGGAAACGAAAGAAATCATACACAATGGAATTATTCTGGATCCAAAGAAATGTTTAATTTTCGTGTTAAAATAGCTTCCAGCACAAAGGGTTAATTATAAAGAGCTAAATGAAATGATTGTTCTTTAATCATTTCAGCAAAATGAAAATAATACATTAATATTCTTAAATTATTTTAATCCCTTTACTGTTTTAGATTTTATTTACTCACTCTTGTCATGTATAAAATCCGCATATTAATAGTGACTTATAATCATAACGGTTATAATTAATTTTGTGCATTTATGGCGACAAGAGTAATTTAAAGAATATGTAAAAGAATGTCCACACATTATTATCAACTTATTAGAATTGTTAAAGCCAAAAATTAAGAAGAAGACTAAAACTTCTGCATACGCCTAACGGAAGAAAATAAAACAGAAGTGATCGTCGAGCATTAGCGACCGTTTGCTCACCCGCAATCTAAATAAAGCGCATCGTAGTTCGAAAAGATTACGTCGAAATTGTTTCGCAACAATCTGTCAACAGCCGGATCGTCGCCGGTCGTCCAAATTTGAATGATATACTTGCTAGAATCCAAATATTTAATATTTTCAGGACTGGTCAAGCCACTGGTCCACACTATAACAGGAATATCTTTATGGCCGTTGGCAACGTTTAATTTCTCAAGTGCTTTGCTCTGAAAATGATCCCAAAGTTTGTAGAAACTAGATTCTGATAGATCCCAGCCTTTCACAGACTGCATCCAAGTTGTTATAACAGCCGACGAGTTCCAGCAGTTTAAGTTCACTTCGTCTCCGCCCATGTGGAAAATATCCGGTTGGAAATCCTGTAGCATGTCCTTGTATATTCCTTCGAGAATTTCGTACATCGATTCACTGGTCGGATTCAGTTGACCACAGGGTGGTTCGACGCAATACTTCTTCCAGGGTTCTGCCTTGAAACAGACGATGGCGTCGTCTCCTACCTGAAAGATCATTTCATAATAATAAACTAAACTATAGTTTAGAATGCCGCGTGTATCAGATCGCGTTCCATATGCAACACGAGCTTCCTTTCGTGTTTTTGATATGCAAAACTTGAAATCAGAATCTGCGGATTTTTATAGAAAACGAAAATTTTCTAAGTCAATTGCAAGAACCAGATATTAGTTAAATATGTATATTTTCTTTTAATAATTTTAATAAGCCAGCAATAGCTTCATGATAGTATGTATTTTTGCTGATAAGCCAACAATGGTTTTGTATTTTATCGGTTTATTTTTATAATAATTTTATAAAATCCGTATTCTAATTATCGTTATTAGAATTAAAAATTTTCTTTGTTTTAATATACGTATACTGTGACTCTCATATCTTGCATACCTCAAATAACTTTCACATTATGCGTCTAATAATAAATTATTTAATACAAAACGATTTCAAAATATCTAAAGCCAACTAGGTTTCTCTAAACGGGATTATATTTTTTTATCTTATATGAAAAGAATACTAAGCTTAATACTAGTATTTTACATCGCCTGGTTCACAAGGGTATTCCATTCTCAAGATAACTTATCGTGACATTTTTTTCACGTTTACTGTTAAGTTTACGATTAACACTTTTAACAAAGTTAATACCATTGATTCCTTGAAAAATATAAAGTCGATTTTTAAAATGTTAACCTACGCACATGGAAGAGAAGCTGGCACGCTATCATTTAGTGCGCCTTGCAATTATGCTATTTCCGTATTAAAAGTTATTTGAGGTATGCAAGCTACGTGTGTTACTCTGTACTTAAATATGTTAGGTACAAACGAAGAAATATAAGAACGTCGTCAATTTTTCGGATAGATATTTTGATACACAAAACAGATCAGTTCGAAAAAATTTTTTTCAGAAACAAAAGACACATTAAATCAAAACAATTGATCTAATAAAATGAAAAACTTAAAATTTATCACATTTCACACAACATAATCTTTACCACATTTGATCAATCACCGCAGAAATGAATGTTTAATCTTGAGAAATAATGTGTAACGGTATGATATTTTTCATTACTTTTCTTTATTGTTAATAAGTTTAGGAGAGTTTTCTTGCAATTTCTATTTCTAACTTCAGTATGAAGGACCCAAAATTTTTACCGCTTGAGGCCTCCACTTGACTTTAGCCACCACACACTGGGCCAGATCGAAAAATTTAGGGACATTCTCAAGTTGAGCATCATTTAAAGTTGAGCGTTTTGAAAGTAGCATATTTCACCAGTCAGAATTGCTCAAGTTCTTTGCGATGTCCTCATCGTTACGTCCCATATTTTCTCTCAGTTTTTTTCGTATGATATAGAGCATCTCTTTCCAATAAGGAATCATATATTTTTTTAGTAATAACTAATAATAATATATTTAAAAAATAATGCTGAACGATAGATTAAAAATGATAGATTAAAAAATGTTGCATATTTGTCAAAGGATATCTTTTTTTTCCCAAAACTTCCTAGGCTCTAACAGAGAGGAATATTTGCGGTAAAACTTCCTTTAAATAACCGTACAAGAATCATTTCCGACATCGTCCGGCTAACAACAATATAGTTGTTTAAAGCGGACCTAAGAACTCTTAATATTATAAAAAATTGTTTCTTTTCTTAAGGAAAGCAACTGATTCAACAACTACATAAAAATTTATAAAAATAACTAACTAACAAATTAAACAACAAAAATATATTCTAACACGTATTATTCGAAAGAGATTATTTTATAATATTTTTTAGTTCAAACCTCACTTGAATATCTCAAACGGTTCAAAAGTTATGCACCAATGTCCCTAAATTTTTCGATCTGGCCCACTGTGCGCCACTGGGCTGACACAACAATCAGCACGTTCATATATCCTTAATAAATAAATAAAAATATAAATTGAATTTACCCATTGCCATCCTTCGCCTACATGGGCAGGTGCATCAAATTCTGGTAATACTCGAACACCACGTAAAAGTCCATGTTCAACGATTTCTTTCACATCCTCCTCCGTGTAGATCTTTTCAGCCGAGTACGAGCCTAATTTCGAAAACTTCGGCCATGTTCTACTTACATAAGGGAAACTATGCGAATCGATGATATGCCAGTGTAAAGTGTTCAGCTTGGACATAGCCAATCCATCGATCGTTCGCAATATCGCGAATTTGTCGAAGAAGTTTCGACTGGTATCCAGCAACACTCCGCGATACGGATAAACAGGTCCATCAGAGATCGAGACCTCGCTCGGAATTTGAATCTGATTCCGTAAATTGTCGTAAATGATCAATTGACCCAACGTCTCTATGGCATGGCGTGCGCCGAAATACGACTTCGCAGTTATCGTTGCGTTTATTACCTAAGTAGTATAAAAGAAGGCACGTACAATTCTCTTGCTGACCGTGTTCGGCATTTTTGGGAAAGCATACTAAAGATCCCGCAAATTAAAATGAACTATTGGATGACTGCAAAAGTTCATACCCTATTTTCAGAGACCTTTCCTTTTTTAGACGGCCCCTAGACGATCAATATTGTCGTCAATATATTGCACAATAACTGATATTGTATAGAGCTGTGACTTATGAGATACCCGGGTAAATAAAAATTACTCGGGTACTCGGGTAAACAGCATTACCCGGATACCCGGGCATTCGGGTAAACAAAAATTACCCGAGTGTCCAGGTATCTCATGAATACACTGCGGATCTTTATGCAAAATAAAAATCGTTTGCATCAATAGGAAAAAGCAGACGATATATTACGATTACTTATTCTCTTGAACGATTTCAATAAATTTAAATTAATATATCAACGTTCTTTTAATTTCATTATTGTTTTAAATTGCACGAAATCATTTATGACTTATGTCTTATGAGATACCCGGGTACTCGGATACTCGGCTATCTCATGAGGTACCCGGGTAGTTTTGCTCTACCCGGTCTTATGGTCTTGGCACCCAAATGACCGCCTTTCAAGCAGATTCGGCTGACTGAATGGTGTTCCTTTTTTATGAAATTAACTATATAATATAAATTAAAAAAATAATTTTCAAGCAGATTCGGTTGACTGAATGGTGTTCCTTTTTTATGAAATTAAATATATAATATAAATTAAAAAAATAATTTTGTATCAAATAGATATGCCTTTTCACGAGAACAAGGTTTGGCCTCGATTTGGCATGGAATTGCGTTTGCAAACTTTGTACTCAAATATCAAGTTTAATGCGGATAGTTCGCAATTTATTATACAAGTTTTGGTGGCAAATTCATACCGAGTCAAGTGCAGATTGCTTATTGGAAAAGTATAAATGAAATAAAACTAGAAAGTATCCATTTTCTTCCTACTCTAACGATGCTGTATGATAAATAACAAAATGTTAAACAGACTTCCATTAGCCAACGAAAATGATCCTATCGGCACATATGTATACATAGTCGCAGGGGGGACAAATAAAACCTGGCATTCCGGTGTGAGCAAAGATCCAACAAAGAAATCCGTAGGACTACAACACGATAGTAGCGTCAGTCACGCATAAATTATCAGATAAAACTTGTCGAATGATACGACTAATCCCCCGCATTATAAATTTCGGTTTATCGTTCGATCAGTGAATGCGCGCGGTTCACCTTGACTCCTCGATCGCCTCTTTTTCTTTTAAAATGTTTTGGAAGAAAATATGTTAACTGACAGAAGGTTCAATGTTCAAATCCCGGAGGAGCAGAGAATTCTTTTGAAAATTTGGCAGCCTCACCGTTTTGTCCACTTCGGAAACTGCTAAAGTATAACTTTCATCTGTGTTCAGGGTAAGCTTAATGTTGTCAGTCTCGAGGAGTCCGTTGAATCGTAAAAACATACTGTAACCACCGACATCTGCCGATTTTCCGCGAGATTTGCCAGCATTCTTTCTCAACAGAAGCACATTTTCCTCCAGAAGTCGCTTAATTTGCGTCCCACTTTCTAGATCTGCTATCGAGATTAGTTTAGGATCAAGTTGGACCATGGCCTTGCTCAAGGACAGGTGGCCCGTTGGTTTCGGCCATAATGAGCTGGATGCGCCGCAAAATAATTCGCATACTTCCAACGATATCGGGATACTCGTTTCCTCCGTGATTAATTGCTTCTTGCATAGCCCAGCCTCGCAAGTGTAGTGCCATTCGGAACTGTGTACAAAATTCGAAACTCTTTCTAACATTTTGTGTTTGCAGTAATGTCTCGATGTACATTCACATCCCTAAATTAGCGGACCAGAGTCGGCAGATTAGGGGAGGAAACACGGATTCAGGGAAAGAAATTACCCTCTCTCACTCTCTGCCAGTACCGAATTAGTCATGTGACTTGGCCGCGGTGGATGTGTAGGGAATAGCATTGCAAAAAGGGGAAAGTAGAGTGCTGTAAAAGTGGCTGTACACCTTTCTTTTAAACCTTAATAAAACGCCCAAAACGAGACAATGTCTACGATGGTTAAAAGAATTAAAGATTACTTTAACAGATCAGTTTTTTTAATAATAATATAACTGTATATGTATTTATTATTACTATGTACCGTATATATTATTACGGTAGTACAATATTGTATGTAATAAGTAATTCTAAAACTGCTCAATTATTTGAACCACACCCTTGTCCCAATTATACTTCGGATAATGGACGCCCTACTTAAGTAATAATTGTTTTACCAGAATCATCACTGTTTAAACAATGAAAATTTCTCGAGACTGGGAAACTCAGTGTTCAAATACTTTTTTCAATCAGCTGTATCTTTGTAGTTTCTTCCCTGGATAATTTTCTCTTCTCACATTAGCATACGCTCAATTTTATGATCATAACTGTATCTACGATTAACGACACGACCGCGTAGGACGTTTACCCGTTTGTACAGATGACCATTGCACATACGAGAATGAAGTAGCATGACTCTGTTTCGGTATTTGTCTACTGAGAGTCGGCGTGATTTGCTTTTTGGATTGATACGTTTATCTGCGTGCACAGTGCCCACTTGTTGCTTTCACCGTAGCATAAATAGACCGTGAGTCTCGATTTCTAGTCAAACAGATACGCCTAACTAGTTTATCACTGTTTACATTCAATCGTCTCATGCACTTATGCGCCATTACAATGACAATTAAACGGGGAAAAAGTACTGTCACACCGCTCTAACTCAATTACAAATTACTAACGGTGAACACCGGCGATGACCAATGTGTGTAGTTAAAGGAAAATCAGCACTGCACAACTCGCGTAACTTGTGTAAGACATTTATCGATAGTATATTGTTTACGGATGCATTAGCAGATCAATTGATATCGCATGTAAACAAACTAAATATATACGTGAAGCAACATATTTTACAATCTTTTATATCAACAAATCATAGTTGTAATGTTGTCGGGTAGAACGGATGTTATTTATAAATGTAAAGCGATATAATTATATGTAATAGATACATGAACACTTACCGATAAGGATCCGCGGCGTCCACTTTAACAGTAGTTTGAACGAGAAATCCGGCAATTAACAAAAGAATCATACTGCTCAAATAACACCTACACGCGAGGAGATTGTTGCATCTCGTGTGTGACCACACGGCTTTCTTCGAACGTTTAAATCCTCCTCTTCGAGCAAATATCGAATCTTCGTTGGAAGGGGAATTAAGGAGTGCCGCGTCTCGTCTACGTCATGATTCGAATTTGGTGGGTTATTTCTACTTACAATAACAAGGACAATGCCTCCGAAATCAATTAATTATGAACGCTTAAAGTACCAAAAAGTCAAGCAACTCGTGTTTTTATTTAGTAAAATTCGACGCGACACTTATTGTACATATGATGCGTACGAATGAATAGACTTATTTAATCATTCCCTGCGAAAGTACCTTTATCATTTTAGTGATTCTAAAATAAGAGAAACCTGAATCGGGATCTCGCAGTCCATCTAGCAGTACTAATATTAGGAAGAACAAAAATTAAAACATTAATGTTCAGTACTTATTTTTAATTATTTACACTTTTTCGATATTGCTTATATCATATCACTAGTTGACGCGGAAACTCGATTAGTTAACCAAGAGTAACAATAAAGTAACAACAGTTTTTATAAAAATTGTATTCGAAATTACTTAGATTGCATTTATTCTGCAAAGTATAGAGAACTAATAAATACTTATGCATCAATTTGTGTGTCGTTTAAACTGTTTTTCATCTTACAATGTAACAGCATAGTATTGATCTATTGTACGTTCTCTGTGTATATAAAGTATGCAATGCTGACTACCTCGTGGATCATATTCGGTTATCTTGCAATACATTCTTCTACAGACAATGTTTGTGGCAGTGTGAAAACACAGTGAAAACAGCACAAACCGATAGCAATTGCTTGTTTAGCAGTTGTTTTGATATAATGTACCATCATCGATTGATGGAAAAGTTAATGGAACAGAAACATACACGCAGCATTATTTTATATAATTCTTTTTATTTGTTTATTCGTCACCACGTATTGCTCTGTACTTCGCCAATTCATGTGGAAATACTCTGGTCAATTCTACTAACATGTTTGCTTTGAATTTCCTATACGCGTCAATTTTTCCTTTTACTTGTTCATTTTTAGTTAATGCTTTTTCTATGCAATCTTTCGTGTATAGTTGCGGATTTCGCCCCTGATCTATGTAACTGAAATGAAATACACATAATTAGATTTTGAATCTTAATACTTGCTGATATAGAATTTCTAATTGAATTGATCTAATTGTATGTACTTACTCGAAAACTTCCAATGGTACATGCACATCCTGAACTTGAGATTTAAGCTTGTCAATTTCTTGTAAACCGTTCACTAAAAGTTGACTATAAAAAGAAAATAATATATTATTTCTATTTAAATATATCATATAATTTGTTTAATGTATGCACAGTCAATAACGACATGTTATGAATTCCTTCCAATGCCTCATATTACAATACATGTTTCTAAAAAATTTTCAATTATCGATTATTAAGAAAAACATTTTTCTTAAATCTGACGAGATAAATAGATGGCTGTGCTTGCAATGGTTTGTTAAAACAGACACTGTGAGACTACGAGACACTAGTGCGAAGTAGATACGGTTAATAGAACACCAAAAATTATTGCTCTCCAAAATAAAAGCACTGAAACGAATTTCAGTTAATTAATCGATAATTAGCAACATAGTATTCTACAATTCTAATAACAGAAACAATTTGGAACAAAACTAAGCAGGCATAACACGTTAGAAGAAACCACTGTTATATTTAACGTTTAATTTTAACTAAGTATGTTATTGAAATGTAGTAAACAAGCTCTTAATGCAACATACGATACCTCGTATCATTCAGAAATAAATTAAAGTTAGTGTCATATATTTCGAATAAAGTTAATTAAAATACGTGCGAGAAAGGTTATGTATACCGCGATTTGGTGTAAAAATAAAAATTAGGTGTACAACGTAATACGGGACAAAGGAAATATTTATACATTCAAATTGCATACAAGATAAATGTCATTCTGAAAAGGACAGTTTAACGCTGTCCCAGCAATGTCTTTCATGCAGATGTAATAATTAAAAGTATTCAATAATATATAATACGTACATTTTCTGATTTAATACATTTTGTCCTTGAGGTTGAAAATCACTCACTATAATACGTATCTGCCTTACATTTTCGATAAATAACTCCAATTGTGTTTCTAAATTTTCTAGTGCAGACGCCATGTTTTATCATTCATGACGCGCAACGCTACAGCACTGTATTCTCTGCACTTCCTCCTTGTATTCGTGTACGCGCATACAGCATATCTACACTGCGTACACAGTACACACTCAGAGTCAGTGATGGTATTGTTGGCGCTTTTCGCGCGCATGCGCGAGTTTCGTCAGGGACGTATCTACGTCTACATCCGAAAGTGGGAAACTATTGAAGGGAAAAAGTAGTGGGGGACTATTATGGGTGACCAAGGTACCCGATCTTCGTACTTCACTGAGGCCGTCTGAGGCTAAAATCGTCGCGCATGCGCGCGAAAAGCGCCAACAATACCATCACTGCTCAGAGTAGTAAGATGAGGGGAAGGAGTGCGAATGGAAGGGGAAAAGTTACCCTCTCTTTGTCAATACCGGACACGTGCACGACAGAGACAGTGCTGAAATATTGGCCAAGATGTCTTGCGCATGCGCGTCCAAAACAGTAACGTATCTACAGGGTGAATGTCGAACGTGACAATCTCAAATAACTCGTAAGTTATTTATTGTACAAAAAGAAATGTTCAATCAAATGTTGCATGTTTCTTAGGGGGGCATACAGTGCTGCAATCTCATTTTTATAAAGATATGAAGGTCACCTTCAGCTTTTTAAATAGAATGCCCAATATCTTTGCTCGAACTCGGATGAAGCACCACAAAATTCTGCGTAATAAAAGTATTGACCTTCGTATATCGTGTACATAGATATTAAATTTTAATACAATACACGCATGTAATATAGTCATATTTCAAAGTACAAATTTTGTGAAATTAGACGGGGTGAACAAGGTACCCAAGTTTAGCCACGCTTTTACGTTACTGACGCTAAAAATCGTCGCGCATGCGCGTGAAACCCGTGCAATGTCCCAGCACTGGTGGAAAATAGCATCGTAAAAGGGGAAGGTACATACCTGTACACACCTATGTTACCGGGAGAGTATACCAGACAATATTGTAGAAGGGGTAATGCATGGATGTGCACACTGGTGCACACTTGCGCGATGTAATAAACCAATCACATGGGAATGTAATTCCAAGTGATTCCAAGCGTTCCAAGCCCAAGCAGTGTCACACTGCCAGTATGTTGTTAGATACCGATGATAAAAGTTTCTCGAACCTCATATTAACGAATGAACTCGAATAATAATCTTTAGGGCTATACAGTATACTAATTTTATTAATAATATGGCTCTGAAACACGTAGTTGTAGGCAAGTTTGTTTTCACTTTGAAAATCTTATCAATTGTTAGGTTATGACACAGATACAATATGATTATATAATTGTCTTAGGTGGTGGTACAGGTTTCATTGGAACTCATATAATAAAGTCACTATCTTGTAAAGGTGTAAAATGTACACCTATTTCTCGAATGCCTGGACCTAATCGAATGTCATGGGTAAGGAACATGTGCGACGCAATTGTACATTGAATAGTATGAATACATGATATACAAAATCCATAGCATGACGTAGAATCTTGTGGTTTACCTGAAGATACGTCAGCTGTGATCAATGTTGCGGGTCAAAATGTACTTGATCCTTTGCAACGGTGGTCAGAAGGGTTTAAGCAAAACGTTAAACACAGCCGGGTACAGACAACGAAATCTTTGGCTAACGCAACATTAAATACTAAAGCAAATGTATTCGTAAGCATTTCTGGAGTAGCTTACTATAAACCTGATGACAATATTGAATATACGGAAGAAAACAAGTGTGAAAAGTATGACTTTCTGTCGGGTAAATTTTGTACATTATACCTAACTCATGTAAACATTCTATTGATTATATTAGTTTCACATAGTCATCTTGTGTGTTAGGCCTCTGTCATAAATGGGAAGCAGCCGCACAATTTCCAGCGGATAGTAGCATTAGACAAGTTATGATTAGATCTGGCGTTGTATTAGGAAGAGATGGTGGTATGATTAAAGAGATCTATCTACCATTTTATCTTGGTCTCGGTGGTCCACTCGGTAATGGAAATCAATATATGCCTTGGATACATGTAACAGATTTAGTTAATATGTTTGTTTTTTCACTCGAAAACGAGAATGTACATGGTATATTGAACGGAGTTGCTCCACAGGTGATTAACTTAAAGATAAGTGAAAGCAAACTTATGGAAATCAGCTTACTCTATAAACATTGTTGACAGATTGTGACAAACAAAGAATTCACAAAGGTATTTGCATCAACAATGTGGAGACCTGCAATTTTTCCTGTTCCAAGCATTGTTCTGAACATCCTATTAAACAAAGAACGCGCAAAAGTTAGTAATAGAAACATATGAAATTATTCGATATTGCTTCAGAAAATGATACCAGCTCCTTTTCAGATTATGCTCGAGGGACAAAAAGTTGTACCGAAACGTGTGAAAGAGTTAGGATTTCAGTATCAGTATCCAGATATAAAATCTGCATGTGCAGAAATACTTGGTAAAAATAAATAACTTATTTCAAAGTAAATAGATCGTTATGTTAGTTTACTGCAATTGAGATTGAATAGTTGTATATATATTTATGAAATATAATTATAATTACATACTTCCAAATGTGTTCACACATACAAGTAGCATATGAACATTTTAAATGATTAACAAGAAATCGTAGATACACGTAATTCTAAATTGTGTATGAAAATATGTATCGAGCTGATCTCTACCTTTCTCTCTTCATTCAGCTTATGTTACATTATTAACAGCATTTTATAATTTTTTAAACAACCCGACTCACAGGGTTGTACAAAAAATAATTTATTTTTCTTCGAAGACTCTGAAGTTCTTTCCATGTGAAACCCTGCATGCTCAATGAAATTGTTTTCCCATTCTTACAAAGTATAAAAAGACCCATTTCAATGGAAATTCCAACATATTGGACATCGCTAAGTTTCATCGCAATGCACAAGCTTTGTCCTGTATTCAAACATAATTTGTCTATCCAAGTGTACTTTTTAATAACAACGTTATTCTTATCCTTATCTAGTAACAAATCTTGGCATTCTCCAAATACATCCAGACAGAACATTATCTGTCCCAAAAATAAGATAATCTGATAAAACAAGTTTTTCGTAAGGGGCAAACACATCTCAATAAAAATAACTGCTGACACTAAAAGGGAACAAACGATATTTTCAAAGCTCTGTACGATATGTTACAAATAATAGAGTAGACTGAGGAAAATATTCGATTGAAATTTTCTTATGCTCATGTATAATTTATAACTTACGACTGAACAACGACAATACGATAAATCCTGGTTTGCGAGAGACATGAATTTTTCGTTCATCTAAACTTATAATTCGAGGTTTCGTCAATATAATCATGTTGGAACGTTAAAATTTTTTACATTATTTGTACTCGAATTGTAATTAGAAAGCTACATGTCACAAACATAAAATGAATTTCGATGATTTCGTGGCTAGAGAAACTTTGAAACTGTTTCTCAATTGTTACACGCAGGATATCGTTATCTCGAAGTAAAAATAAACACGCGTAGTCATAGCATAGCTCTTTTCATAGAACACGATACGGAAAAGATTAAAAGTTATTACACGTGTTCATCTATTTAGTCATCAGTGAAACGAATCCGGAAGAAGTAGAAGCAAGAAAAAATAATTAGTGTACGCGTATACATGTATTAAGATTTTCTGTACATCTAATTGTATGTACACAAAACGGAAAATACTAAGAGTATAACGCACATGCAACACATATGTACGTATACATCAACAAGGAATCGAACATACAGTTGCAACATGGCGCGTGCTATAAGAACAGCTGTTATTGTTTACAGACGAACATTTTCTATAGAGTATACAAGTTGAGACTGATGAAATATTTTTGCGCGACAAGCGTCTCGTGCGCGTAAATTTCTTCGCAAAGGGTCAGTTTAAAGTGAAATGTGTTTCCTGAGAAATAAGAAAGCAGAAATTGCTACGATGACGAATGAGTTTGAACGGTAAAATAGCCCGTCCATAGAGTGGTGGCAGTAGCAACGGCGTTGAAACAGTGGTGGAAATGATACTGTAGGTATTCGAGGAAAAGATGGTCTAAAGAAATTCTTAATGAAAGAATTAATCAGATTCGTGGATACGCTACCGATGATAATCATCGGGCGACTACAAATCCATCATTTTGGGAGTATTTTCCACGAGAAGCGAGAAAATTAAGATACGCCTGTTATAGCGAGAGAAACTAACAGAGAAGTAAGTTGCCCTAAAAAATCTGAGCAACGCTTATTTCTCAAAAATAAGCTTAATCGTCGTACGTTAAAAATGCGAATAAAGTGTTCGAAGAAGTGAGAAATCGTACTCATAAATGTTCATGTAATTTCGATATACATAAATGTATACATGTCGAATATTCTGCTTCCGAAGTTTTTAAAGAGTCTAACAAGTTATACTTCTATGACGTTACTCATCGATCATTTAATTGTATTTTCGAAGTACTGGACTATTTTCTACAACTAAAAGATGACCAAATATCGTTCAGTATCGCAACGGGTCTCCAGTGATAATCATCGTATCTACTACTTTTACGAGGTTAGAATTGATCGACATAATTACATTTTTCTTATTTTCATTTCTATCTGTTGCTTGCGATTCGTATGTTAAAGCCGTATTTAATTCTTGCTTGTTATCGTATCAAATGATAGTGAATATGATTCGAATATTACATTTACTATATTCTGTATTGTGATAAAAAATGCTACTACACATTATACAAGCGATAATTTACGATAATTTTCACTTAGAAATTAGTTTGTAACAAATCAATATTTTTATTGAATCAGATCATTCGTATAAATTAATAGTTTATATGAATGCGAGAACCTTGAATGTTATTTCTAACATATATTAGATTTCTTACTTTGTTTTTGAAAAATTTCTACCTAACAATCCTCTTGCTGTCTCTCATTAATGTAATGTTTAAATCTTGTTATATAGGAATCACCATGAATGCCAGAACTCAACTATTTGAATTAAGCATGGAGGGCAGACAAGTGGATGAAGCAGTAGCAAGTATTTTTCACAGTGTTCTTTTTCATCGAAGTCTTGGGAAATTTAAGTACAAACAAGAAGGCAGCTATTCAGTTGGCACAGTAGGATACCAAGATGTCGACTGTGACTTTATTGATTTTACTTATGTTTGTTGTTCCTCGGTACATCTGGATCAAACTTTGAAACGTGAAATATCAGGGTTTTCAGAAGCTTTACGTTCCACCGATAGTCCAGGTTCTGGTCAAATATCCCTGGAATTCTTTCAAAAGAAGAAAAATCGTTGGCCGTTTCAACCGGAATGCATACCGTGGGAAGTGTGGACTGTACGCTTGGAACTTATAAAATTAGCAACAGAGCACGAAAGGCAAATATGCAGGGAAAAAGTTGGTGATCTGTTAACTGACAAGATTCTTTACATAACAGAAGTAATGAACCGACATGACTACCTTCCTAAAATGCCGAATCAAGCTGAATTGGATCTGATATTCGATACATCATATCCAGACATACAGCCTTATTTGTTTAAATTATCCTTCACAACGTCTAGTCCGTCGAGTACAACAATGGGTAATACAATGAAAAAATTGATCAAAGAGACATTATCTATTTAGTTGTAACAGTTTGCAAAGACTCATTAGCGCAATGCGTCTACAACGCGAATCATAATATTTTAAATAAAGAAGATTAACAGTCAGTGTTTAATTAACTGAAGAATATTACTTTCTTCTCGCCGGATCAAGTCGATTCGTTTTACGTTTTCGCATAAAACCGACTCGTATTCGTTTCTCTAATTCTGCCACGATTATTAGCTGAAAATTGAAGATTAGAAGTTAGGGATTAGTAAATTAGAAGCACAGATAATCGCGTAGTTCTCGTGCACGTTTCAAGTACGCTATTTTCGACGTATGTCCGTGTCAGTTCTATACTGACAATACACGTCAAAAAGAGAACTACAGAATAATATTTGAAATACTTACGATTGCTTGGATCTGAAAAGTTTGTAAAATTTCTATAACAAAAAAAGAAAAAATTGTGTATTCGATAATTACGTATTTTTACATATTCTTTTTGCTCTGCGTAGGCGATTTGTTAAGTTAGCTTCTACTAATCGATTAAATTGTAAAAGCTCTTCTATTTCTTTGGGAATTCAAACCTTTTTCGTATTTTGATTGTTTCGCGTTTCTACGTTATCAACATAACGTAATCTCAGAAATGGCTGTCCTTCTTACTTCTCGAAAAGTTTTATTCCAATGATAGAAGAGTGTTATTTGTGTGTAAGTACATATAGCAATGTATGTATACTGTTCGTTAGAAAAAGAAAAATTTGACGAGCAATCAATTTATACTGGTGGACGAAATTTTATTTGTAATACTTTATTATGTTTGAACGATTACTGCATTACGCCGGATATTGTTGGTCCTTGAAAATGAAACTAGATACTATCTGCATATGCATGTAAGAAAGGCATAGCGTTTTATCGGGATTGTGACATATCGGTGAGAAGAAAAAAAATTAAATGAGAATGTTATCCACTGCGTAGATAGTCCAGTAATTAAATGGCTGTTGTAGATTACGAACAGTCGATAATTACAAATTTGGAACACACGTATCGTTTGCGATTAACAAATATAAATAAAGCAAAGAGAAGAGTTTTCCATCGTTAAATCGTAATACATCGTTTCGTATTCAACTTAATTATTAAATATTACAATATTTCGCGCGTTAAACAATGGAGTGAGCACTCGAGTAACAATGGAAAACGGCAATGTATGGTTTTGGAACAGTGTTGAGAGAAATTTGAAATCGTGGCATTCAAAACATTACGAATTACTCGCACGAAGCCATTCAAAGCAGTAGTGTATATGGAGTTTTCGAAAGTTTCATGCCTTCGTATCAAATTTTTACGATAGAGAAAAAGACCGTTAGAATATAGTAAATAAACTGTATAATAACTTTTATTGAGTGAAAGCGGCGACGCTGTTTGTTCATTAATTCGACGCATACCTTAGTGACTTTGCGAGCTACGTAGCGAATGAAAGTAAGAGTAAACGAATCGAGAGAAAAAAACTAGTGACTCGAAGGGGAAAGATTTGTTTCCGCGGCAAGAGTTTTTGAACAAGTTTGACACAAGTGTATGAAGTGATGTTGTAAATATAGAGGAACATTTGAAAAATTTCGATCATAACGAAAGAAATTTCTACTTCGAGACCTGCTTTTTCCTTTTCGTCGGACTAGAATAATTGTCAAAATTAGAAACGAAACGTGCTTTCGTTTGTGTGTTTGCGTTTCCTATAACGTTTTTCTCAGCAATCTGTCTAATTGTTCGTACGCCTCTAAATTCGTCGTAACGTTCGTTTCGCGTCGCTTCGAATCGAACTGCGGATGATTGTGAACGTGTAAGCTCTCAAGGTGAAGCGATTCACGCCAATAAATTGATTCCGGACCTGCACGCAATTGTATACCCTACGTTGAAAATACGTGGTCGTGCGTTATAGCGATTCACACAAGAAAAGCACAATTCCGTGGATGGCGAAAACGTCCCGAGCATTACCGTCGTTATAATGGGAGTGCAACGGCGACGTTGATCGTGTATAGGATGCCGGATGCACGCGTGCGTTCGGATGTGGGATAACGATGAAACGCGAGATGCTGATCGAATTCAAAGAAACAGACGCGTCTTTCTGCACGAGTTTGATATTTTTATACGGGCATCGATTTTCCGAATGTTACTGTGTGTAGCGATATACCCATGCGCGTCGAGCGTCGCCTCGATTGTGTTCCAATATTTTCGGCGTATCGTTGCGTGTGTACTGTATACTGTGCGGTGTGTACCATTGAAATTCTGCGAACGCTCCAATTAATTGGCGAGATCCGGAAGTAACGAGACGCTTCCGTTGACGCGCGTTTCTCGAATTTGTTAAACAGCACCGGTACTTGTGCACGCGTTCCACGAGATATATCGGGAATGTACGCGCGTAAATATTTATTCGTCCACGTTGGCGCAAAATGCTACAAGTGCATAGAATGGAATTGGAACTATAGAATAAGAGAAGCAATGCGTGCTCGAAGAGGAAAGTGTGCGATGGGATAAACGGGAAATTTGAGAGGGGGAGGGGAAGTTTGCGAAAGAATGTGAATGACTGGACGTACACAGGTGCAATGAACAATATTTACGAAACCGATTGTAGGATAAATGAATACGATACACAGGCGTATGGAAGGAGATGTATGTAATTTAAGTTTCGATTCAACTAACTGTACATATGTTCAAATACGCATACATAAAAGCAGGTACACGAATAAGAAAAAAAACAAAAATAGTCGGTAACGGACACGCGTAGGTGACAAGGTATTATGTATACATCTAGATAGAGTAGCGACGAAAGTGTTGCTTAGCTGTACCATAAGGTAATGGAAATGCTTTACACTCGATGATTTATCATGAGAACCAGAAAGATAAACGATTTAATAAATTACTGTATTTTACAAGTCGTGATTTCTTTCTGAACAGAGCTGACAGCGAAAAGCACGCCGTTATGCCGGCACGGCGGCGGGGTAACTATACAGGGTAGTCATTTTATCTAAAGACATTGAAATATCTCGAGAACTATGGACCAGATCAAAACAAGTGGGTAATAAAAGTTGTTCGTCGCGAAGGGGGACATCCAATGATACCAAACTCGACCTATAATGATAAAATACTTAAATGGGAACCCCAATTTTTAATTGCAGATTTGGATTCCCCAGAAAAAATACACAAATTTAACTTAGGAGTTTCCGCATTTTAATTCAAATTTTAAAATCAAAATGGGTAAAAAAAACGTTGAAAATTGGGGACATCTCGAGAAATACACATCAGATCAGAAAAATAAAAGTAGACGCATTTGAAATTTTTAAAAATGCTATTCAATAACACCATAATTGACCCCCCACTCCCACCTCCTGATGGTGAGAGAGAGAATTTTTTAAAAATCTTCAATGGGAAACCGTGTTTATAGAAAATCTTGGTACTCCATTGATTTGGTATTATTGGTGTAATTTCGTTCACAAATGTCGCTGCAATCGAAAGCAGTTGGAAAAATTAATTGGTTTGTTTATCAATATTGATCCCACCTTCAGCAGGTGGAGGTGAAGGGTCAATTATGGTGTTATTGAATAGCACTTTTAAAAATTTCAAATGCGTCTACTTTTATTTTTCTGATCTGATGTGTATTTCTCGAGATGTCTCCAATTTTTAACGTTTTTACCCATTTTGATTTTTGTCCATTACAGCGCCATCTGTGAATTAAAATGCGAAAACTCCTAGGTCAAATTTGTGTATTTTTTTCTGATGAATTCAAATCTGCAATGAAAAATTGGGGTTCCCATTTAAGTATTTTATCATTATAGGTCGAGTTTGGTATCATTGGATGTCCCCCTTCGCGACGAACAACTTTTATTACCCACYTGTTTYGATCCGATCCATAGTTCTCGAGATATTTCAATGTCTTCAGATAAAATGACCACCCTGTATAATACATAAGATCGCACACACACCAAGGGTAGTAGGTATATGATTTCGAAAAGAAAACTGCCAGGTACAGGGTGTATAAAAAATTATATGTCACGACCACCATAGAGCGTGATTCTACACTTCATGATCGGTGAAGATCTGTTAAAAAAACTTCCCGCAAAATTGTCCTTGACTGACTTTCTTAAGGTTTTGAAGGTCAAATTTTTTATGACTGCTTCGTGTTCTACTCATCGAGAGGATAAAAAGTGTTTGAGTTCCGACCCGTGGTTCCTTTGACACTTTTTATCCTCTCGATGAGTAGAACACGATGCAATCGTAAAAAAATTGACCTTCAAAACCTTAAAAAAGTCAGACAAGGACAATTTTGCGGGAAGTTTTTTCAACAGATCTTCACCGATCATGAGGTGAAGAATCACGCTATGGTGGTCGCGACATATAATTCTTATATACCCTGTACAGGGAAGCCAAGTGAAAAGTATTCCAGACAGATGGTGTAATGCGAACGCCTGCGCGAAAGAACGTCGGCGGCTCGACCGGTTCGCTTCGCCTGCGATTTTCCATTCTCAGTCGTCGATGGAAAAGCCCGGCGACGGATGCGTTTCGTTTCGTGGTACCTGCGATACCGTGCGCACTTTTACATTATTCGCTTCTACATTTCTCGCACGCCTCTTCATCTTCTTTGATCGAAACTCAAAGTAAAAGAAACAATCGTTCCAGTGATCTGTTGATATTTTTTCTGAAATGTATCCTCGACAGATGATCGTACCAATCGTGATCTCTAATAAGATGATCGATGTCATCGTCCCACGTTCTTTTCCTACATGAATCGAGAGACACTGAACGCCGGCAGATCAGGCAACAGGTGGCTTGAAATCAAGCCTAGTGATCGTGCGCTGTGCGCGTGTATTTTTCCGGAAAGGGGATGACGCGCGCGGATCAGAGGATGGATCTGTTGAAACCTGGCAGCTAGAGTTGACGCGCTGTCGATGGAAAAAAGAGGCAGCGGACGAGTCGCGAGCACGCAGATTGGTGCTATTTTTGGAGACTGTTTTCAACTGGTTAGCCTCGAGACACAGCAGATTTTCCTATTTTTAAGATAGCTCGCCCGATTCGGTGGAACCGTATTGCCGGAAACGACTAGTTTCTAAGAAAAAAGGGGATAGTATCGGTGGGATGCGCTGTCGCTGTCGGTGAGCGACTGTCGCGTGCAGTTGCCGCGCGTTTCCCGGGTCATCGTTTCGGGATTTGCGCTCGTAGTTTCTGCTAGATTGTTGTCGGTTCAGGTAAACGTTCGAAGTAAATCTTGAAAACAGAACGCTATAGAAAAAGAAGGATGAACGCGATGGCGAGTGTACACGAGGAGGGAAATTGGACCGGCAACTCTAGTCATTTGAACGGCGAGAACGACGTGATCTCGAACACTATGGTGCAAATCGTCTTCTCTATATTTTACGGGGGTATCTTCATATTGGGCGTGTTCGGTAATGTGCTGGTGTGTTACGTGGTGATACGGAATCGTCAGATGCAGACCGTGACGAACCTGTTCATCACAAATTTGGCGCTTAGCGACGTGTTGCTCTGCGTGCTCGCGGTACCATTCACACCTCTGTACACGTTCCTCGGTGGCTGGATATTCGGTCGAACTCTCTGTCACTTGGTCCCGTACGCTCAGGGTGTCAGCGTGTACACGAGCACGCTGACCCTGACGAGCATCGCGATCGACAGGTTCATGGTGATCATACATCCGTTTCATCCCCGCATGAAAGTCGAGGTTTGCTTGGCCGTGATTTTCGGCATTTGGGTGGTAGCTCTGCTGGTCACCCTGCCCTACGGAATCTACATGCGGCTGGACGAGTCGCAGGCCTATTGCGAGGAGCGTTGGCCGAGCGAACGGTTCCGCAAAATTTTCAGCTCCGTCACCTCGATGCTCCAGTTCGCGGTGCCGTTCTTCGTGATCGCCTTCTGCTACACGCGCGTCTCGTTCAAGCTGAAGGACCGAGCCAAGTCGAAGCCCGGTACCAAGTCCCACAAGAGGGAGGAAGCTGACAGGGAGCGAAAGAAACGGACGAACCGAATGCTGATAGCCATGGTCACGATATTCGGTATCTCATGGCTGCCGCTCAACACCGTCAACATCGTCGACGACTTCTATCCGCCGACCAACGCCTGGACCTACTACAGACTCTGCTTTTTCATGACCCACTGTCTCGCCATGAGCAGCACCTGCTACAACCCGTTCCTTTACGCTTGGCTCAACGATAACTTTCGCAAAGAGTTTAAGCAAGTACGAACTTATCGTCGGACCACCGGCGCACCCTCTTTCGACTTCGACACGATCTTTCGCTCGTTCCCATCGACATTTTCTTCGGCTCACGTCCTCCTCTCTTCTTTTTTTGTCTATTCCCTGCATCTCGTTTGAAGTCAACCGTAATACAGGGTGATTCACGCAATTGTTTCAAGTCATAACTCCGTTATTATTGCATTCACGAAAAAATGCCAAAGGAGAAAGATAAATGGTTCGAAGAGAACTACATCTGTAGGCCTTTAAATTTTTTTAGATACAGCAGTGCATGTGCAATTAACAATTGCATCATTTCTTTAAATAGAAATGCATATTGTTTTTTACACAGATCGATTCTTCTGTTCATTCTACGTAAAAAATGATTAGGGTACACATGGCAAAAAATTATTAGATCTCGAGATAATTTCAAAAAATGTCTTTATTGAAGAAGATACCCAAGCGCTTCACGAAAAGTAGTATGTAAACGTAACACCCTTTCGACATTGTTATCATATCAGACATTTTTTGAAAATATCTTGAGATCTAATAATTTTTCGCCATGTGTGCCTTAATCATTTTTTTACGTAGAATGAACAGAAGAATCGATCTGTGTAAAAAACAATATGCATTTCTATTTAAAGAAATGATGCAATTGTTAATTGCACATGCACTGCTGCATCTAAAAAAATTTAAAGGCCTACAGATGTAGTTCTCTTCGAACTAAAATGCAATAATAACGGAGTTATGACTTGAAACAATTGCGTGAATCACCCTGTATGGTCATGATATGAAATTATGATTTCGGCGCAGGTTCGATCAGTTAAACACAAACAGCAAATGTGCTATTATTTAAACATGTATCTTGACGTTTCGATCCCTATGTGGATCATTTTCATAAAGAAAACATATGTTGCGTCTAAAAGAAAAACAAAAGAATTATAATATGGCATATAAAGTTAAAAACACAGCTGGGTCAATAAACAGAATCGACAAAATTAATGTACTTACATGCTGCGTAACAAAAAGAGAAGAAAGAAAAAACATATAGAACAAACACTAAGAAATACCGAAAGGCAATGTTGACTACATAGTAATATAGTCAACAGTAAATCGTAAAAGGGATCGAACGACAAACACGTAAACGATGCACACCAGACACGTATACTTATAAATTCTTGACAAATTAAGCTATTTTTCAAATTTACATAAAATATTTCGACGTTTCGATCCACGATTTGGATCGTTTTCAAGAAACTTATTTCATTGTAATTGCCTTTGCTTAACCCAGATTAGTTGTTAATTTAAATTCTTTAGAGTTTGTGGGAACGCATGTTGGTTCCATGCCGGTGACATGTGGACTGGGGACCCCAAAGAATTTAAGTTAATAACTAATTTGGGTTAAGCAAACGCAATTACAATGAAATAAGTTTCTTGAAAATGATCCAAATCGTGGATCGAAACGTCGAAATATTTTAAATTTGCAAAATAGCTTAATTTGTCAAGAATGATCGTACCAGCGCGCCAATAACATTCAAATATTTATAAACAATTGTCGATCGAAAGAAAGGAAAACGTTACATAAACTTATACGCAGACACGAACATGTATACATTTTCTGATAAACTTTCTGTAACGAAATTCGTATCGTTGCGCGTCTAGAGGGAGAAAAGTCTTTCAGGGTACGCTTCTCTTGTATGAAGTTTATTCGCGAGGTTTCTCTTTTGCTCGATCAGACTCAATCTGTAGGAAATTTCCGTTCTCTATGCTTCATTTGCTTACTACTTTCATGTCTGGTAAGACTGTTGACTGTCGTCACCAGAAAAGATCCCTTGATATCAAAGAAATTATTAATTAGATCAGAGCCAGAGTCAACGTTCGTCAGCGATGGCTCTTTTGACCCCTGGAGATCCTACAAATCATTATGGAATTCGTTCTTCGCAAATAATTACGATAATACGTGATTTTTAAAGACAGCGAAGAACTGTGTCACCCACATGCGATCGACGCGTGACAGTTGACGCATAAATAAATCCGGGACACAGAAATACTTGTATACATAATTTCGCAGGGGTGTAGACGTTAAACGATCGAATTTCGTTGGCGAATGTAAAGCGAGTTTCATCTTTCTGCATTGTTTTTAAGGTGCTTCCATTCTTCTCGAGAACTACGATCGAACACCAAGCTCCAAAAAGTGTCGAGGGATTCGGAATCGATAAAGCATGCAACGGCAACAACACCCTCCAGGAATCGTTGCTTCCAAGTCAAACTCAGAGCCGAGTACCCAATCAGGAGGGTTGCGAATTAATTGCTCTCGAGGCAACCATTACCAACGTGTCCGCAGAGCTCGGAGAAGAAGCTCTGTGACACCATGCTGAATCTACGCAATGCCATGTCGTGGTAAGCGATACTTTTTCCCTCTTTGACCTTCTCTTTGAGCGTCGCACAGTAGGGTCGCAATCCTCGAATACCTGACAGAAACTCCAAGTATGAAAATTCGAAAATTCATTCATGAATATGCTCTTGTAGGATCAGTAAAAACAATTACAATGTTGAAAGGCTGAGTTCGTTGTCGTTTGAGTTCCAAATGGGCCATTGCTATTGAGTTTATCTTTTTTTATAAGTACGCGACAATATGCACCAACCAAATTAATCCCAAGTAGCACAAAAATATTGGATAATTATTTTTTTCAAATATTGGAAAAATATGTAT
Organism: Lasioglossum zephyrum; assembly: GCA_028455615.1. Taxonomy (NCBI): domain Eukaryota; kingdom Metazoa; phylum Arthropoda; class Insecta; order Hymenoptera; family Halictidae; genus Lasioglossum; species Lasioglossum zephyrum. The sequence goes on along the minus strand of CM052321.1, from coordinate 21,031,304 downwards.
TAAGCCACATTTTTTCATATGAGAAAAATATTGGATCTGAATATTGTATACATGTACAAGAAATATAAATTGAATGTTTAAAAAATATAAGCTAAATATTCAGAGAATATAAACTAGATATTTAAAAAAGTTTAAAGTAAATGTGAATCCAATATTTGAAAAATATAAATTCAATATTTAAATAACATTTAATAAAATTTTCAAATGTAAGAAAAAGTTATAACAAAAATTAGAAACTATAAATATCTATTACTTTCTGTGCACTGCTTGAGGGAATATTCCATTTTATCTTCCAAAGGACCTTATTACAATTAAAAAAATTTTAATATTATATTATATAATTTTATATAATTTCTGATATTACACAAAGATTTATTTTATAATAAGAAAAAAAATATTCTTTTTTAATAATATGAAATAAATATTATATATGTGTACATTAGGAAAAAATATTCTATTTCTAATATTAAATAAAGATTCATTTTGTATTTAGAAAAAAATATTTTTCTCGTAATATGAAGTAGATATATCCTGCATATTTAAAAAGAAATATTTGTTACTTAATATAAAATAAATATTGTATATATATTTAAGGGTGTTTGCGAAATCGTAGTACTACCGGACAGGGGGTGATCCTACATGCAAAAATGCGTGACGAAAAAAGGAATAACATTTTTTTCATTTGGCAGTTTGTTTTCGAGAAAATCTAGTTTGAAAATGCAGCGAGTACACGTGCTATTGCATAGGAATCGTCTGACGCGTCTGACCATGATCAACGAATTCTACTTCCTGCATATACTAAAGCACGCGCACCTGCCAGAACTAAATACTCGATTTTCTCGAAAACGAGCTGCTAAACGAAGAAATGGTATTTCTTTTTTTCGACTTATTTTTGCATGTAGAATCACATCCTGTCCTGCTGTACTACGATTTCGTAAAACACCCAGTATATACAAGATTTCGAGAAAAAAAATTTGCAACAGAAAGTAAAGATCATTTTGATTATTTAAATATTAAAATGCATTTTTGATTTCATAATATTATAGTTCACGTCAAGACGAATTCAATGACCTACTGATTGAGCCCATAAATAACGCTAAAATATAGTTTTTCAGACTTTTCTGATCAAATTCCGTACTGTGCGTCGCATCTGTCACTTCTGCAGAACATGTGAGCTACTTTTATGGAATATGTGAGTTCCATCCGCATCATCTCCAATGAATATTTTCAGTAGGCGACATAACAGGATTGTAATAATAAAAACCAGAGTTATTATAAGAAAATGTGTGATTATAGTCGCCTTCGGGAAAGGTTTTACTTTTCGCCTTAATTTTAGAATTTATTAATTCTTCGACAGCAGAGCCCGGGTCTATTTCGACCCAGATTATCAGAATTGTTCTTGACAATTAAATTAACTGAATAGCTACCACATTTGACATAACAGACAGCCTAATAGGTCTACGTAATGTATCTCGAAATTTTAAAAATATTGATAAATAAAGTTGTAGATGGCCGTGAACATTATCAGTTGTATAGATGCAAAATTGTTTCACGAAATGTTAAATTCAAAGAGAAAGGGTTAATTGCACCCTGCGAGCTACATTTCACTCGAGCCACCCCTCAATTTGTGACTCTCTCCTCCATTTACTTCCTCGCTTCTACAGTTTCAGTTTCGTTTATTTTTCGTGCGCATGCCAGCAAATTGACCGGAAGAGTAATGAAAATCGGGGCTATGTCTGCGGTCCATTTTTCCGTTGAAAGCTTGTTCTTATCGATTCGAGTAAACTATAAGGGTGTCCCTTCTCGAAACCGATTACGTTATCTGTTGGCTGTCGGTCGATGGGGTTTCGATGAAAGGTATATTGGCAACACAGAGATTGCGTCGCCGCTAACAAATTGCGGATCCACTTTAGTTTCAAGCGCAACATGTCGTCAAGGTAATAAATCTTTCCGATAAACATTTCGAAAACTAGGCGGCTTATGAACGAGTGTATATATGAACAAGTTATGAACAAGTTAAAACACTCTCTCAAGATCCAGACTCCAGAGCAAATAAAATTTGCTACAATAACGACTCCCACTGAGGAAAGAAATATATATATAGCTTCTCGTTACATGAAAAAGTTTAATAAGCCAATCCGAGCGAACCCAATTTTGTTAAAATCTCTCAGATGCACAGAAGTTGAAGACGCATCCGCTATGATGAATCTTTAACTTCGCAATTCCTATTTAATTAATTATGTTGCAAATATTTTGTTTCGTATTCTGTTGTAAATGTTTTCTTATTTTGAGAAATACAATTTACTACAGTAAAATTACATAATATAAATTACGCACTTAGACTTAATACATGATATATATCTAATTTTTTAGTAGTTAAGTTCTTTTTAGTAAATAATATTGTATTTCTTGTACTCTTCTTGACGATCGTAAGATAATTTTGTAATATTATTCTTGTACTCTTCTTGACGATCGTAAGATAATTTTGTAATATTATTCTTGTACTCTTCTTGACGATCGTAAGATAATACACCATCGTGACAGCTTCCAAGAAAGATCTTTCGAGATGAAAAAGAAAGGAAACGTATTTCATCTCTTTGCCCAACTTGTTAGGGAAACCTGTGACTGTTCTCTAGATATCTTTAAACATATGTATTTCCGTATATGCTAGAGCGAACAGATGCCAAAATGAACGAGGTTCTAGAAACAGTTAGGTTTAGCACTCCCCACAGTTTATATTTGTTTTAACAACAAGAATTACGGTATCCGACAAGCATGACGCCATTAAGACCACATCAAGCAGTGCTGGACTAAGTGAATAGAATAACAGTTGTTCCAAAGACAGAGAGGATCGAAATGAAATTTTATTGTTGTTAAAGCATCGCGATCGATTGTTCTCCATATCGTGCACACTCTTCCTTCATTCGTTCCGTCGCGTTGCACATACACGTGTAATACATGCACGTATCTACATTATTGTTTGGTTGCCGAGCTGCTTTCACCGACACCGTTTCGCGTCCATTATCATGCACTATCGTACGCTATCCGCTATCGTTCTTTATCGTCGTTCGTACTCTATACCTTTGTGCCTTTAGTTCCGCGATCCTGCTCTAAAACTGTGTCCACCTTTCAGCCGTTTCGGCGTTATTTCACTCGATTCCAATACCGACAGTATTCGGTACCAGTTGGAAATGATTAATTTCTAACAAAGGCGACCGTTGCTCTACATATACACATGCATTATCGAGAGAATGATCACGCATATAATACATTACAAAATTGCAACACAAAAACAAATGGTTCTACCATGCCATAAAAACATCGGTTTCTTTTTACTGTCATTATTCGATAACTGTATGTACAAACGTTGATGGTATTTGGTATCTGGCGTGTTACAGAAACGACTATGCTTATCAGAAAGAAGCGAGACTGTTGTGCTAACTGCTCTTTTATTGGGAAACATCGCAACTACTCGCTCAGAAGTAATCGAGTAATACCTGCTGCGACTGGTACAATTCATCAACGATCCAAACGACGGACCATCGATCGATCGGAAATGCGTCATTTCTTTTATCGCTTCCCCGATGAGAGAACATTCTCTGTTCTATGGGAGAAAAAGTGCGATATAAAAATCGCTCGAAAAATCGATGTACCGTGTGCATGTAGTGACAACCACGCAGGAGGATCCTCGAGGGCTACCGCTTCTCCCCTTCTGGCTAGCTCGGATTTCAATTCTACAAGTACTGCTCATTATCCTAGCAAACGATTGCGGTAATCCGAGTCTACCTCGCGAAGAACGAGACGCTCGCCGGGAGACAAATGGGCCAACGGAAAGAGAGAATGGAATACTGGCTGGAGCAGAGGGAGCAGAAATAAACCATAATTAGTTCAGTTCCAAGAGGGAGTCGAAAGCATTACCTATTCGGGTTCTCTCCTATTTCCTTGTCCAAGACACGTTCACCCCGCGAAAAGAGAAAAAATGGTCGAGTCTAAAAACATTTCTGTATTTTTATTAACATTTTTACACATTTTAATAGTTACATCGCGGACCGAGGTTCGCGTTTCTTTTATACAAAGGTAAATACAATATGTAAACAGCAATGAATACGGCCCTGGAGTTAATCATGTGCGACGTACTCTCTTCGAAATATTTTCATTTGGCAAACAATAACTCTTTTCCTCGTGTTCATTTCCATCCTGGTGCCCGGGTGTGTGTACACACGCGTAACACATGCACGGCTTTACATACTTTCTCTGTACCGGATACCCATACACTATTGTCATCGTGATTAAGTGATCTCGAGATATGTAGTATCCGATACAACAATCGTCCGTTTATTTTTACGCGTAGAATTTTAGCCACTTTCCTGAAACTGAGATCACGTTCGGGTCGATCGCAAGTTGTACGCGCACATTTCTCGCATCGTCTATTTTCTTTGCTGTTGTCACCTAGCCTCCCGTTATCCAGCTACGAGCGGTAGGTTAATGCCAAAGGGAGTCGTCTTGAATAGATACGTAACCATTACCCGCGACAAACAGAATCAATGATCGTATTTCAACTAAGCGATTAACGGTCACGTTCATTGTATCAACAATGCGAAGCGTGAAGGAAAATTTGATTAGTTAAATTTATTCTCTAGAACGGCTCTATAATATATCTGAAATGTATTGTGCGCATACAATCCATAATCACTCTGGCATTAACGTTGCGTATTTCTTGACGTATTCCGAAATACAAACGATCTTTGTTCTTCTCTCTCCCATCTCTGTGTGTTCCTTTGATCAACGTGAAAATTATTGAAACGTTTATTGACAGAAATATACAGACGAGTTTCATCTGAGCCACAATTTTAATCGTAGAGCATCCACACCGTTTAAGTAATACCGAAATAATCGTTTGTCACGTACAAAGCCTAGGTTCTCGTATAAACGTAGCGCCGGACTATTAGTAATCTCCGTTTCCAAAACCACTTCGTCCGCATTGTCTTCCATCATCGCTTGTATCGCCCTCCTTACCAGATTCGATCCGACTTTCCGTTTCCGATATTTCACATCGACGGCTAGCATTGCAATGTATCCACGTTTTATCACCTTCCTGTGGATATCCAGCTTGCAGACAATGGCACCGATACACTTGTCACCATCCATCGCCTTGACGAACAAAAAGCAAGAGTTTTTCTGTAAATTCTATACCTGCAAGACAAAGGCATCCAACGAAAACTGGCTAAAAAGTGCTTACGCTTTCTTGTTGCAGTTTATTGTCGCGTCTAAAATGTCGGTTTTGCGTTTTCACATTCTACACACAGTCGATCATGAATAAACGGAAACGCGAAACGGAACGATTTGTCTTTGATTCTGACTTGAAAGATCAAGCTTCAGTACTAATATTTTTAATAGACACTACTATGCAAAAGAATTAAGCACTCAGTATAATTATGAGATATAACAACAAAGTTGTTATCTTTATGTAGTAATTGTATTCTACAATGATCAATTTATTGCATTTAAAGTATTAGATAATCCACAATAACACATGTATTCCCATAACTATTCGATTAAACAGCGGAATCCTTTTTCAAGACTTACTGTATTCTTTTTGATTATTTACACTTTTCTATTAAATATGGCCAGGTGCTTTTTTCTTTTGCACAGTAGTGGACATGCAAGCATACGTACCAGAAAACATAATTTTGGCCAATTATGAATGAAATATCTATACGTGTAAATAGAGTACGGTTCGCTCAGATCTTTTTGTATCAAGTGCATAATGTCGGGCATCTGTAGTTCGCTCGTGTAACTAACGTATTGGATGTTACTGTCGTCAGTTTCCGGTGACAATGTTTTCGCTTCGTCTAGATGCAACAAGAATGAAATATAAAAAATTTTGCAGCACTACGATTTGTATTGTATCAATAATTAAATATCGATCGTGAAACTGCAGAAACTCCAAGAATTTCGTAATGCAATTACTTTCGACCTAGTTACTTAACATTCAATAATGATTACACAGTCGATTTAGTTATGTTGTACGAATGTCTCTTGTAAAGATAATAACATTTAGATATGGATTTGTCATACCGTGCTCGTTGAAATGACCTTGCCGAGGCATTCCATTTGTACGTGGTTCTTCATATGTATCGTTGGTTGCCAAACTCAATCGGGACATAATATCTAAATTCATGATATCCGTGACAGAATTTTCCGATTCCTCTTCGATGTTACTTGGTTCAGCTTCCGATTCGATAGTATCCGTAACGTTGTTCAACTCTACGCTTTCCATTTTTCCTCAATTTTCCTAGATTTTCGTTGCCCGAATTCCACTTCAGGATGACTCGATAGTATTAATTTTAGTTTTCTATGCAAAACACCGATGTGCCATCAGAGTTTGTCGTTACGGCACACGCTCTTCAATCGAATTTTCATAATTACGGTAAACTGATTCACCTATTGATACTATTTCTACTTTAAAATCCGGATATCCGACATAAACCGTTCAACAACGGGCACCATATTGAATTTTCTGTGATAACAGCTACCAGCGAAGCATAAACAATGATTTCACAAGAAGCAACTCTACTTTGCCAAATACGTATGTGTCTTTCGCGAAATGTGAAAATGCGCAATGTATACTGGTAACAGCGGTCGAGAGGTCTTCTTTTGAATACAATCTAATAGCTTAGTACTGTTGCTGTAGATGTCGCCGCAGATCTTTTCTTGAACACAGATTTCGACTCAGCAATAAGTCCCGCTGAATATGGCGTTGGCATTGGTCGAGCCAGATCCGTTCACTGCAGCCGTGCTCTAATTGGTCCCCGTTTTTCGATATTTTCACATATGAAAAATTACTTCTATATAATTTCAAATGCCCTCAGAAATCATCCCTTTCGAGGAAGAAGTACATACATTTTGATTACTAGGTACAAGTGTTTATGTTCTCATTCTAAAACCATGTCTTCGACCAATATCGACATACCTTGCCTACCCTACCATTGCACGCACTGTCGCTATTGGCTGAAGACATCGTTTTAGAGATCTTAGCCATCATCCGGCGAACGCACGGTATATGATAAATGCAATACAAACATAATATTCGAAAATATATTTTACCTTTAGGAATGTGTTAATTATTCTGTTAGTATAAATCATTATTATCTCCTATTCGAGTTTATTACAACTTGATCTTCCACTTGTGATTCCAAGAGGGCAGTTAAGTTCCCTCGGAACACCGGAAGTGTGCACAAGTCATACTAGCATTTTGTAGTTTCAAGTTTCTTTTGGAGCGTAGGCACCATGGGTAAGGCGTTCAATTTTATACAGTTTATCTTTTTATCGTTTCTAATCCGTGTTTTCTCTTTAGAAATTATTAATTTTCATCTACCGGTACCGTATAGATATATCCACTTGTTTAATTGATATATATATTATTTGGATAATAACAACGTAACAACTTTAAAATTTACTTGCTAACCGCTTTGGCTAGCACTTTGTCATTTTCCTCCGCACACGACAACGTGTGTATGTTATCCTGTTCGAAGTCCGATGAGTTTTGTTATGCATTGTATCTTCTAATTCTATTGGAAACAAAATACACAGAAATTGATCGTTTACAGGTATTTCTCGTGATCACTGGCATAAAAGACGAGCGACCGGTGGCAAAAGGAAACCTCTCAGAAAGAAGAGGAAGTTCGAGTTAGGACGTCCAGCTGCAAATACTAAACTTGGAGCTCAACGTATACATACGGTACGATCAAACAATGTCCTATAAGATACTCTATTGTTTTTATTTTTAAGTAACACATTTAATAGATTATGGAATGATGAATACCTTTACCTACTCTGAAAGCTATGAAGACTTTTAATCTCACAGCGTACTGAAGCGATGAAGAAGTTAATAGAACTTATTTATTTTTAAATCAATTTAATAGTTCATAGATGCTTTTTTCGAACTAGGTACGTACACGAGGTGGAAACAAAAAATACAGAGCACTTCGTCTGGACACAGGAAACTTTTCTTGGGGTTCTGAATGCTCTACAAGAAAGACCAGAATCATCGATGTTGTTTACAATGCGTCGAACAATGAATTAGTGAGAACCAAGACTCTAGTGAAGAACGCTATTGTCACCATAGATGCGACACCTTTCAGACAGTGGTACGAGAGCCATTATGTCTTACCCCTTGGCCGTAAAAGAGGTGCTAAATTGGTAGGTAATTCATTTTCTTTCTAAATATCATTGAAAATAGAATGTATTAACAAAAATAATGTGAATGTGTGCAGACTGAAGCTGAAGAAGAAGTATTAAATAAGAAACGATCAAAAAAAGCTGAAGCTAAATACAAAGCGAGACAGAGGGTTGCCAAAGTAGAACCTGCTTTGGAAGAGCAATTCGCAACAGGACGTGTACTTGGTAAGAAACATCTTCTATTTGCTAAATTTTATATTACCGATATCAGTGTCTGCATAACATGTTAATATCTTTGTGTGTTGCTACTTAGTAAGTCCTAGTAACATCTCTTATAACATTTTTATTTAATATTATTTTCTTATTGTACAATATCTTTTTTAAATGCACTTCTTGACAAATGAAAATCATTTCCTTAAAATTCGATTTTTCAGCTTGTATAGCGAGTCGACCTGGACAGTGCGGCCGTGCTGACGGCTACATGCTCGAAGGAAAAGAACTGGAGTTTTACATGAGAAAAATTAAGAGCAAGAAAGCCAAATAATCATGTAACATGTGGGAAGAAAATAAATAAATCATAAAACAGAAACTGAACTATACATTTGAAATCAATAATGAGCAAGTAACACCAAGATTTTATGCATAATTTCGAATTCTTGTATGGGTAATCGAGTTAAAGTAAGTTCACACCATTGTTCGTATAATACATATGCCAATCAGTAGAAAGTAATATTTATTTATTGCTCGTTACTTTTTCATTTACTCCATATTCAGTATACCTTAGAATACTTCGCTTTCATACAGTTATAACTATTCATATATGAATATTAACGATTTTGTGTATATACACAGAATAACGTGTATAAGAGGAGACCTTTCTCATTTTTCGATGGTGTTTTAAATTCAAAATCTTATTTGTTTCAACAATTGCCATAACAACACAAACGAAAATATAAATTTTCTTTACGGGGTCGTTCATTTCATTTTTGAAGCTGAACAGTGCATTAAGTTGTTATTCCTTTTATTTGTTTTTACTGATTTCAATAGAACTGAGTTAAGCACAAATACGATACAAAACAAGAAGGGACGTCCAGCGTTGTACTTCAATATCCCCTAGTAAATTTTCACATAATATTAATCAATCAACTACGAATATCACAAGAGTATCATTGTATTCACATAAATTATAAACCAATGTACTGGGAAAGGTTCTCTGATGTGTAACGCACTTCGAAGCCGTATAGTGTTCTATTCATTTGTTCGATCTCTTTCTATCATAATGTAGGGTGTTGATGCAGGCCAATTTCTGGAACCGTAATTGTTTCGTATTTGATTATAACATGTCGGCGGAACTTTAGAAATAACGGAATAAGGGGGTATCCTGACTTTTCGGTTGATTTTACTTATTCTAGGCGATGAAAGAAGTTACAATGTTGAAGCTTTACTATTAACGAAAATTTTGAAATGTTTACAACATTCAAAGTTGTGATAATCTGTAACATAGAACATTTTATTTATTTATTCAAAGGCTAATAATTCTGTTACTTAGCTTAGAGTGCTATGATTATAAGCTTTCAAAATTATTTAGAAAGCGACAATTGGTTAGTCAAATAAAAATATTTTTCTGTTATTCGTGTAATTTGTAGATACCGAAACAAGTGGAAATTCCGAAAATATCGACAAAGGTATTTTAACTATGTAGTATAAAAATCAAAGCAATTAGCCTACTAGCTCGGTAAATTCATTTAATTTCGAAAAATAGTTTAGCCAATTCCAAAGTAGGAAAATTAAAGAAAACGTAAATTTTTTAGACCTCAAAAGTCGGAATATCTCCTTAAGTCTTAAAGTGTAAACGAATTGACACGTTATACTGTGTTTGTAGACTTCTTTGTCATGTGATTATTGGAATAATAACTTAAAAAGTATGAAGGGTCCAAAAGCATATCCAATGTAAGTTGAACGTTGCAATTTTCTCCAATACACATATAACATTACACACTTTTAACATTAACTAAAACATAAACGAAACAAAGGCAGTCACTCATGTCATTAGCGCATGTAGACTCAATGAATAAATATTCTTTATTTTGTTTTTTGTCAATTGCATTTTTTACATTATAAAAAGTGTTGTACAAAGTACTGTTTTGTGTCACGTGTAAACACAAAATACGCAGGCGATGGAAATGGAATTTATGGAATAGTGTATTAGGGTATTGCGAAAAAGTTTGAGAAAAGAGTTTATGATTTGAAAATTGTGACTTCGTTTTTAAGAACTTACACGGATGCGCTCTAGGCCCTCCATATATTTGATGTCACATTTTGAGTATTTATCATAAGTCGTGGCATCACCTGCTGCTGATTTGCATTCGCAGCAGAGCTAGAGACGATAGTAGTAAACGATGGTTTTTGAGCACATGTTCTCATATGTGTTGGCCAATGTGATTGTTGACAAGGATAATTACAATACGCCGTATTCCAACAACAATAAAACATTGCTTCACGACCACACATTATACACCATTGTTTGCGTTTAATTTCTTCTATGCAACGCAATTTCTCTTCTTCAGCTTCTCTGCGAGTCTCTTCGATAGCTCGTAGTCTCTCTGCTTCCAAACTTGCCTTCATTTCCCTTAATATTCGGTCTACAACAGAAAATATTTTATTATATTCAAACACAAAAAGCAGAATATTGGGCTGGCAAGAAAGTAATTTCGTTATTTTAAGGTGAAATAGCGAACCCAATATTTTCCTTTTTCTTTTCGATGATCTTTTGCTAAAAAGAATAAGTAAGAAAATATTTTATTCATTGAAGTTCATCGTTTGAATAAAAAAATTCGGTTTCATTTCATCTTGAAGTACCGAAATTACTTTCTTGCCAACCCAATATACTCGTAATAGGCGTCCAATGAAATAAATAGCTGTTAGGATGTGCTTTTCACACACATACAATGTGTCCGGTTTAAGTATGAACAGTTAAATATCTCGAAAAATAAAAAGATACAAAAATACTTCAGATAAAAGTTGTAGAATATCACAGGACATATATCACGCTGGTAGTCGCACGACCTTGAAACGATTCTGGAAGCCCTTTGATCATTAGGTTTAACTTTTTAGATAGTACTCTATATATTTTTTTGGTTACATATTCTCATAACGGGCATCGAAATGTCTTCAAAACACTAGGTAAACGTGTCTTTAGCTTGAACTATTCCCGAGATATTAAACGACAAAGTTGCCGTGCCGCCGGCATTAGCGTTATCCGATGTACACCGCGAGGAGGTTGCTCGGTCGGACTTCGTACATCATGATGGCACTAAAAAGAGCAGATTTTATGTGTATTTAATGAAATGGAATGTAATGTACGAAAAACGGTCCAGCATGATGATCCAAAAATGAGTGAAACTTAGGTAAATGCCGTTCTTGATCCTCCGCCTTTCCCTTCGATATGTTTACCGTCGGAGATATATACATCTCTGTATTCTTTTCAAGAATTCTTTTTCGGAATTTTGGAAAATTGTTGTTGTCATTGTTCCGCATGCGTCTACGATCCTTGCACATAATTCATTTACGTTGTCAACAGGCGTCCTATAAACTTCTTGCTTTAAGTAGCCCCAAAGAAAAAAGCCTACGCAGAAACACCTGGTAATTTTGGGGGCCACGTTATTGCTGTTACTTCAGCAATATGATTCGTAGATTGACAGCTGGCAATTTCAAATCTCGGAACCAACGTTGTCTATAAAATTAATTCTCAGTCCAACTGAGCAACCTCCTTGCAGAGTACTTTGAACAACGCTACGGCTGATGACATTGTAACAATATTGTTTCATATAAAGACACTTGTAGGCAGTGCTTTAAAGACGTTTCGATCCCAGTTATAACAATATGTAACAAGAAATATAGAGTCCAATTAAAAACTTAAGGAAGTAGACTCGTTTTTCCAGGTTTGCAAGGGTGTGGGATGCGCCTTCTGATTTCTCGGTGATGCAAAGATAGGGTTTTTCAGTAGTCAAAAGCGCTAGATAAAAGATCAATCTAGGCCACAATCGTCCTCGAAAGTTTTATTTTTTACGTTTAGGAGTATATATTATAAAGCTGTGATAACTACATGCTGTCGAATAATGCAAATTACGTCTCGTAAACGTAAAAATAGGATTTTTGAGAGCGATCGCGGCCTAAATTGAACTTTTATTTAGCGCTTGTGACTACTGAAAGATCTCATCTTTGCATTATCGAGAAATGAGATATTATGACGTATTAATAAAATGTTTTAAATGAAAATTGTATGATAACGAGAAGGCTACAACATTACAATAATATTTTCTTATGTTGAAAGAAATAATATTATAATACTTTATTACGTAGAATGCAGTTTCATTAAAACAAAAAAAAGAACAAAATTCAGTCTAAAATCTCTAAAGATCCACTATCTGTGAAAAAAAAAGATTAGTGTTATGTTATGGCCTTCTGACCATAAAAAAGAAAGTATAAGCAAACTTTTTTGTATCTGTGCAAATAATGAAGATGATTCAGGTGATCCGACTTAATTACTCATCCTATTGTATGGTGAAAAGCAAATAGATGAGTTGTTAAGAACAAATCGCTTTATAAAAAGAAGGGCTTTTGAATATACGAGTTCATCATCAGTGACAAGTGGACTATCTACAATATTATTCTCGAAAAATACTCTGAACGACTGCGTCTGTTGGTCTTAACAGGTTTCAAAAATAACTGTTTCAAACTGTTATATGTATATTAGTACGGATTGAAACAGTTATGAAGAACCGAAACAATGTTATAACTGTTATGAGAACATCGGTTACGGTTCTTGAGATCCGATATTATTTTGGTTGTGTAACTAATATACATATATATATATTATGGTTCTTCATAACTGTTTCGATAACCGCAACTGGTAGTATAATTGTTTTCAATGTCCGAATCTGTACTCGTGTCTTCTCTAGGATACTTAGTACAGTCGTGTATCGAGCGATTTGTATATTACAGGAAAGACTATAGATGACATACCGGTATTGTGCTTCAGTTCAGCTAATTGTTGTTGATGTTGCCATCTCATACGTTCTATTTGTAATCTTAGAAAATGGACAGTTGCCTGATGGTTTTCAGACGTTGCATTCTCACTATTTTGATTTCCTCGAGCTGCTTCTTTATATGCCTCTTCCATTAACTGGGCCATTTTTCTGGCCAAATCTTGAGCACCATTATACAAGCGAGCACTTATTGGCCCAGCTTCTGGAGGAAGCATTTGATATTCGGTATAATTGTCCGTCTGATGAGTAGGATTATAAACTAAAGAATCTATCGAATTCGATAATAAACTAGATGATGAGTGTGGGATGAGCTGCGGACAAGTACGAGTCTTGCTAGGAAGTGATTTTCGGGCTTTGCTCTCTTTCTTTTGATGCGGAACTGGCACCGAGTCTGTTTGCTTATGCTGAATCGTTGAAAGATTGTCGATCTTTTCTTTCTCAGTCACTGACGAACTACCAACAGATTTTTTTGCCGCAGCATCGAGAGTGCCATTATTTACGGCAAAAAGCAATACAGATGACTGTTCGTTAGAGCCTTGTCTAGATATTTGAGCAGTTTCAGCGTCATTAATTCGAGCTTTGCTAGAGGTTGATACCGATACGGATGTCGACATTGGAACATTGCTATCAGGATGTTTTGAGGAACCTTTCAGGGATAATGTGTCGATTTGTTTCACCAAATTTTGATTTTCTTCATTTGCAGAAGACTTCAAAGCCTTCTCGGCGTTTACTTTATCAACCATTCTGGTTTTCGGTTTATACACCTTCCCTGCAGTCTTCGATATCTTCAAATTACTTTTCTGCGAAGAGTTTGTCAAACTCTGATTCGTTTCACTTTTATTAGCATGAGCTTTTAATAGAGAGGATTCTCTTTTGAGCACGTGAACCTCATCTGTTAAGTGTTTACCTGCGTCTGTTACTTCTTTCAATAAACTTTCTGGCGATTTCACGCTAATATTTGCTACTTTTCCGGCATTATTATTTTGTTCCATTGTTGAAACATTAGTTTTGCTCGAATCGACCTTTTTCGACACATCCTTCTCATTTCCACTGTTTGTGACGAGTGTAACTTTGCTTGAACCTGGTTTCGAGTCCTCCTCGTTCGTTGTTTTTGAATTGGCTAACGTATTTTTATTTATTCTCGTGTCTTCTTCTTCTTTCCCGATCGATTCGTTTGAATTCATAGAAGTGTTGGAATTGTTGCTTGAAATCGAGATTAGTTCTACCTCGCTCGATCGTTCGACATCTTGTACTTTAGACAATTTATCGTCGACTTTAATTTGTTCGAAGCTAGTCTCGCAATCTGCCGATACCTTGTTTTCAGTGTCGGAATTGTCAGTTTTCTCTGAATCACTTGTTGTTGACTTTGTTGCTTTATATAGCCGTTTCTTCAGCAACGGTTTCTTTTTAGGACTCACAAATTCTGATGGTGCACTATTGTTCGAGCGAAGGGGATCGTAGTTCGGTAACATTAATTTGATTTGCATTGGATCGTGTGGATTATATTGCACTTTGGGAGGCGCAAACTTGAACTGACCAAACACGAGTTCTAGCTTCCGACAATGTCGAGTGATTTCTCGGACACATTCTTCCATATCTAATTTTCTCTTACGCGGCAACGGGACAGGCGGTTCTTCGGAGTACAAGTATAAATCTCGTGGCGGTACCCAAGCACGATCGTGTTCTCCGAAGAAACGTACATCCACAAAACCTTGAGAGTTTATGCGAGGCATTGCCTTAGCCGGCCAGAAGGGGAAACCTTTCAGTTTGGCCCAAACCAATGGGTGCGGACGGCGACAAGGCTCAATAAACCACGACGGTTGCGGTCTCGGCAGGTTCCTTCCATGAGCATAACAGTCGGGACAAGCCTCGATTTCCGATACCTCTTGACGAGCCAATTTAATCATTTGCTTTGCTGCATTGGTCAATTTTGACGTATCTGTGTACACACCACCACCTAAGCAAGAACCATGCCTTCAAATCAGTTGTTCAAAATTACCTATTATGATTTCTACTCCATTGTGTTAACTAAATTTACAAATATACATTACATACATGTATTGAATACGATACAATTATGTTGTATCCATTTAGCATCAGCCATGAATGCATCTGTACTGCCGTATAGTTTAGCACGCACGTTTAATTCTAAAAGGCTCAAATCCATCGGTTTCACCACATAGTCCATATAATTTGGAGCTTCTGAAAGTTCTACTGGTTTCCAAAATGGCTCCGACTGTAACAAAGATGTCCGACTAAATCTTAACCGAACAACAAAATACGAACGGAAATAAGAGACCAATACTCACACCGGGATATTCTCTCATCCTCTCGACTACATTTTTTAATAATAAACACAATTGATCAACCGATAATTGTGCCATTGCTGTCGAACGCGTTTCTGCATTTTCTGCCCGCAAAATAGCTGCGCATTCGCCGCATATCCAATTTTGGATAGACGTTGATTGCATTCCTATGCATTTGCGATGCCATGACCGAGGACACGCGCTGCAATGGGCCTCCACGGATTCTTTGTGGCAGCGCCAACAGAATCGGTCGTTCGTATTTCTTTTCTTTCGTTTACTTCTCAAGTTGTTTTCCTCGGTGACCGACTCCGCGTCTTGAACACTACAAAGTCAATTAAGTTCTTATTTCTGTATAGTTTTCATCTTGATAAAAAGTTCCCTAAAGTAGCATTAGCTTGTCTAAAACGATTAAGTGTTTAATTTTAGCAAATTGAACGTAGTGAATAATATTAAAACGTATATGAGCAACTTGTATCACAGAGACTTACTAGAAATAGAATATTTACACTTACATTAAATGCCGTTGTTTCCTTTTTAAAATATTCGGAGTTCTGAGTGTAGGTGTTTCTTTTGTGCTTGTACTCTTATTAATTCTAGGATTGTTTTTCGACACAGGAGTAAGTACATCTGACTTTTCTACATTCTGAACACACTCTACTTTATCTATGTTACATTTAATTTCTTCCTTAGTCCCTTCTAAAATAACCACCTCTTCCTCATTTTCCATTTTCTCTGCATCACAGGTTGCAGCTTCATTTTCATTTGTAATGATACATTTTTTACCTGTATCTAGGATATCCTTTTCATCTTTGATAGGAGCATCAACAAGACTCTCTTCAGTGATTTCTGTGTCTAGAAGTTTAGTATCTTCTATCTTGGATGTAACTGGACATTGCTGCTGTAAAGAATCTGCGGAAGTTCCTTCAACTTTTGTGGATGTCATTTTCGTTCATTGCATGTATTTACTTCAATTGAGATTTGCTCGACATCTAAATATAAAATAAAAAAGTTAAGAACCATATGTATATAGAACTTGTGTCTTATGTATTATACAGCTTAATTTATGTTTATGTACTTGTGTTTTTTTGGAGAACTATCTTAAACAGAAAAGTAAGTGTTCAGAGTTCAATAGGCAAATTATATAATGATAGTTGGACACAAAAGAAAAATATGCATTAAACATCATGAATGCTGTCATCTAAATAAAGCATTTATTAATGTTTATGTGTATTAATAACTTTTAGTTGTGAAGTAATGGTACCAAAAAAATAATATTATGTGCGACTAGACTTCATATTATTGGTACCCATGAAACATAGCTGTAAATAATTAAATGCATTAAAAATTTGCAACAGATAATACCACCAGGAATACAATTTTTCCTAAAATCTAATCTAAAACATTCTGACTGATAACAATATGATTTAGAATACAGTAATAGTAGCTATACAAAAATTGTTTGATAATGTAGTATATATTCTGCACTGTAATAAATAGACAAAACAATTACCATCTATGGATTTTGTATATACATATGAGTTTATGTATTAAAGCACCAAAGGGACCTGACTGGTTTACAGTTTAATGGATGCTTCCCAGAGGTCAAATGAACCACTTGTAATATAAATTCTAAACAACATGGATAGGCGACATATATCACTTACTAACACGGCATTACATCAAACAGCACGAGCAATCCTTCCCCCTCTGACATGCCCGCCTTCCATAGGCTAGTGTCTCCATCTCTCAATAATATTTAAAACTAATAAAATCACGTGGCTCCGTATACAGGCTATTAAAAACAAAAGCGGTTAATTCTTTTGATAAATATTTGCATTTTTATTATATAAATACTTCTTTACATACCCGTTACATAACGATATCATTCGTACACAATACACACGCATTCATATAAAATATATTTATGTATGTATGTATATATATGTACTTATATATGCGTGTATATATAATATATATGCAAGTGTCGAAATAATATGCATATTTCAATTATTACTTTTTCTTATCTATGTACATAAGTATACACGAAATCAACATACACATCTTTTAAACAAATTATCAGTTTACGACGATGATATTCTGAATGTTTTTTCATTCTTCCACTTAAAGAGAGGTTATCTTCGGAAGAAAACATAAATACATTTTATTCTTCATATATCCCATACGGACAGTTTTGCGTAATCCTGTCGAAATAAAGTGTTGTAGGAAATTATTCTGAAGTAGTACCTCTCAATTTGATATTCACTTTTCATCGTTGTATACAAGTTTTAAAAATTTCATATATATTTCCAACTGTTTCCGTGTGTATGTATGTATTTGCTAAATGCATATGTATATGTTCGAAATGTATATGAATTATCTGTGTTTATATAATAACAGGTGCCACGACGATTTTTAACAAAAACACTAAATATATCGAAATCACAGACAATAGTATTATTTTTATAGATGTTGCATTATGAGTTGGACGTATGTGGTGGTGATGCCAGAATCATGGTACGTGGGACATTCCCCTCCCCTGGCCCCTGGCTCAGTTGGCTCGGCTCTCTCCCACTCTGACGTACCATCGCGTCGGCTTCTTACGTTGCTTCTACTGCGCACGCGCTACAACAAGCGTACCTCTATTCTGTCTGACCACTGATCTGTATATACTATGGATTGGAGATGCCTGAAAAAATTAGAAGAAGATTTTGCCAGTTTTCATGTGGCTCCACCATAACTAAACCGTTGAACTATGTACTTCTCTCCGCACCCCGCGATCACCCGTGAAGCTCAACGCTTTGCCTCACATCGCCACGCGCAGACGCACTACTGAAATAATATCAGTGCGCCGACGCGACACGAGTGCGACACATTACTTTAGTGTTTTTAATATTACATTTATATATTTATATTACTATTTTCATGATTTTCATTTGCTCTGGCTCTGATTGACTTTACTGAATTTCAACCATCATGTATCAATTCGTATTATATAGCGCTTCGCGCTTTCTCTTTTAGTACATTGGTTTAGATATGGTGGCGGTGGCATCGGAAATGCCTTCTTCTATTTGTTTCAACTGCTGTACAGGAGCCTTATGGGAATCTCCAATCCAGAGTATACAGATCAGTGTGTCTGACTCTGTCCATGTGAAACAATGTGAGTTGCCCGTGCAACTGTTCGACTCGATCACTGATCTGTATATGCATACTGTATCTGTATACAGATCAGAGCTGCAAAATATACTTCTGTACTGTGTACTCGCTTCGTTGCGCTTCGTCTCATACACTATCCACCATTTTGAATTATCTCGAATCGAGGCTTGTGGGCACCAGATAATTTTGGATCTTGTCACACTGCATCGTATGCACATACTATACCTATGCCGGGTCTACTTATTCGATATTCGACAATTCGACTGGTGGACACTCGATTCACAGACTGAAAATCCTTACAGATTGTGCATGCGATGCATTTTTCCGTCCACGGAGAACTTCACTTTGTTGAATTCTGGCTGTAGCGTAATCTGATTCGTTGATACTAAGCTTCGACTAATCGCAAAGATACGTATGTCTGACAACCAATCAGATTGCATGTATGACCATATACATACGTGGGGACAATGAAGCTTCGATCACGCCGTTATGTTTTGATGGAGTTTGTTCCTAACAAAATGAAAGTTTTCAAAATGTGACATTACAAATCATATTAACTTAGTTTCTGATTGTGAAAAGTTTTCTTTGAACTATTATTCAGAAAGCAGTGAACGATGTATCGGAATAGTAAACACAGAATTGTAAGAAAATACGCGTCGGATGAAAGTGACAGCCTTCGACATCAAGGTAGTTCATTAGCTGTCAATTTAAGTTGTTTATCAAATTTAACAGATTCTGGAAATGGATCGCTCAGGCAAACAAACGTCGAATGTAACGACAAGTTACCTTCGCCTGCAATCGTTTCTAACAGAACCCAAAGAAGCAGAAGTTTTAGAAACAGACAGACGTCTGTCAAAAATACTAGCGGTGTAGCTCATCAGAATGTTTCTTTGAAACGTGTAAGCGTAACTTTAAAAAGAATAGAAAATGAAGTTGTAAGTTTAGATAATAATTGTGAACTATTGAAGCAAGTTATTTTAACCAAGACCCAACAAATGTTTGATAGACAGAACAAGTTGTCTGTGAAAACCCAAGCGATTCTAAGCAACAACTTCGATCAACGTATCGATAGTACACCGAAGGATGAACACAGAAGTAAAATAGTTCAGAAACAAAGGAAAAAATGTACTTTGAATAAAAGAAGATTATTCGATTCCGAAGAACACATGCAGAATACAAGCAGAAATGAATCTGATCGCATCGGATTGAAAAACAAAATACATAGCAATATCACTGTACCAGTTAATAGCAACCGAACGGTTGATGTTTCAAATTCGGCATCTGTTCTTGTTGAAACGGAACATAACAGAACTAATTATTCTGTTACATCCAATGATAAATGCCCGTCACAATTAAATCTATCAGAAGATGATAGTATATTAATGGCAGTGCCTGTTGGTTGTTCTACAATGATACAGGATGAAACGTCAGATACAGATTCAGAAACACACCATGACATTAATTATTTACCTTCCCATTGTAAGACAAAGAAAGACACAGTGTCTATGGAAATAACACGTATCCAACAAGGACGTGTATTAAATTCTTTGGCTGTTGAGCAGAGTAGGAAAACACAGTTCAACGAACAAACAACTTCATTCGAAGAACGCCATATAAGAACTTCGCAGACTTCTCTGGCTGTAAACACATCTATCAATGAATCTAGTAAAGATAATCAAAATATAGATATATGCGAACATACGGAGTCTGCGGTAGAAAATAGTAATAAGAACTCAAGAAATAAGCAGGAGAGAGGTATTTACTCAACAATTTTAGAAGGAACGAAGCAAAGTACAATTAGTACTTCCTTACAAATGAATACATCTCTAGACGTTCCGAACAAATCACGTTCACGAGAAGATAATATTACTAGAAGAATGTTAAAGCTGAATAGTACGATAAGTAAATGCAGAGATATGGTAGAAAAAGTTGATAGTACTAATACAGTTCAAGTGGAAAACACTGAATTAACAAAACTTCAAGGAAAGAAAAATGATAGAGATCATCGGTCTGATGTTACTTCCAAAAATAAAATAATCTCGAATGAAGTTCAAGACAGTCGAAGCTATATTGAAGCTACTCCTTATCTAACATCTCGTTCAGTTTTATTGAAAACTCAATTGAAACAAAACACAGTATGCTCCCATATTAGTAACAACAATGGAAATGCTATTGAAATAAATTCTTCTAGCAGTAAAGTATCTTCTATGTGAGTATAAATATTTGTTTTTTTTTAAGTAGTTATGAGCTGTTACATATATTTGCTGTTATATATGTTTTTCTCAAATGGGAATTTGTATTTAAACGAAAACTAAAAGATAAGAATATCTAATTCAAGAAATTAATTGTTTAATTGTTTTAGTATATCATACAAAAATATATATTTTGAGTAATAATAATAAATGGTAATAATAAATGTAAATAATTTTCATTATTTCAAAATAGGCACCCTGGGTACCCGGGTAGTCAGTACTTGCACTATTTTAAAGACTTTATATGTAAATCATATTATATTGTTTTTAATCTTCCATTTTGTAGGGAACAAAGTACATCCAAAGAACATAGAAAATCATGTGAAAAAGGAAAAAGTAGAAGTGAATCTATAATATTGGAAGATTCCTCTTTGCATCCCTGTACAGAATTACAAAATTCAATAATTATAAGAGAATCAACTGACGAAAATGAATTAAAAATTCAAAATGTAAAAGATCCTACGATGATCTCATTGAAGAAGACGGGTAAAAAAAAGTTATTGCCTTTACATGAATCTTCGAAATTATTAACATTTTCCCCGGTGGAAAATGAAAATATACTACCTCGAATAATAAAAAAGAAACATAACAAAAGGAAAAAAAACCAGGATATAAATAATAAACTCAATGCAGTAGGTAAACGCAGAAGTGTAGAACACAGCGATGGGACAAGCAGTGATCAGTTAGCATTAGAAAATGATAATTCCATTGCCTGTAATAAAAAAATACAGAAAAAAAAACCTAGGAAAGTTATTAGTAAAAAGTTTGTTGTTAAAAAATGTACTGCTAACAATGATATTTTAAGGAAATTACGGGAAAGTAAAGAGAATTGTATTATGGCACAAACCCGTGTTTCAAGTGGGAATTCTTCGAACGATTTTCAATCATTAAAGAAACGATCTTCCACACAAATAAGAAATAAAAATGTACAAAGAATAAGTCTAGTCATGACTGGTTTGTGTAACGAGTAAGAACCATTTTTATTTAAACCTTTTTTGCAACTATATCTCTTTTGTACACCTGTTCATTAAATGTTACATTTTTTTGTCTAGCGATAAAAATACTGTTAAAAGCGTTGTGAAAGCTCTGGGTCATGCAAAAATTGAATCAACCGTTACAAAACGAACAACACATGTTGTAACCACAGGTGTGCGAACAATAAACATGCTACATGGAATTATACGTGGTTGTTGGCTTGTCAGCCTTGAATGGGTTTTGAAGTCGTTAGAAAACGGTGCATGGTTAAAACCAGAAGGATATGAATTGTCGCACTTCTCGAAAGCAGTATTGGTATGCATAAATATAAAAACATACAATGTTCTACATAAAAAATATAAATTTTACAATATTTTCAGGAAAACCGTAAGGATAGACAATTATTCGGAACTTCGTACGTTCCTGAATTGTTTGCCACCTGTGGAAATTTGTACATTGGAAAATGTACAACACCTCCGCATAGTGTGTTGAAAGATCTTGTAAAAACTGCAGGTGGTCATATTACCGAACGTCCAGAATCTGCGAAAATTATAATTGATGCAAATGGTTTAAAAGAGTCTTGGGTATTAGATTGTATCACAACAGGGGAACTGCAACCATTCGATGAGTATCGACGATCATAAGTGCTCGATAAGTGATCAATTTAATATCAAAAGTGAACTGCAAACAGAATATTTTTTTTATACAATTGTACACATTACAAATAATGTAAATGTATCTAATAGAAACGAGTTTCTAATATTTTTGTATATTATATTAAATTAAATATTATTGTACATAGTTTTGCATTATTCTCATCTATTTCCTTAAACAAAAATAACCGATATTTATTTCTTAGTAAGTATGTTACAAGTAAGATATACAAGATGATTCATTCACATTTCACAAAGTGATAAAATTTTTGATATATAATGTGATACGAGTCATTACATACAAAGTGATTACACTTTGTACACGTAGTCTTGGTCTTTTATAAAATTGAACAGGTTTATAGAATTCAACACCTCTTGAAACATTCAAATCTGATTTTAAACGTACCACTCATAGTAGTGTAACTTTCAATCGTGAAACATTTACAGTTGTACAATTTTTATTGCTACAGATGACCGATTCCATGAAGCATCGGTTAGTAAGCACTAGTTGTTAACAAATACCTATTAACAGCAGCTTAGTCACAGATACTAATATAGTAATGATATACTTGAAAACGTTGTATAGTTATCTCGTTTGCCTTGGCATTCTTCTTTGTCTGGAAATATTTTTTTTATTTCAATAATGATTTATAAAAGTTGTTGGAATATATTATTGATTTATACCGAATCTTTAGCATGCTAAAAATGGGTATACGATTTGTTCCATGCTAAAAGTGGTTATGATTTATGATCTACGTATCTCTTCCTAAATACTTATATATGTATATTGACAAAAATGAAGGCAGAAACTGTACAGGACACCGGAATAATACAGAGAATATTTCAACATAAAGAGCATCAAAAAATATTGCTTTTTAATGCATCTGTAGCAGGCTTATCGAAAAATCAAGCTGTTTTGTATTTTCGGTCTTTATCTCTTCTGCGACTGACATATCTCTCTAAAGTTTCATAAAAATCGAAGGTTATAAGTGCGCACAAAGTGATCACCTGGTCTGAGAGGGCTCGTGAACATTTATATTTACCAAATAATTTTGTTTTCCATTACAAATGCTATATCATGCATGCTTTTCAAAGAGTCTTGTTTTGAATGATTTTAAACAATGGTCAGTTCTAACTTACTTATGATAACAGTTCAAATAAACAAAAACAAATCTCACGTCAGTGGTGAAACCTGGTTGATTTAAGATTGCGTTATCTTTCTTCATAATCATAGCACTCAGGTTAGGTTAGACTAACTAAGTCGCACACTAGCAAGTGCTTGTAAAGCAATAGTATTCGCATACGATGCGTCAAATCGACGAAGTTGCTAACATGTGTCTTTGTATTTATTTAACAGTCATATTCTAATATAAACATCATAAGCATGGATTACATGTAAGTAAGAAATGTTCGATTTTCCGTTAAATATGAAAACAACTGTTTCATTACTATATACACGCAGATTTTCATTTTCTATTTAGTAAATGTATTCGTCCCGTGGAACGTATTGAACACAAATACTATGTATCTCAGTGTCTTATCAGTCCTAATTAGCATACTTAAAAAAACGACATTTTGACGTCGTACGCGTTGTCAGCTGTACGAATATTAGGACATCGATATAATCTGACCTTTCTATTCTGCTTTAATATACATGCAGAATAAACAAAGAAGTTCTAAACATTGTTATGCATTCATTGCATATGGTTATTCAAGTACTTAGAAAAAGAGAACGATAATAATATATATACTAAAATTCTCAATGTCGAACTTTATTATCTACTGCATTTATTAAATTCAACCAAAATGTTCCAGGAGAAAAGTTCAGATTGTTTTTGTTTGGTAAAATTTCAATTTACAATCGATTACTCGTTGAAGTATCTGTTATTTTTATCAAGATTTTATTTCCGAAAAATCCATGATTTGCGTTCCAATCGTATAAAACTGACAACGGGCAAATATATTTGAAAATCTATAAATGACAACGATGAAATTAATCAAAACAAAAGACTTATATTTGCAAGAGAATACGCAATAAAAGAAAGTGAGTGGTGTAATAGGGTTATTTTTACCAGCTGAAATAAATTACATGGATTAATGACAGTGCAAAATAGTTGAATTTAAAAAATATGTGTAAATTTTATCAACAAATCATATAATGTGATGACATCTGCTATAATGCGAAACTATATTTAATGTGTATATGAATTTTTCAATGACATTGATTTGTTGGTATATTTATACTAAATATGTGTCACTGACAGTGTCGACATCACTCATTAATTGAAATTTTGTTAGGACAATAATCCGATAGTATTAAAAACATATTGCACATATATGTTTTTACAAATACAAAAACTATGTGAAAAACAAAGAAAAAGTTGAAAATATGACTTACATATATGTATAAGAATGACAAATGTACTGACAGTGATTAATTTGAAACGACTTTTTTTTAAATGTATGCAAACATGTTTGTATTTGTTAAATATATATTTATGACAAATTGTACAACAAAACAAATACTATATAAAATACCAAGTCTTATTCATGTGTATATCAGACAATGTTTTTGTTGTTTGTATCTTGTTCTATGTTTGCAATAATAAAAAAGCATAACTGCATGTATAAAAATACATCTTGTTGTTCATATTCAAACCGATATAAATGTAAAAAATAATGGAATGAGTATAATTACGAATAGCCTTTTACTTTAATATTTAGTTACTCATACCTCATTTTATGCAAAATCATATGGGGTCTTGTAAGACCCTAATATAATAATTAGGTTGTGGATCTTTATGCAAAATAAAAATGTTCTGCATTGCTAATGGGTGGCAGGGGGGCAATAAAAATTGATTCCATCCTTTAATGCCTTTATTGCATTAAAAACAACATTACACATTTTACTGTTTCACATTTCACTGAACCAATTTCTTCATAAATGCATAAAGATCTGCAATCTTTATTATATTTTTATTATATTTCAATTCAAATAAAACAACTTAGTTCTAATTAATTTATATTATTTAATTACCATGACCCCATGCAAGTAACTAAAGGCTAAGAATAACAAATATTTTCTTACTGAAGAACCAGATATTATTTATTGGCCAATACAATATCTTGTTTTATTCATTATATGTTCATATAAAATATAAAACACAGATGTTAGATTGTGCCGATGTTAAAATATTTATTCCATTGATTTTATGTAGGTGCTCGTACATAAATTTAGAATAGCCAATATGTGTGAAACAGCAGATTCTTTTTAAATCTGTCAATTTAATAAGGACTTCTCATGATACTATTCTTATGAAATTTCAGCTCTGCCGTATCTGACGCTCCACCTCCAAATTCAGATAAATGCATTCCAATACCAAGGCACAATACAACACTTATAACTGATCTTTATGCTGGCATTCCTGAAAATTTAATGTTAAATTTGATTGGATTTGCGGTAAGAATTACATTTATGTACATTGTTTATCTATTCGCATGTTACTAGTGATATTAGACACGAGTTGTTATGAGGCACTTTAATTAAATAAATTGACCTATATATGATAATACTAATTGCTGTTACAGATACTTGTCGTTTTATTTGGTTTATTACGCAAAAAGGCATGGAATTATGGACGCCTCGCACTACTCAACAAAACAGACGAGAGGTGGATGGAACTATTTTATGGAGATAATGAGGGTAGAGACACAGATGTAATATGCATAGAAAATTCAGTTAATTCACAGCTTTCACAGGTAGATAGAGGTTTTCTATCATGGCTAGTTACAGCATTCAGAGTGACGTAAGTATAACGTAGTGTGTTTGGTGTATAGACATTTTTTGTCATATTGTCATTAAGTTGAAATTCAAAACGATATTTTTCGATTATGATTTTAGTGATGAAGAGCTATTAAAACGGGCTGGACCTGATGGCTTATTGTACATATCATTTGAGCGTCATTTAATTGCCTTAACTGGTTTTATGGTTATTATAGCTTTATGCATAGCATTACCAATTAATTTTCATGGTAACTTGCAAGGAGATACTGCATCATTTGGTCACACAACACTGTCAAACTTAGATCCAACATCCGCATGGATCTGGGTGCACTCAATACTCATTTTAGCTTATTTACCAGTCGGTGGTTTTATTATGAGGCGTTTCTTGAAAAAGGTATGATATTATGGTATATAAACTGAACCCTCATCCGTCCCTCGTGTCAATTCGACACATTTCTCATGTAAAGGAAGATGTCGTTTTGCCATTTGTAGGATAATTGATCATGAAACTTTATCTCTTATATTCTTTTAACATGAACTGAATATGTTTAGCATTGTTGATAGCGAAATATGCGACAAAGGAATGTGACAACATTTATTACAAAAAGGACCCTGATGTGTCAATCTGATGCACATCGTATTCACGTTTTCTCAAGTCCTTTGATAGTTAATTCAGTGTTTCGTAATTATTACACGACAATTATATATGCGTTCATTGTACAACCCCTTCAAAATGCAGATAGACGTGTACAGCTTTGAATATTAAAAGTTGGCATGAACTTGAAGGAGAGAAGAAGAGTTGATACGTATTCTCCTCGTTTTTCTCTTTGTAGCAAAATAAAGCTAAGAACGATAAGATTGAAACAAATTTGTTTCACTTATAGATATAGTATAGATATTTATTACTTGATCCCCACTGAAACAATTAGCAAAGTTAATTATTTATCGTTTCCTTTCATTTGACACACGATGGACACATTAAGTTGCGAAAATGAGAAACGGATGAGGGTTGATTAATTACTAATTTTTAATAATGTTATATATATGTATATTGTAAATAATCAAATAACAAAAATTACATGGTACATAGGTGCGAGAAGCTAAACACGGTGGCGAGCTAGCCGCTAGAACACTGTTGATAACAGAAATACCAAAACATCAATGCAAGGAAGACACCCTTACCGAATACTTTAAGTATGTCAGTTTTTATTTAAAAAAAAGACAAGATATATTTATGACCACAAATGAAAAGTGAGTCTGATTGCATGACGATCTCAAATAACTCGTAAGTTATTTGTTGTACGAAAAAAATGTTCAAACAAATGTTACACGGTTTCTAGGGGGACATACAGTGCTGCAATCGAATTTTTGTTACTTTGATTTTGTATCAAGGTATGAAAGTCACCTTTAGTTTTTTAAATAGAATGCCCAACAATTTTGGTCTAACACGGATTAAGCATAAAATTCTTTGTAAAAAAGTATTAACTTTCATATATCCTAAATCTAATAGTTAGCAAGATATTATCGATGTAATGTTTCATATGTATAGCTACTACTTAAATAGAAGCTAAGTAGAAGGTGCTCGAACTGATATCCCTCAAATTGAATATGGTAAGTATACGTATAGAAAATTATTCTGATAATATCTCGTTAACTATTAGATTAGTGGTGTGCGAGATTTCGGGAAGTCTCGAAACTCGATGCTTGGGACGGGATGAGAAGACGCGTATCGGGTCGGGCCGGGATTCCGAAAAAGTTCGGGTTTCCCGAGAATATTCGGGATTCCTGGATGTGTTCGGGTTTCCCGTGAATCTTCAGGATTTCTGATACTGTACGGAATCTTTTAATATTGTATTTTAGTAAGAAATCCCGAACATTTTCAGGAATACTAAAACTTTCAAGATCCCGTTCCGATCCCGAAAAACGTTCCCGGTCTCGCACACCAATATTAGATTTATGATATATGAAAATCGATATTTTTTTATGCAGAATTTTTCTATTAAAAAAAAATTGAAGGTGATCTTGCCCCTAGAAACCATGCTACATTTGCTTGAACATTCTTTCGTACAACAAATAACTTACGAGTTATTTGAGATCGTCATGTTATGGAATTTACCCTGTACAGTATTATTGTTTTTTGCAGAGAGGCATTTCCCACTCTAACTATTGAAGATGTTAAATTGGCTTATGATATCAAGCGACTTTCAGCGTTGAATGTAGAAAGGGATTGTGCGGAACAAGCACGCTTGTATTGTGAAAATTATGCAAAGAAAAGGGACCCATTAACTATGTATCCATACTCATGTGGCCAAGTGGTTGGTTGTTGCTGCAAATATGTAAGTCATTCATTAAATTCATAATAATGAACAGACTGCGGATCTTTATGCATTTCTGAAGAAATTGGTTGGGTGAAATATAAAACAGTAAAGGATTAGAAAAATTTAAGAATATCATAATGTTGTTTTTAATGTAACAAACTCGTTAAGGGATGAAATCAATTTTTTCTTTTATTCTTGCTTCCCACAATCAATACAGAACATTTTTTTGCATAAAGATCCGCAGTCTAGTAATGAAATTGATGTTAAAAGTAAAATTTGTTTTCTAGAAAATTGAGGCTCATAAATTTTATATGAACGAAGAAATAAGATTAACCGCGTTGGTTGAACAGGAGAAACAGTTGTCGTTGGAGAAACCTTTGGGTATTGCCTTTGTGACTTTAGGTTTGTCTTTACCTTCGATTCTTCATATTAATATACACTTTTATTTTGAAAACAGCGAATTGTATTACTTCGTAAAGTCATAAAAATAATCAATTATTTTATATATACATATATGTATTGCTATTTACAGTACAATTTGCTATTTTAAAAGAAATTGTGTATTAATATGAATATTATTGTAATAATTCTTAATATACACTTTTATTTTGAAAACAGCAAATTGTATTACTTCGTAAAGTCAAAAAATAGTAAATTATTTTATACATACATATATGTATTGATATTTACAGTACAATTTGCTATTTTAAAAGAAATTGTATATTAATATGAATATTATTATAATAATTCTTTTTAATGAAACGACAAGTATAGTAACACTGGTAATTACAATTCAAAGGTACACCCGGCGCGGCTAAAACGATGCGTAAACAATTACGCTCTTCACCTAGCATAAAGTGGGTTGTAGATTATGCACCAACGCCGTCTGATATTGTTTGGGAACACTTGAGTATACCAAGATCATGTTGGTATCTGAATGCTGTTTTAATCAATTTCGCTCTGGGTATTATACTATTCTTTCTTACAACGCCAGCTGTAAGTAATTTTCAGCCAATGTATCAGCACTGAGAAACGTCTGCATGTGCATTAAATTGGTTTCAGCTTGTCAACATTGCAATGTAACAATTGTAATGTTTGGTTTCAGGTAATAGTATCTTCTGTGAATAAATTACCAATTACGGGAGAGATTATGAACTTAAGTCCAGTACTTTCATCTTTCCTTCCAACTGTACTACTAATTAGTGTTGCTGCTTTGATGCCGGTATTAGTGGCAAGAAGCGAGTCACTAGTTAGACACTGGACTAGGAGCAGTTTAAATCGGGCAGTAATGACGAAAACATTACTTTTGTTACTGTTGATGGTTCTCATATTACCTAGTTTAGGATTAACTAGTGCCCAGGCATTTTTAGAGTGGACCGTAAATGCGACGAATGATACAGGGAGATGGGATTGTGTATTTTTGCCGGATCAGGTATAGTTAAGTTCACTTATAAACGATTTAACACGTCTCAATATTTTGTGAAATACAGTCGGGATAAAATTAAGTGGACACCCTTTGGAAACTAATAACTTTCTTAATTGAACTGAACGAGTTAAATTTTTTTAGCTGATTTACTAAGTACACTACCGCTCAAAAGTATGTGGACACTTCCTTTTTCCCTTACAAAACGTTGTTAAGTTAGTAGAAACAATATTTAGAACAATTTTGGCACTACTAATTATTATTATTCTTATTATTATTTATATTGTGGTATCACCATAGCACAATAGAATTTATTTTTATGTACAAATTATACAATTAAAATGCAATAATATAATTTTTATCCATAAATACGAAATCTAGTGGAACGGTTTCGGTGCTTGAAAGGATTTCAAGTTTCATTTTGTTTCATTTCTAAGATGCAGAGCGAATTCAGAGAATTTTTCGATACAAATACTAATAATAAAATAGTAGTAAAATAAAAAAACCAATAGAAATATTGCCGCGATTAATGCAAACAGTAATATCGAATCGCGGCGGATACGTCGACGAATCTCGTATTTAATCTTAGACTAATATGTACTTAAAACGTTAGATATTCCATAAGAAAGTAATAAAGATCGATTTTAGTCATTATTTCAGATGCTTAAGTAACTTTTAGGTGTTGCTATTACACATTTCGCAAGTGTCCACATACTTTTGAGCGATAGTGTAATGTATAAAAAAATTAATGAAAAATTACTATTGATCGAAGATGCAAAGAAAGAAGTAAATGTCAATAGTAATTTCAAAATATTTTGTACACGTTAAACTAATCCTTCCAACGTTTAAAAAAAGGACTCGAATCGTTTTGTCCAATGTTAAAGAAGTTATTAGTTGTTGAAAAGTGTCTATATGTATATTTGGTTCGAATTTAAAAGACCATTCATGTTTACAGGGTGCTCTATTTGTAAATTACGTGATTACTGCGGCCCTACTTGGAAGTGGGTTGGAATTAGTCAGATTTCCAGAATTAGCAATGTACACTATCAGACTCTGTCTAGCTCGAAGTAGAGCAGAAAGAGTACATGTTAGAAAAGCAGTGTTATGGGAATTTCCGTTGGGTGCTCATTATGCCTGGTTAGTCCTAGTTTTTACAATGACAACGGTGTACAGTTTAGCCTGTCCACTAATTACTCCTTTTGGGCTGCTATATCTTGTAGTAAAACATTTGGTATGTTTAAACGTTTTGCATTGAAATTCATTAACTCTTGCGACAGGCGAATACGCTGTTACTAAATACGTGTATTATGTTTGATGATGGACAGGTGGATAGGCACAACTTATGTTTCGTGTACGGACCGAGTGTTGGCGGTGGTCAGTTAGCAGGGGCAGCGGCAAGCGCCACCGGAGCTGCTCCAATTTTGGCTCAAGCCGCATTACTGGCCTTAGGTCTAGTAAGAAGAGGCTTGGCGCCGTTAGCTGCTGTACAACTTAGTGGTCTTGCAGCAAGTATCTTGGGTCTCGTGACGGGGGCGACTTTGCCTTCGTCGAAATCCAAGGTACAGTCAACAATTATTGTCGCAACTTCTTTATCTTGAGACATTACGAGGTATCGCTGAACGTGAAATTGTTTCGCAGACACAAGCCGTAAAACGAGATTTGTCGGGTGGACAAAATTTCGTTGCACCGGTGCTGCGCGACAAACAACTTTCTCCAGAAGAAACTGTGTCTGCCGGGTCAAGTTCAGATCACAATATGCCTAATTTAATAAGCATCAGTAGTTCGCCGTCGCAACAGGAGAGCCCAAAGCTTTATCAGGACTACAGTAGAGAATCGACAGCATGATTATTGCAGCTGGTGCGTGCATTAAAGTAATTTGATACATAATCGCAATGAAACATAATATATGTTGCAACTAGTTATATTGAAATTCCATGTTTTGTGATATGTTGAATACGTAAAAACAATAAGCGTGTTCGAGAATGGAACCGAACTCGCTTGTTATATGAATCTACATGGCAATTGTACAAACACCAGTATGTCATTTTCTGTTTAAAAATGTGTAAAATGATTCAGACTAGATTACCTGCCGTGAAAAAGGTAATTTGATACTAGTTGTACTTATACTAGTTGAAAGTAAAGTAAAGTATTATTTAATTGTCATAATAATAACAACGATAACAATGGTGATTGACATTAAAATCTATTTAATTTCCTATTATTTACCAAATAAGTTTTCGTAAAAAGCTATATTACTTCGTCGTTACATAAAGTATCTCCTCTGGTACTAATTATTATTTGTCTATTCGATTCTACGTATTTTAAATAAGTAAAATTTTATCGTTATCGCTAATAAACAGAATTCGAGTTCATTTAATGCTGGATTACATTAACCACTTTGTCTTTAGAGCAGATTTTCTAATAATTTTGGTCATTCATCGTGAAAAATACTTTAAATAAATATCAACGAACATTTATACCACAATATGCGTGGTACATAGAAAGAAAAAAAGGTCGAAAAATCACAATTGTATAAATAATCAGAAATGCAATCCATATGAAAACATTATATGCATTTGTGTCTACTTGTCTAAAAGAACTTTTTACTGTATTTTATGTTAATAAAATCGTACTAGTTATGTAATAAAGACTGTCAAGTAATGTAAATAGTATTTTTCGCTTACGTTGCAGAAATTTTTTCTAATTATTTACGATAAAAGATTTTTCGCCGATTTCATTGACCTTGAAATATATTGTTGGGAGCATAATTTTGTACAACTTATCCCTATACATGTTACTGCCAGACAATCGTCGTTTTCGAGATATTTGCAAAAACCTGTTGCTACTGCACAGTGTCCGTTTTCTAATCTACTTCGCGACATATACTACTGTACACAAGAAAGAAGCACCCAGTATAATTATAAGATATAATGACAAACAATATCTTTATGTAGAAATTGTATTATACTTTTAAGTTTGTCGGAAAGACCAAAGCCAAATCTAATTAATATCTAACCAAGATTGCTTTGAAATAGCTATATAAATCTAACTTTCCGTGGTATTTAACATTTTCAACGAACTTTCATTAGATATAGGGAGGGGATTTAGGGGATTTAGTCATTAGAAAAATGTAGAGTTTCCTATAGTCATCCCAACAGTTTTCCGCAAATATCTCGCAAACCTAAGTCGTCCAGCGGTAACATGTTAATAGCATATTTCAGGCTGATATCGGTGAGGAATCCCCTATTATAAATAATTACAAAATATCTTTTAGGTGTACCAAACTTTCATCTTGAATTTCCATCAACGATACACTTATTTGTACGTATAATTTTAAATACATAGATAGAAACGTCATTGACAAATTTATATCACTTCAGTTCACAATTAAACGACGTTCTAAGTAACTGTTCCTCTATTCGCTATACATCATCGAGGTTTAACGCGACAAAAAGAACAGGTACGATTTTTTAAACGAATTTATGAACGAAATTCGTTAGCTTATGTAGAAAAGAAATGACAGATGAACATCATCTCCGCATAATATTAGATATTCATTTTGTTTACTCGACGTCTTAATGATAAAGTACTCTTAAAACTAACATATTTTACGTGATATAAACGTTTCTAAATGTACAAGGCAGTGTAAAGATGTACAATTGCTTCAACGGTGAAGGAAATGTCACTT